>OZ025276.1:10857204-11457204 GCA_964019165.1 Mastigias papua
TACTAGCAGTGAATTAGACCTAGTCCTACTGATCATGTTGCCGTAGGGCAAAGAACATTCTGAGAGATCACACAATGAAAGTGTATGTGTCTTTAGTACTTATGGTTTTACCGTGTACTGAGTACAATATATACTGCGTTACGCTTCTGTGTTAGGTTATATCCTAAACTGTAGCACATTCCCTCGTTGTTTGTGATAGATTGGAATTATGACTGTGCGCCTAAGAACTTCCTCTGCTTTCAAAAGGAACTATTTCCCAAATGTCCTTTGTACTACACTTTCATTCTACTCGAACTACAATCGTACAAGTGAAAAGACAAGTGGCTTTCCATTCTTTTTAGCTAGATCCACCAGATTCTCAGATGCTGTTCTTAAAATGTGCCTCTCTGCATTTCTTGTTTGAAGACTCTTGGATACTTTCAAGAGGTTTGTTGGCCTTCATGTGTTGTTTTTCTTTATATCTATTCGGCACGAACAAATTCTCAATCTGGTTAGAAGTTTTCGTTACAATATTGAATGTTTGCTCAACATCTGAAGACATCGACGTATTGATATAAAAGTTTACTATCTGAGAATTGTTTGACAGAAATTTGACTCGTTTCTTGCGAGTAGAACCTGAATAACTGTAGATGTTTTAGAAGGAGATTGGAGGACAGGGAGAGTGGGATGTTGTACTGTCAGTCCAAAAAGTACTTAGGTGTTCCGTAACTTTGGAGGTGAGATCCTACATGCAAGCAAAATTTTCAAGCTATCAAGATGTGCTGCATTTCATCGTTCACAAAACATCAGTTTTATGACTATACCTTTATACATGTATTTATGTTTGCGTTTGAAATATAGAACTGTCGTTAGCGTAACTGTTTCTTGTCCGGTATTTCTTTGATATATTTAATACCAAAACATCCTGCAGCTGCTCAACAGCTTTATTGAAAGAAGAGTTAGATATAATGTTACAATGGCTGAGTATTCAACAGAACATTCCAATAGTTTTGAAGGTTGATTCATGTTATAGTATCCACGTCTGCGGCCTCTTTGATACGGAGCTACTCCATACTTTCATTATTAACTGTTTGTATTTCGAAGATATCATTGTTAAAAATCTTAGTAATAAACTGTTTGCTATGCGAGATTACTCTTTGATATTTCAGGTGTCCAAGGGAAGTATTTACGTATCTTTTCAACAGAAATCTGTTTAAGGAGGCCAACACAAAGTATGGTACTTGTTAAGAATTTATTGAGTTCATGTTTTTAATGACAATAAATAGGAATGAATAAAGAAGGTAGAATTTAAGACTTTTGGATGAATCATAAACATTTTATTTCAAAACACAGTTAAATACTAGGCATCTATTCATATACAAGTATATCTCAACTATTGAAAAGTACTTATATTTCTGGGCGTTGGAACTGCACAAGTTATATTGAGAATCTTTAACTTTCACAAGATATCCTCCGTGATATTATGGACAAAATGAGCCAAGAAATTCTCAAGTAGGTATTATTTTGAAAAAAATCTAGATTCTAGCAATATAACATAAAAATACTGATGAAGGAGGCTGGGCTGATGTTATTTTAACTACTGATTGAGATCAACACAACCTTCAGTACTGTATTTCTATTTGTTACATACATTGTTAACTAGGTCAGGTGAATAGAAATTGCCAGATCATGCTATGAGGTGGTTATGCATAATTTTGTATTCATTAAAATATAAGGAATATTAAAAGGTGGTTATCGCCACCATACAAATATAACAGCAGCAGATGTTACTACACAATGTAGTCACTAAATATACTATGGAAGAAACTACAGATAAAGTCTAGTTTATAGGACTTAATAGCTTTTGTGACCATTTGGCTTTTGTGCTTGTCTGCACCATCTTTTTTGCTACTAGTGGCCTTGGTGCTGAAGCTTGAAGGCATTGTATCATTGGAATGATCATTTGTACTGACTTATATCAGGGAGTTGTTATCCCTATAATACCATAAATCCTCGAATTAGCCCCCTGGGGGCTTATTTATTTTTTATGCTTTTTGGGTTGGGGCTTATTCGAGGGGGGCTTATAAAATTATTTGACAAATGTCGTATAAAAAGCTAATTGCCAAAGCTCCTTTTCTCCATACTATTACAAGAACAGCCTAGATTTAAGCACTAGTCTTTATCACAGTCTTCATCATCCAGGGATGTAGGAACCGGGGGCCAAAGGGGCCATGGCTCCCGCCACTTTTTACCAAACTATGCAAAAGTGCCCCTTTGAAGCCCAAAATGGGCACGGTAATGTGCCCCTTTTAGGACTTGGCTCCCCACTTTTTGGATGCTTCCTACATCCCTATCATCATCACCTAGGGTGGGGGCTTATTTTGAGGGGGGCTTATTTGAGGGGGCTTATTTGAGGGGGGCTTATTAACAATTTGAAGTTCTAGCATGGGGGCTTATTCAAGGGAGGGGCTAATTCAAGGGGGGCTTATTCAAGGATTTACAGTAATATTGAGTTCCTAATTCAATTGTCAGTTCTTGGGTATATTTACACATTTTTGTGATTGATTACAGGGCTAATAACAGTATGGTTATCAATCTGAATGACTGCCCAAAAGCATTAGAGAACATTGTCACCAACAGGAATACAAAAATAGTGGTGCAAACAATATAGATGTAGATTGATGGATGCAAAAGAAAGGTAAATAGATGTAGCTATGGATTGCATTGAAAACACATTCTTATGTAGTATGCTGTTTTAAGGGGCACAACACAGAATATGTAAGTGGGTTATGTGGTATACACTTGAAAGCATCAGAACTAGGGCCACCATAGTGTGGTCAGAAGTGGCTGGATAATTTTGCAGGATAGGGCACTGATGACACTGACACCAAACTACTGTAATCTCTGCAGCAGCGGCAGCAGCAGCGGCGGCAGCAGCAGCAGCGGCAGCAGCAGTGGCAGCAACAGCAGCAGCAGCAGTGGCAGCAGCAGCAGCAGCACTCTAGTCACAAGGGCCACATTGAACTAACTTTATATGGTCCTCTTGTAGAAATGGGTTTGACCTTATCTCCTTATGGTGATATTTCCTTATCTCAGTAGACTTACAAATATCCAAGCCTTCTGACTAAGATGAAAGTATTCATTTATTTTCATCTTAGATAACACTAGTACAATTAGGATGATAAAACCCAGAAAGTGCTGATTTCCTATAGCTGTGCCATCTATATGGCAAAAGTAGTGGGTGGATAGTTTCTATTTCAAAATATATGTTAAAACAAACAATTGTCTCTTTATCATAATATAACAAGGCTACTAAAACCGAACAAAACTGCTTTATGAGAAAGTTTGAAAAATATCTCCTTTAGAATTTTCAGCGATAATAAAGAAAAGTCTACCATGATTTATTTGTAAGATTGGCCATGAAGTACATGCACAATTCAAAATGACATCACTAATATGATTGGGCAATGATCACTTCCCATTACTGATGGTCTTGCAACACTGTCACATAAGCTGTCAGTCAATGATTTTGACAGGACAAAGTAATCCAAACGCCTAAATCAAAATATAAAAATTCTCTAATTAGTAAAAATAAAGTAGACAATGTTTACTAGCTAGGCAGATAGTCATTTTGCTGGTTTGGAATTATGCCATCCTTAAGTTGTAGCCCTGTTGTTTCTATTTGCAAAGCAAACTGTATTTCTATCAACAATGCAATGCCATAACCCAGTTTTTATATAGATCACGGAAGTATTAATTTGCCTGTCAATTATGTACTATAAAATGTCTTTTACCAAATACTTATAGATGAGAATAAATCTTAAAATCACAAACCATCCAACATTCCGTTCTCTTGCACCTCCTAAGAATGACCAAAAGGTGTATGTTCCTTTTTCATTTGGATATAAGTGACGGTAAGAATCCACAAATCCATCTTCAAGTAGTTCAGTGAATTTTTCCCTTTCTTCTTTTGTAAAGCCAGCATTTTTCATATTGCTTTTTGGATTGGTAATATCTGATAGAATAAAAGACAATTTAAATTTAGGCTTACTTAGCTGTCTTCTGCAAAAGTTGAATTTGTCCTCCAACTAGTTTGTCATTCATAATTTTCATTGTTTCTTTTCTCTTGATTTTATTTCTTTATTTGTTTTGTAGTGTATCTTTTGTAAAGGTTTATACTTTATGTTCACCATTCACCCCATTGTTATAGAACTTTGTTTTGTAAAGCAATTAAAGACTGTTGTATTGAACTTACCAATTTCATTGTGAGCAACATTCAGGTCTCCACAAAAAATAACTGGTTTTACTTTTTCAAGTTTTTTCAAATACTCTTTCATGTCTGCTTCCCATTCCATACGGTAGCTGAGACTGGAAATATTGGAAATATTGGCTTTCTCATTTGAAATATAATTGCTTTCAGATATCATTATTAACTTTAGAAGATATGAATATAGATGGTTGCAAATATTACCTTAAGTGCAATATATCAGTCATGAGACCTAGCAAAGCCAAAAAATGACAGAGACAGATTTTTATTGACATTTGAAAAGCTCGGTTTGAATTGATAAAACTAACTTTAAGTGAGATGTTATATCTATCAAGAACACTTCATACATGCTGAAGCAATGAAATATGATTGCATATGGGACACAACAAGGCTGCACATAATAGCTAACTCAGTCTTACTTGACTAATCCTCTTCCAGAATTTGGAACATCTAAGACAGAATGGAGAGATAATTCGTAATGTAGGCACACAAGAAAAGAATAAAAATATTCCTAAATTCCTAAAAACCAAAAAGCTCTGCTTTGCTATGTAACTGTGGAAAGTTTACATATGTCTACTTTTTTAAGGATATTTATGATTAAGCTTTGCCCAGAAAGGCCCTCCATCGAGCTGAGAATCTAAAATGTGCCTAAAATTATGCATGGAGCATGATTTGTCAAGCTCCAAAATTCTTGAAGCCATATCTTAAAGAAATTCTTTTCAAGTCATAACAAGACATTTCCCTAAAATAGCCTCTTTGTTATGACTAATAAAGCCTCAATTCAAATCATCATTATGTTAATCCTTTATAAATGTGTCTATGCCTGGGTAATTAGAAATTGTCATATCACATGGTGCAATATCTAGCAAATCACACCTATCACAACATTTTAAGTACCTTTAAGATACCAAACATTCCTAGATTGGAGTCCCTGTATACTTCGTTTTTAACGTGCCTTTTCTATGTACTTATATGCATTCTCAGAAGGGGCATGAAACAGAGCCCATAAATTGTTCAAGGAGTAAAAATAGTTGGTGATCTGGGTTCTCAAAATCAACTTTTCATATCAACAATGTTTCAAAGATAGTAAGAATCAAATCAAACTGAGCTCACATGAAGTTACCAAATAGAAGCTGTCATACTCTGCAGTTATTGCACGCCCATCTTTGTCATGCTTCTTTATTCCTAAATAAAAGTCATGATATGTATGCATATATTTGCTATTGGTTCATAGGGTACATAGGAATATAAGCTTAAAATATGAGGCATGACAAACTATAGTAGTCTTGTATTATTACCGTAAAAACCCGCGTATAAGCCGCCCCCGCGCATAAGCCGCAACCCTAATCTAGGGCTTGAAAAATCAGAAAAAATGTTTTGTCTAATATTTTATCGTTAAACGTATTTTTAAACATAATTATTAATTAAAATGCATGAAATTCCATTTTCTTTTGCAAAAATAAAAACTTTCAACTTGAAACCGGTTGTGTATGAAATTCAAGACGACATATTTGCTAGAACCACAGAGCGGAAATAAGTGTAGCATTTGTGTGCCTCGTTAGTATAGCAATAGCAAGCCTCATTTGTAGATATAATGAGGGTCAAAGTTGATCACTCCGCACATAGGCCGCACCTGCAATTTTGGGGGGCAAAATGAGGAAAAAAGGTGCGGCGGGTTTTTACGGTAATTTATAATCACACTGATTTTTATTACTGCCAAACTGACATTTTATGAGGAGCATGTAATTCATCAAGACTAGAAAACAAACAGCTCATCACCTAAACCATATTTCACTTCTTTTGGTTTTTCTTTTGTCCACAACCTTGAAAATTCATGAAACCAGAATTAAAGAAAAGAAATTTAGTATTATATTTAGATGACATATGATATTTGTATTACATGTAATGTTATATATTGACAAATCCAATTCAACAGGAAATCATTGATCAAGAAAACCAGTATTCATATATTCACATTATGTATTAGCATTAGGTCATTGTCATATTTACATACGCTGTTCCACTGTATCCTTTCTTTTCTGCACTCAGATAGTACATGTGGTACTTTGGACATGCAGTACTACCAATAGTGCTTGCACCACTCTTAAACTGGTTCACCTGAATATGAAATCAATTTCCAACAACAGTGTCACAATAGGAAGTTAGCCCATAAAAGTACACTAGCCCTTTATGCTATTTGATGTTATTTGTTTCAGAATTTCCATGTAATAATTTGTAAATTACATTTATACATATTAAACCAAACCATGTCCAGGCAGAGATCCACAACATATTTTGAACTTGAATAAGCTCACAATGAGTTAGTGGCAGAAAAAAGTTAGCTACCAATACATAATTGTTAAACATACCTCAGGGGGGCATTCCTTCTCTGTGCATTTTATTTCTTGGAAGCATACAATATCAGGGTCTTCTTGTTTCACATACTCCAAACCACCTTTCTAGTAATTAATGTTCTTGTATTAGTAATTAATCAGTCCAACTCACATTTTAGTGACATGGTAGTTGTATATTATAGAAGTAGAAGAAAATTAATATTATAGAAGTATATATAGAATATTATAGAAGTAGTAAAGGTAATACATTGCAGAAGTAGGTAATACAGAAGACTGTTCTTTCATTACCTTTACTAAAGCTCTTAGTCCAGCACAATTCCAAGATACTATTTTGATAGTTCCTTGTCTAAAAGGGGTGTTAAATGGAATTATTGTAATACATAAAAGTAGCAAAATATAAATGATTACAAGACAGATTGTAGTCTTTTGAAAAGTTAGAATTATTTTCAATTTTTATCATACTGAGAACCACAAATAACTAATTATATTAAGATTATGTATAGTGTCATCTAGCGATACTTTTAAAAATAGATTGAACTTGTTTTGATCCACATATCATTATATTCTTGAACCACTTAGCACATGACATTGTGTTTTATTGTACTTTATTCTGTCATCTTTTGGTTACATACTACTGTGTCATGAACATAGGAGCTGCCTGAAATTAAGCAAATTTTCATATAAGATGGACTCATTATAGAGAATAAAGGTTAAGGGTGACAAATATGTGTATGTGGCTGGGATTGGCATAATAAAGTAAAGATCATTTTAAAGGCCTCAGGCATATCTTAAATCCACTCATCTATTCTATTCTATTCTAATTCTAATTCTAATTCTTGGGAAATATGGATACCAGTGCTGTACCTTCCATCAGCAGTTTCCATTTTCAATGGTACCAGTTCACCAGCTTTCTTAGTTCCTTGTTCATCTGTTTCCTTGAAGAATAGCATGAAAAAGTGCAACTTGATAAAAAACATTGATACATGATAAAACGTTGGGAGTATCACGCAGACAGTGGGAGTCTGGATTGAAGCTCCGACAGACACTTTTAGTGACTGCTCCCCAGAAATTTCATTGTTCTTTGAAATTATTAAGCAGGTGACCACTCCCTGCCTCTGTCCAGCACTGATATGACCTTGAAAATTATTTGTTTCATTCATTTCATGTAATTTTATGAGTTGCCCTTCAGCAGAGCTTATTTTCAAGGGGCTCAAGTGTTGGGCTGGGCAAACTGGAAAGAAGAGATGGAGGCACACAATAGTAGAGAACATGAACAAGCTCCAGTGAGAAAGTAGGAGGATGTAAATAAGATTTTCATGGAGTAAAGGTGGGATGAGCTTCAATGGTGCCCCGCTGTCCTAATGGGTACTAGTCAGTTAGACACAAGCCTTTGAGTGGAAGCTGTGGGGCTGAGAAATCAGCTAGAGGTTTTTACTCTTCCTTATTTTTGTTTGGTGTTTGACCAGTATGATATATCTTGAATGAACTTTATAATGATTCATCCTGACTATGCTGACTGCAAACTTTGCTAAGTGCACACTTGAAAATTTTTGTCTCACATGATACTGCAAACTCAAGTTTGGGTGTGGTAGGATGTTGAAAGGTAATAGGGTGTGGCATAGCTGGCTAATTTGAATATCTTCTAGCTACCATACCATAAATCCTCAAATTAGCCCCTGGGGGCTTATTTATTTTTGATGCTTTTTGGGTGGGGGCTAATTTGAGGGGGGGCTTATTCGAGGGGGGCTAATTCGAGGATTTACGGTAATGGTAATATTTAAGTATAATGTGCTCTGATGTGCATACAGTTCAATATAGACCTTTTTGCTGCTTGTTGTTTGATCTCCTCTAGGTTTCTTCTGTTTACTTGCACCATCATTCTGGCTGACTTTTGTCTGTAAGTGAAAGAAGACCGTCTTCATCGTGGTTATGGTGCAAACAACAGCCAGGTTACTTTTGGGCAGTGGCAAGTTACACATACCCTTCAAGTGTTTGCTAAAAATCAACTGCACTTGCGAGCAATTCGCTTTCCTTAGCACTTTCGTAAAAACCATTTTTTATTATAACAGTCGTACTCTCAACAAAAAATATACGAATCTTTGAGCATTCTATTTTCACGCTTTGGGGCGAGACCTTGTAATATATATATATATGCTCAGTGTGTGACCTAGAGCTCAACATCTGCACTTTCCTCCAAGCATCAAAGCAAGGATCAGGAAAAAATATCTGCAGCACGTTGCTTTGGAGCTGTTATACCTTTCGTTTTGGCATCGTTGACAATATAGAATGTTATTTGCGTTGATTTGTTGTTGATCGGCTGAATGCAGGAAAGCGTGCATGTAAGTTGGCGGAGACGTAATGCAAGTGGCATGGGAGTTTACCGCCAAGTCTTGTTTTAAACTGAGGCTGTGCAGCATCAGCAACATTGTAAAGTCAATTTCTTAATGGAGGGAACAATGTTTGAGGCGCAGAATGAGCAGGGAAAAATAGAGGAAATGGAGGACGTATTTTGTTTAGATGATTACGACTGTATTGGGTTTGATATGGATCACACAGTTGTGCAGTACCATATTGAGGAACTATTCAAGGTATATGATGCACCAAAGGTTATGAGCAATGGTAAATCAGCATTATAAACCGCCGCACGCTCGAGATTGTTGCTTTTGAAAATCATCTGCACGCTGCCATGCTCATTAGCCTGACTGCAGAGTTTGCCAAGCGCACAATCCAGATTTTTTCGCAAATGGTGCTGCACACCCTAAAATGAGCACGGCAAGATGCTGAAAGGCATGGCGTGGAGATTAATTTGCTTTCATAGAAAAATGTTCCAAGCTATCATGACGATATTAATGAAGCATTTGTTCTACAGTCTTATTCCTCAACATAAAATACAAAATTGGAGTGGTGAAGATGCTTTCTGTGCACCACAAAGGATTTAAAGCCTGAAGCACAAGAATGTGAAAGTATAAGAATTTCAAAATAAGAGCACCTTTTTGTTTTTCATTGTTTAAGGCATTCTCCAGGTAGTGGATAAAATTCTCGAGAAAAGATTTATCTTGTTAGATGTGTCACCAGTCTTTATTTACAAAATATGTATACACCAAAGCTTGCTTACAAAGCCCTGGGAGAAGTGTATAAATTATTGTTTACTTATTACAAGCCTATGAATGTATGTAAGCATTAATTCATTTTTTATGCATTCTAGCTGATATATCATAGTTTAGCAAAGTACCTTGTCGATATAGTCGGGTATGATAAGCATCTGTTAGATGAAGACTTCCTAAAGTACGAAGATTACAGGTGAGAAAATGCACTTTGTGCTTTCTTGTTGTTGGAAAATTTTTTTCTGCTACTTTTTCCATACAAACATGTATGCTTGTTTTCGTTTGCTACCTTAATTAAAAGCTTACTAGCCTTGTGTTTAGATGATGCTATCCTGTAACTCAGAGATGTCATTTAGTGGACTAATATCAATAGTAATTTAGAGATTATTCTTTTTGATATTGATGTTTGTTTTGAATAACCAATGTTTAGTACCTTCACTCTTGCTTGTGGTTGGAGTAGTGTTTGTGATAACCTGTCCGTATTGCTTCAACATTTTACGATATATCAGGTGGCTTTTTGCAAATGTGTCTATTTCTCACACTTCATAATATCGTTCTGAGTATTGATGTTAGTATCCTAACTTTCATTTTATCTCCAACTTGCACTACAGTTTACATTGTGAATGACAGCATGCTTATATCTCTAGTCTTAGGGGCCTTATATTTGAAGTAGAGACTGGCAACTTTGTTAAATTAGATCAAAATGGCTATGTCTTAAGGTATGATTCATTCATAGTTCAAACAGATTGTAAAGCTTTCTTTTTACTTGAAGGTTGGGCCAAGATTTTAATGTCCTTGACTTAATTTTGATGATTTATCACATTAAAGGTATAATTAGTATCCACTAGCTGATATGAAGGGTTTATCTGTTTAGTAATATTCTGGTTCTAGGGCATGTCATGGCATGAGAGAAATGAATGATGAGGAAATTGAGTCATTTTATGGCAAAGAGCGACAATGGTGCTATTTTGATGAACTTAGGAGCAGTGTTCATCATGGAGGTTGTTTCATCATTAAAATTTCCAACAGAATCTCATTTTGTCATTGGCACGTCCAACAGAATCATTCATATTTTGCAATCTTTCAAGATGTGCAATGAATAAAAGAGTTAAAAGATATTTGAGGTCATGTCTTTGATTTCTGTGGTATATATTTGTCTAAGTTCTGATTATTGTTTTGATAATTTAGCATTTTCATTTTAGCTCACTTCAAGTGTTTTGAGAATTTCTTTGAAATGCCTTTTGGTGTTTTGTGTGCCAGAATTGTTGACCTTATTGATGAAACTGTGAGTATGTTGAAAATAAGTACTCATGAACAGTTAATAATATATGTTGAAATTTTAGAGGAGTTGGAACAAAATTGTTTTTGTAGAGACTTGTGGTTTTTATAGTAAGAGCAATCATCTATCATACATTAGGGTTATTGCTTTGGGACATATTTCAAGTGATGGCTGGATGAGTGTTCAGTTTTCACTCATCAAGGAATTATCAATTTCATTAGAATTTGAGGGACTGAGCAATCATTTCTGTACTTAACAAAACCCAATAGCCCTTTCTGGCTGACTTCCCACGATATCTGGATCATGAATGAGATGAGCAGCTGCTTTAATTTTTGAGAAAATCCATCCAAAACCCCCTTATCTCAAGCTCCTTATTTATTAGTTCCAAAACTCATATATTACCAAATTTGTGACATGCTACTTTTATTTGTTTTCAAAGCAGAATTTTTTATTCTATGAAGTTGTTAAAAGTGTGTTTGCTTAATGTGAAGCAAAAATACCTAGAAAGCGGAGTCTTGTTTATGCTCTTTCTGTGTCCAAGTTAGAGCTGTTACTAGCTCATTACTAGTTATCTAACTATTTGTTAACACCTGTCTATGTTAAGCCGCCCTGTATATTAAAGAACCCTCATCTCTTCTGAGCCAAAGAGTAGTAAGAAACCATTTGAATACTTTATATTATGAAAGGAAGACTATAAGCTAAAGCTGAAACAGGAACTTTCTACACTTTTAGCAAGGAAGACAAAAGGAATACAAATTCTGGCAAGATGTTGTTCAAGCAGTTGCAAATAGCTTTGGTTCAAAATGTTTCTCAGGTGGGAATATTTTTATGGTTCAAGTGATTTATTTTGGTTAATATTCTTATCAAGAACCACTTAAATAGTTTTTGAACTTTTTGTCATTCATCATGATTTAGGGGAGGAGGTTGTTTATGCAAAACTATGAATTAATTGGGTTTCACCCTAATGGCACTTACTTGAAAGTCTGTCATAGATTTGATTTATTGTATTATTGCAGTGCTTAACCAAATAGGGATTTGGTGTATATTTGCCCCATATCCTATAAATGAAGGACTGTTTTGTTTTACAATGCCTTTAGACAGATTTTATGCACATTTTTGCAATGCCTTTCTATGCAGAACACAGAGGATACTTTTTCTCAACAATAGGAATTGATCCTGGCAAATATGTGAAAAAATGCCCAACAGATGTGATGGATTGGCTGAAGAATTTAAAAAATGCTGGGAAGATGCTTTTTCTCATAACTCAATCTCATGTTGATTATGCAAAATTTCTTATGGAGTATGCAATGGGGTAAGATCAATTGAGCGACTTGCTTATTGCCGTACAGATCTTTGCGATTTTCCTATTTGTGTACTCTTCTTACTTTTTACCATGTTTAACCATGTTACTATCACAATTATGATGAAGAGACCACGCCCTAACCCCTTGCCCCTTGCCCCCCAAGTGCTAATCATTGCTGTTTGTAATGTATTTCTTTCTTTGTACTTATTTATGCAAATACAAAATTCTCTTGACAATACAAAGAATTGTATGTAAGGGCCTAAAGGGAATCTTCGAGTAATGCTTAGCGGCAGAAATGATTTTGCACGCTTTTTTATACGAAACAAGTATATAAGAAACCTGAGGCTCAGATCAAGCAGAAATTAAGGAACATTTAAAAAACTCAGGCAGATTGAGTCTCAAAAGTATACTTGACAAGCCTATATATGCAAGAAAATGTTTTGTTAAACTGGAAACAACTTTCAAACAACATCCGGCTCTCAAACATTTAAGGCTCGATTTGACACAATATGAAGAAACATCCAAAAAGCTGAAGGGAGAACGTATGCTTCTCATATCAAAAAACGTGTAGCACTATTCATTGCATTACGATGCAGGCGTTACCGAAATTGGTTTTTTCCACTGACATTCATCAGACTATAAAAATTTGCGTATTGATTGCAATAAATCTGCAAAATGTATAATACCCAGTTGCATGTCAAAATGCGCCAATCACGAAAAGCAAGGAGGAGTGTCATTGTTTTTGATTAGCCAATTGATGCCGTAAGATGCTGTTAATATGTTAATGCATTGGAAGAGTTCAAGTGTAAAAACGAACTCATTATGTTTACGTTGCACCAGTGGTTTGTTTTGTTTTAAACTGGCTCCAGCAAGATTGAAGAAGAGATGACCTAGCTTTGTTGATTATATGAGACGTGTCATTACTATAGTTTTTGTGGAAATTTTGAAACTCTTTCATAATAGCTGGAATAGGACTGAACATCAAATTCCTTTCACCATTCTCCAAAAGTAATTCCCACCAGCGAATGGCAGCCTCTTACTTAAAAAACAATGCTGTACAGAAGAGTTATCTTTTTGTCACGGGGTTACACTTGCTCGAAGACCTGCGCTGACCCAGATGCAATAGCGATGACATGTTTCAAATAATTTGCAAAGCTAGGTCATCTTTCAATCTACCTGTCTTAGAGCCCGTTTATTTTTGAACAAATAAGCGGTTCAATGTAAAGAGCACTTTTTATTTTCATCCTCGGACCCTTTTAAATAGTTAGCTTCTGCGTGGCATCAAATAGCTATTTTACGTAGCATTATAGCTATACCATTCATACTCTAGTGCTTTTCAATCAACAACTGGGTTTGCAGTGTTGTAGGTTGGTTCTTTTCGTTATGCAAAAGTTTCATACTCAGTCGGGTGTCCGCTGAAAAAATGCTTTTTCAAAACATTTTCGGTCATACTTGCTTTTCAAGGTACTATTGTATCATTTTCAAGGTAATATTGTATCATTTTCAAGGTAATATTGTGTCATTTTCAATGCAATATTGTATCATTTTCAAGGTAATATTGTATCATTTTCAAGGTAATATTGTGTCATTTTCAATGCAATATTGTATCATTTTCAAGGTAATATTGTATCATTTTCAAGGTAATATTGTGTCATTTTCAAGGTAATATTGTATCATTTTCAAGGTAGTATTGTACCATTTTCAAGGTAATATTTTCATTTTGTATCATAAGGAATTTTTGGTATTGTTGAGACCAGACCGTTTGAATTTATTAGCGGCTTTTATTTTTGTACAATATTATATTATGAGTCCTACTACTTTTCCAAAAGGGAAGACTGGCTGGACCTGTTTAGTTTGGCTATAACCTCTGCAAGAAAACCGGGTGAGTTTTATATGTTATTTTTCACTACTTGTCCTAATTCATTCATTCTGCACTTTTTTATACTCATTTGCCGTATGTTTTAATTTCTTAGTTCCATCTACCATATAAGAGATTCTCTTTGTAATTTAATTTCAATATTGATCTTAAGCTATTACCTTACGTCAATATATTGCTGTAATGTCAAAATATGCAATGTATTGACATGTGTAAAATAAAAGGCTTGCCTGAAAGCTCTCTCTAATCTGTTCGCTAAGGCGCTCAGTATTTTCAAATTATTTGCAAATTTTTGTGTTTGGTTTTTCATTCTTTGTAGGTTTGCAAATATCCCATTTCTTAAATCCTCATGATCGTTTGATCCTCAATGAGTATAAAAGATGTTTTCATAAATAAAGTGAACGGATTATGGACAGATTTGATCACTTGTTAATATGCGTCAATTGGTTTTTGTTGATGATAAGTCAGAGCAGTTAGTTGGTTCTAGTAGTCAATAACGGATTTGATTGTTGTTGCTGCTCTTACTGTTTCCTGACAAGTTTGTAGATAGATATTGATATAAGGACGAAATCTGTCGATTTTGACTGCATGACTGTCAAACTTATCTTGGTCTTTCTTCGATGATCATCACAGGTCTTTTTTATATAAGAAACAAACTTTTGGCTGTCAGCAGGGTATTTCTTGATATTTTGTTAAATTCACCGTAAATTTTTCTTAAAAATCTTGAAATTCCGAACAGTAACAACAGCCAAGATGAGGCAACTGTAAAATGAATCTGGATTTCATTACTTCACAATTTTTGAGCAAAGGCGGTTTTTAAATGGATTAAGGGTCAGAAGCATCGTGTCGTTTTTGCGTACTTCAGTTGAGCAAACTTTTGCTTAGAAATCAAAAAGGCTGAAGTCCTGTTCCTTATCCTTGTGGTCAATAACAGATTTCAGATTTTCAGACTTCAGATTCTCATTTCTACCAATAGCCTACGTATAAGTTACATTGTATAGGTAAAAAACAGCTTTTGAAAAATAAACATAAAGCGTAAACCTAACATGGTTAAAGCTAAAACTATTTAAAAGCAACAACTAGAATGGGTGCAATAGATAACTAATGGTCAACTAAACAAACAAAAACTACTCTAGATTTACTTATTCTATGATTATATTAATCAATGCATATATTAATCCATATTCACGTGGGTGTGCAATTAATATTCGACATGAAATTAAGGAACGAAAGTAGAATTCTTGAAGTCTAACACACAAGCAGAATATAATTGGCAATTTTAGACATGCTTAAGGTATCGTATATATGGGGCCTTATGTAAAGGATGAGCTCTCATAATTAGATTTGAAGTTTAACCTGTCTGTGTTTCATAACAGTTTCGTAATTTTTGCCTGATTTGAGCCTCGTGCATCTTAATGCTTGTTTCTTGTAAAAACGTGCAGTTTTTAGACATAGATATATTCTTGATTGTTGTTACCTCAACGTTTCGCAATTGCGGAGGAGAAACCTATGAATTTTAGTTTTTGGCATCAAAGCCATATGCAGTAGGTTCTTATTGCTCTTCAGAAAGACATGACTTATTTTTATTACTGTTGTTTATGGTGGCGTCATATTTCAGTCAATTTTATGGTTAGTGTCCTACTTAGGAAACGGCAAATTCTCATTCAGGTTCACTTTTCGTATCTTAAATCAATCAGCAAGATGTACAGTGAATTTGCGAAAAAAAATTTTTTAAAACTACTTAGTACAGGATATCAACTGCTCCTTCGGACTCGACCTCCTAATACTTCACATTTGACGATATTGTTTTAAGCTGGATTAATTTATTTGTTGTGTTTCAGTACTCGGTGAATCATTTTCGTTTCCATGGTATCTTTGCTTTGATGTCGTCCTGCCTGTGTAAAGATAGATTACTGTTGATGATTTAGATTATGTGTTTTGAAATTGATCACTCTCTTTCAACTGTTTGACTTGCGTTTCTGTTCCTATTTGCAGATTTTTTCATCGCGAAACCAAGTGAACGTCCCTTCAGATATGCAGGTAGGAGTCAATCCCTGGTCTACACATTTCTTTTTGTAGGAAAGCTACTTTATGGCTCGAGGCTCAATGTTTACATAGCTATAATATGTAGCAGTGGCATCTCTTATTTGTTTGTTTTGCTCATTTCTTTGTTGTTTTTGAGTTCTTTTGTGTAAAGCAACTATAAATATAAAGTCAACGGTTTGATCTCAATAGAACTAAATAATTTTTATGCGTATTGGAAAAAACAGCGTTTTTAAAAGTTACAATTCACAGGTATAAGGCTAGGGATTTTCTTATAATTTTCCTAAGTTTTTCGGTTTTTGAGGCTCCTTTCCTTATAAAAAGTTTTCAAGCAAAAAGAAAGATGTGTCTTTGTGTTTCTATTTCTGGTTTGAATAAATTTCCCGCGATATCAGAATTTGAGATTTCCAATTTTTTAAATACCATGAGTTTTATTGGTAAGACTCTGTTGTCTGGTAACGTTTTGGACCTACTTTTGGTATGTGTGGATCGCTTCAATAAACATTATGTCATAGAATTTCTTCATGTAAAGTAAAGCGCTTGGAATGTAATTCCTTAGAGGACTCCCTTAGCTTAGGCCCCATTGCCAGTGCGATATGTATTCATAGCGTTTCCTTTGGCCAAGAACGCTGGAGGAGAATGCTTTTCAGCAGGTCTCTTTGTTCAAAAGTACAGCCTAAGTACAGTCAGAAGTTCAAAAGTTAAAGAACTGGAAATTGCCTGGTTGCAGAAATTCAGTGCTTTTCTTCTCGCAAAAAACACAGTTTGGAAAAACTTGGTTTTAGCTGAGTCAGTATATGTAGTAGTATGGGTAGATATATAAAGCCTGGTAGTTCAACTATATCCATCGAATTTTTTATATAGATACAGCCTTGGTTGATACTGTTTGCAACAGCCTGGAAATGCACAAATGCTATGCGCAAGGAAATGCTGTTACTTTTGAGGAAACAATGAAGAGCAAACTAGGCAAGGAGAATATTAAGGTAACACCTGAAGTAGTTTGTCTAACTATTAAACATAGCTGTTGACAGTGTATGATAGTAGATCTGGACAGCTTGCAACGTAACTAAAGTGCAAAGGAGTTTGTAGCTAAATTGAGACATAATGATGCAGGGCTTGCCATGGAAGTGAATTATTTAATTATGAATTGCTTTTAGAACAATCGTTCTCTTCATTCGTCGAGGATTTCGTTGAGGATGAGCGCTTTCTGTTTTCGTAGCTGTACTGCTTTGCGCTCGATGGAGACTTTTTATCCGTCAGTAGATACGACTGGATGTTGTTTACTCTTAATTTCATTCAAGATTACGTACTTCGGTGATAGTCCTAAATCAGACATTTTCCCGCCGTCGAAATACAGAGGTTGGGATACTGTTGCAATTCTTGAAGAAATGGAAGCAGAGGAAATCCATTTTCAAAGACATTCGGTGAGACATCTTCACCCCTAAATTGATCACTCAATTCAATCAATTGATCACTCTATCCAATCAATTGATCACTCTATCCAATCACTCAATTCTTTCTACTGTTGCTTAATTCCAAAGCATTTTTTTGCATCTTTTGCTGTGTGTCCTAAATGAAAACTACCACTGGAACTTGATAACGAAACAATTGCACATTGTGCTGCAGCAGTGGCCATCGTAGCAGCCACCTCTGAGCTGATTGCATGAGAATCTGTCGCTTTTGTAGATTTCATGCTTGACATAATTGAAGTTGCAACCGCTTTAGTTATTTCTGCGACAGTTGTAGCACAGACAGTATCAAGAGGCCTATTTTGCAATGAAAATCAATATCAAATCTTAAAGACTACAAAGGCAAGTCTATAAGTAATATAAAAAACAACTGCAGACAAACAGATGTTTACTGAGGATTCTATACAATATTCACTTGTAGTCAAATGTCGATTGGGAAATAAAAAATATTGATTATTTATATGACTGTTGCAATATGCTCTGCAAATAGGTAAGAAAATAAATATAATCAACTTTGAAATTACTCATATGCCCAGTGTGATTCGTTCGATCTTGGTTGTTCATTCGTCCAAGACTGTTTATTTAGCTTCAAGCTATTGTTTTTGTAAATAGTACATTTTTGGTTTTAAAAGAGCGTATAGTGCCTAGATATAGTCTTTTTTGTACTTTCAATATCAACTTTTGATTTTTTTCTCTTCATTGGTTAACTCATTGTCTGCAATATTTTCTTACAGGCGTGTTCCCAGAACGGCACAAGCACCAAGAAGCCGAAGCTATCTGTAAGTCTACCTCATGTTAGCTAAACCCCTAAGTTTGTGTGTTGTTCGTTCCTAGAGGCATAGAATATCTCTTCCCCTTTTTTCAGTAGCTACTTTACGTCGTTCTTTTGTTCTGCATTAAACCGATTTTCATTTAACCGAAAATATTGCCGTTATCTGTAAGACGGTTTTATAAATATCAAAGGTCATGTTTTATCAATACGTCTCTCGCTTGGATTTTTTAGCATCTGTTAAAAGAAGAAAAGATCATTGTTGCGTCGAAGCAATGGGGGTCATTTTTTAGACATGATAGGAACCACGAAACCGAGACTTTAGATTGCCATCACGAAAGCATTAGTACCTTCTGGGCAGATATCATTAGACAGCATTGCAAAATTGCTATACCTCTCCTGGATTATATAACAGGTTTGAAATTACGAGTTTTGTAATCGACACTTGATTTTAGAGTCATGGATTGATTCATTTTGTTTTGATTCATTCACTAATGTTCTTAATTGCTTTGACCTTGTTATTATGTTATTTATAGTACGTTTGCGGGTCCCCAGGTAGAGAAAAAAGATAGACCAACTCTATACTGAGCTCGAGGATTAACGACAGATGAACTATAAAAATCATTATGTAAATACCGTAGTTTAGCTGTTATTAGTCATAGTTCCTTTCATTATATCTTCCCTTCTGTGTTATTCAATGAGTTTCGATTGGATGCTTGCACACATTCATATTCTCTTAAGCTCATTTTTTTACACACTTTTTTGTCCATTTTTAGATCTACCCATTGGTCATAAGTTTAAGAGTTTTTCAGACTCGCAGTTGGGATTTTATCCAAGCCCACCAAGTACCGTTGTTCACAAGCATTAACATTCATTATCCTTGATGGCATTTTCTATCTTCTAAATTTGTTGTTTTTAAATTTTTATGCTTAGCGTGCAGTTTTTATGAAATATAGTGGATGTAGATATTTTACGTGGGTTTTCAATTTTTGAAATTAAGTTAGAAAATGAAAAGTCTCCGACTAGTAACAGCCATAACTTATTAGCAAATCGCATATTAATGTGGTTGTCTTTGTACCATTCTCTGAAGTACATTGTTCGGATTGAGTTGGGGATGCTAGAAGTCCCGTCGATTCCATTTCTATTTGCTAGCGCCTATTTCTTGTAGTTCTCTAGACCATTCCATTTTATTTTGTGTTTGTTCCCAGGAATGCGTACCAAATTTTGATTTTCATGTATTTTCTGAATTCACATTGGAGAAATGTTGTACTGTTGCTGTTTCGTTGGCGGCTTTTTCGCGGCGCATAGCAGAAATATTGTCTTGAAAAAAGCGGCCATTGCTCATGCTCACTGGCAGTTCTTTCAGCTGACATTTTGCCACATGGGGAATAATCTTTTTTGATCATGTTGACGTTTATGCTCTAACGGGTGTCAACCAAGATAGCTTTCGGTATATTTTTGTAATGCTTGGTTGTTCGAAGCAATATTTTATTGACATGAGTATGAACTTTGAAAATTATATGAGATATACCAGATGTCGTCATCTAAATGGATTTCAAGTTAAGTCCATTTCAACTTTTATGCACAATTCAAACATTGCTACAATGGAGGATTTTCAAAAAAGTAATTTCGTCTTCTTCTTTATTCCACGCATTTTGTCTTGTGAGCATTCGCCGCTGATATGTATGTTATTCCAATCTTTCATTAAACCACGTGTTATTGGCGTTTGCTAGTGTGTTTTCACGGAAATTTTTCACTGTTAACCTGGATGAAATCTGAAGGTTCTGTGCTTAATTCTAATGTCTTTGTTCACTTGTTCACAGCAGAATTTCGTTTTAAACATTATCGAAGCTCCGTTTAAGGAGAGCAAAAGTGTTCAATGTCGTCACTTGGTTCTTAATGGTATTTTGCATAAGATATTTCGTTTTGCAGTTTGATTGTAGGCCAGCAGGTGCATGCATTCTTTGAAGATCTTCCCTTATCATAATTTCCATCAAGTTATCATCTGGCAAAGTTTTATCGCCTAAGTGCAAATCTTTTTATCACATGTAGACATTTAGTTGTCATCAAATAAATCAAAGTTGTTAAAGCTACCTTTCATATTACTTCTGTCGTTTTTCTTACTGTTAAATATTTTACCATTCCGATAAATGGGGCTTTTCAAGCAGAGATCATTCACGCCCAGCCAAGAATAATCAATAAATTTAAGTGCAATAGTGTTACGTTGGAGTGTAGTAATGTGCAGCAGTGTGATCTTCATTGTGATCATCTTCTTCACTATCATCGTTAGTATCTACCTGATAGTGATTGCTATCATGATCGCATGATCGTGATCGTTGTGGAATCATTGGTATTAGTTGCTATTGTGATTTTAGTGTCAATAGTGACAATAATCATGATTCCTGGGATCGCCACGATTTCTAAATCAGTTGCATTTGTTGCTGTGTTTGTCGTAGTAGAAATGGTTGTGATCTCTGTGATCATCATGCCATTGGAATCATCAGCAGTGATTTTGATTTTGATCTTAGTGATTATAATCGTGATCACTATGATCATCATGCAATTGAAATCATTGTCATTGATTGTTCTTTTGATCGTAGAGATTATGATCGTGATCATCTCATATGAGTTATCAACCTATTTCCTCATTCGTGAACAGAAATATCATCGAAGGGATCATTGTTAATACCTTTTTCTTCGCCAGTGATATATCCTGAGATGATTATCTTCGTTTTATTGTTGTCACTATTCCTATAAACAATTGTACCTTCGCTATTTTTCATTGTTAATTTCACCATTCAGCGTATCGTAGATGTGACTGCATTGTTACAAGTGTTTTCGTATACTCTCCCTGAAATTATATTCAAAGCAAAGCAAATTTAGCGGACATAAGAACCAATACTATTAGCATTATGTTTGATAACAAGATATTATTTAAATCTAAATATAGATTATTTCAGGGAATATTTAAAGTCCGATTTGTAGCCAAGTAGTATACTAATTTATCAACACAATGGTATTTAATGGAATAGACGGACCTGGAAGCGACCACCTAGCTGAGCGTCTCCATAACACAATTATTCAATAAATATCATTATTCTCTGCGTGGGATTGCTGGTGCCAATCAAATCAATTGGTGATATAGACTTAAGTTTGTAATGCAGTCTCGTTCTTTTCCTAGTAACATTCGTGCACAATGCTGTTCAAGAATACACTAGCGCGAACATGAGCTGCATTTGAAACTGATGGATCGACTGTATCATTTCAAACAGGTGTGTTACAGATTTTCAATTTTGTAGATATAACTAATAAATGCTACACATAGATGTGTATGGTTGTAAATGTTAAGCGTTAAGGTAGGATACTAAAGTCACCGAATTTGTGACTGTAATTACTTGAACCAGCTTCCTAACTCTGGATTTTTTGCAGTGATCAGAATATTCAAAATTGAAAAGTTACCTTAAAGGACTTTGTCTTTGTTTGTACAAGATATTATTATGGATACTAGATATTCTGTTTGAGTAATATCTTCTTGTCAAATGGGATTATTTCCCATTCAGTGATTCGTCCACTTGCATATTAGCTTATTATGTGATACAACATACCCATAATTTTTCATAATTAATGTCACATTTTAATGGAACTTTCAATTATAATATTTAATATCTTTATCTTTCCGGTTCTTCCTATTTCTAGCTTATCTCATAACTATTGGATTCCTGCACTGACCATTTTGCATTCAGAGAGGATTAAATGTTTGGCCACTTCTTTGTTATTATATTATTGAACAACTGAGGAGATCATTAAGAGAGACATGGTCAATGTGAAGCCTTGTGCGAGCAATCCAGGAATAGCTGCTTTTTTAGACAGTGCGTTGGAGCGCAGTTCATTTCGCCACTGTGAATGTAAAGAAGCAGTATTTGGATTATTTGCAACTGCAAGTTCTTTTCTATATCACGTCGAGCCACTCGCTGCCTAGATTTAAAAATATTTACACAAGTATAGTATATCTTACAAAGGATGATTGTGAACCCAGTGTTGAGTCTTACGAAGCCCGTCGAGGAGTGTTGCATAGAACCAGATGTCATGCTTCCGAATCCTTTCAAAGGACCTGAGTCAATCTTCTAATCTTTGTTGGTCTTTGTTCTACTTGAAGCAGGACTTATTTGAACATTCGTGCTGTTCAATTAGCACGGAAACAAAGCCAGTATCGCTCGAGATTATCCCAGGATTCCATTCAAAAACTGAACCGAGGAGAGAACATTCCTTATCGTTCGGCGAGCAGTTGGCGGACCATTTAGCGTGCTGATGATATATTCAAATGAGGAATGACATGGCTCTGGATAGGGACGTTTTGCCTCGAAATCAATCGCTTAGTAATAGCTCCATAAAAAACCCAAAGCCAAATCGAGAATTGAGAGTTGAGTATTCGTCAGTAAAACAAGAAGCTCGGATATCTGATAAAACGGATGTTCAGATACGGACTCAGCCAATCGGCCTGATTTATTGTGCACCTAAATTGAGACGCATTCTCAAGGTTTTGTGGACTCTAATTTTGTTAGCTTATGTTATAGTGCTGCCAATTCTAGTAATGATGTTATTCAGGGACTACTCTAACAGTTTGAAGGAATTGGATAGATTAAAGGAGAGCTGGAAAATACGCGTAGATCAAATTAAACCAAACGAGGGTAAGAACAGACCGGCGAGAAATGCAGATCGAACAATGCATCTAGCTTTTCGCAAGCATTCGAATTGTTCCCGGTCGGTTCGCGAGATGCAACAGAATTTGAAACTTTTGCAGAGTAGACTTGCAATTCAGGAGGAAAGGTTTGTGGCTATACTTCATCTGTTATTCTTTTACCGGTGAATTCAACCTTTAATCACTTCTTTCTGACTGTTTTTGTGTTCTAATTAAATGTTGAACTAATATAGCTGTAGTTTCATTTGGCAAAGAGAACGGTCAAAAGGTCAAGCTTAACGGAATTTACCTATTCTTTTATCATCACTCCTAACTGTAGAACAATGATTCTCTTTTATCTTTATTTTAACTGATGCATAAAAGATTGAAGGCCACAATGTGCTGAGTGTTGCATATTTAAGATCCAGTTGGCAAACTGCCCTGCTAGACTGAGTTCGTCATAGCTTCACTTAGGGTTGCACTTGAACCCTTAGTTTCTTTTCTGATTCACGGTCTTAACTAGGGTAATGAAGACCAACCATTGGACTGCTAGTATCTATGGCGCAATATTAAAACTGTTGAAGCAGGTCCTTTATACAAGAAACAACAAACGGTCTAGAGGTTTATGCGTTTTTAGAGACAAAACTGATCCTGTATGCTTTAATCTGATTTTTGTATGCGACTTAGAAAAGAATTGAATTAGGATTTTTTTGCTTTATTCAAAGCAGTTGGGCACTCAAACTGAACTGAAAACAAACAGATTTTCGATAAACCGTTCACTAATTTTCTTGTGGAATTTGGTTTATCTGTTTTGTTTACGAATTTTCGCCATAGAGTGCGCGGTTTTATGAGTGCTTTTGCTCAACTGTAGTTGATGGTGTTTTTATTTTTGAAATAAATCGATTTTCCATCTAATCCACAGGGCTTACTAATATTTTTGACCATAAGCTAGCTTACACTTCTCATTCTCTCTTTTCACAATTTCCGTCCTAGCTTTTACAGCCTCTAGCAGTGGCGATTAAGTTAAATATTTAACGACAAGGCTATGATAGCACAATACACGTAAACAGGGTGTGTTTTTCCCTTTTTAATGGCTCATGTTCAAAGACAACACGGATGTGAGAGTCGATGGACAGTTTAATCTTTGATACATTGGGTTTTGATGATGACTGTGGTAATCAAAAGTTCATCCATTACTGATTGGAGCCCACGTTGATTACAGTGTTTTTGATTGGCAATTATTATCACTATTTTGTGACAAATTGGGTCATTGCTGTGATATGATCTGTTAGAAGGTACCAAGTGACAACCAACGAGACTAATTGAATTGATGGTCGTCAGTGTTGTTCACCAGTCACTGATCAGTATACCTATTTCCAGGCATATCCTTAGTTAATTTCACCTGGGGTGGAGAGACACGTTCGGAAAGAGTGACTAACTGTTCTTTGACCAACTTTATTCGCCAGAATATAAGGAACCAAAGATGACAGTTGCTATCAGAAGCAAGTTATTTGCAATGTCACAAAAAGAGAGTTGACTGTAACCAACCATGCCCAACAGAATAGATAAATTACAGGCTGAAACTTGGTGAAACACCACAACCCACGCTAAATTCCTTTTTGCATGACCAACTCAAATTCATAGACATTGGAGGGGCGTGAATCTCCCTACGCTCCCTCCCCCCCAATTGGCACATCACTGCCTAAGTGTAGTGTGCATTAAACCATATTTTGCAGTGATGGAATGTTTTGATAAAGTGTTAAACAGCAAAAGTATGCAGTGGTAGAAGCATTTAACTCCTCAAAAGTGTGTTCCCATGACTGCCTGCAGCAAAGATTGCTTTGGTTTCAACATCAATTGCGCTGGTTTCGTTCACATGAAGTGCGAAAATGTAAGGTGTGGTCAAAGCGTTTCCTCAGGGCTCCACCCAGGGATGTCGTAAGAACCCTTTGGATGGGGTTGTAGCCTTCAATTTTTCGAAAATGACCTGATTTTAATGATTTAATGACGTAATGTTTCCTGAATCTTCCCATGCTCAATAAAGTTGGGTTTGTGACACCCCCAAACTCCACCGGTCGCTACACCCCTGGCTCCACCCAACACACCCAGTTTTCAATGAAATATGCATTAGTAAAATTTTGCCTATAATTAGGTATGCTAATCAGAGTCATTTGGTCGTTACTTTGGTGACCTATAAAAAGATTCCGCAATACGGCCATGCAGACTCATTGAATTGAAAGTCGTCAGTGCTGCTTAAGTTCTTGATGCAAATTCGTGCATGAAAACCGCTCGGCATAAACAGATCTCGAAGAATGGCCTCAGATGCTGGGAAGTAGAAGCTGAAGTTGATGATTCTGCAAATCCTTATTAGATTTATAATCCGCCAATCACTCAGAAACCCTCGTTATGCATGTTGATTTAATTATTTTTTGCCGTTGCTTGGATTTCATAATCAACAAGCGTAATCTGAGTGCTAGGAGGGTCTTGTTGCCTTGGGAATTTTTTCATATGGCACAAATCTCTCGGTTATATCGTGGTTACAAGAACGCCTTAGCTTCGTATCAAAAACAGCTGCCCATTATTCGCATCTGACATGAGACCATTCAATCTCATAGACCTTTAGCTAGTTGTCTCTACCCATCAGTGCCTATTGCAGTGTGGTTTTGGCCACACTTTGTAATCGTGGAAAGCGAATGTGTGTTCTTGACAATTTAAACCGTGGTTAACTTTTCATGATGTTAAAATTCTTATGTTTCTTTTTCTCTGTTTGGCTATCATTCCTTACGATAACCTTTTGTGGCACTTCATGTTATTCCATAAAGAACATTTAGCACCGTTTAGCGTAACGTCAAACAACCGGAACGTAGCTTCAAACAGCAGGGACGTAATGTCAAGCACCATTAAATGTAACATCAGACGCCAATACACATAACTTCAAGCAGCAGAAACGTAACGTCAAACACCATTAAACATAACGTCAAACAGGAGGAATGTATCGTCAAACATTATTAACGTAGCGTCAAGCAGCAGAAACGTAACGTCAAACACCATTATGCATACCGTTAAACAGAAGGATCGTAACATCAAACACCATTAAACGTAACGTCAAACATTATCAAACGTAACTTCAAGCTGCAGAAACGTAACATCAAGTACCATTAAGCGTAGCATCAAACATCATTATGCAGATGTCGAACAACAGAAACAGCAATTTTGGAAAGTTTTAGGACTTTGTCACGAAAGTATCCATGCAGGGCATGGTCAACGTATATCATAACATATTGTCTGTTCTTCGAAATTTCAGTTGAATAGGCACTGTCTCCCATCTTCCACACTGTTGCACTCACTACTTATGTTTAGTATGCTTGAAACTCACAGCCGGCAGCTTCTGAAAGGTGATACAGGTAAACTAAGGTTAATTTGAATTTGAATGTGCCATTTTGGGTTTTGAACTTGTCTATATTTTGGGCCCGAACGGCAAAAATGAGCCAGAATTTTAATGGGAATGATTACGAAACAGTACATTAACTTTTTGTAAGAACCAAATAATTTTTGCCTAGGTTCGGTGTTCCTAATTTTCGATAATTTTGGATTAGAAAATTCTCTTGAAATCATTCTTATTTCAACAGTGATCTTTTTGCAAATATTTGAGAAACTACATGTGTTACACAGTTTCCCCAAGATATTCGCCCGGGGGTGCTATTGAAAACAAAGCAGCGAATGCTAATTTTTATTTACAACTTCACCGGAATTTTTTTGCCGAAGCCCCTTCAAAAATCACGTTGTTTTTGTTGTTGTTTTTTCTCATCTGAGGCTGAGCATTTTCCTGCCGTTTTTATTATTTTTTGGGAAATCGAGCCTCGCTGTTCTTATCAAGTGTGTTTATATACAGAGTGAGGTTACCTTCCAGCCAGGGTACCCTAGGTTTGTTCATCATGTAATATGATATATAGTTTGAGCCTTGGTTGACGCCAGATTTACGACTGAAAAGTCGCGGTGTTTTCTCAAGCAAAATGAAATATGACGTAATGAACTCATTGATGACCAAGTTTCATTTGCATGACGATTGATTTCTGAGGCGGGTTTATTCAGGTTGTGCATTGAATCTCATACTGAATTGGATTAGTGATCGGTGTCGGACAATGAATATAATTTCCATACTTCAGCAGTAGACTTTTGGAGACTGTGATGCCATATGACTTTGTTTGTGCAGTAATTCGATTTCCTGAGGTGAAGCCGTGGCTAGAACAAATCTTTTTATAGGATATCATAGTCGGACTGTAGAATTGTCAGAAAAGCCTCTTTGAAGAATATAGCATGTCTAATAAACAAAGAGTTTTACCTGTTAACTTCTTAATAAAATTTATGGCTCTAATTTTTGCTCGAAGGGAAACTTTTGTATTGTTTTACAGTTGAAATGACTTGTGAAACTCATCCATAGCTATTATAAATAGAGACTTTTCCATCTATCCCGTTTGGTCCAACTTCCCTTGTTTATTGAGTTTTAGGAAACTTCCAGCCCCCCTATTATTCCAACCCCCCGTCTATTCGGGGCTTAAGAGTACCTGACAGAATTACACTTTTGGCCGTAGGTAATTTAAGGTCTTTATTTGTTTTCTGCTCTCTCACTTACAGCGTAATTTTTGAGGATGTCATTATGTAAATGTTTCTCCTTCTCGTAGAAACTTTTCATGTTCTTATTATTCTCCACTAATCCTTATTTTATAGCTTGAGAGTTCATAGTGTCATCCCTGTTTACTCTGTTTTTGCAGAATTAAGACTTTTATCAACGCGAGCAAGAATGGCACAAAAGCTTTTTGTCGACAACTACTAGCGACACCAGGTATACCTATGTCATTGCCGTGAACAATCTACTTTCTTGATTTCATCAACTAGTCCCATCCTTTGCCGATCAGGTTTTGTATCAAATAATTGCAACTGAGGTTATTATAAGCGAGTCTCTTGCATTGCTGCTATCATTTCTGTTTCTGTTTCTTCTCATGTTAAATTTTCTTTCATAATTTAAATGCTTGAAGTTAATTTTTTTGCTTTTATTTTAGCCTGCGCCTGCGGCATATCAAAAGAAAAAAAGGTTGGTAGTAAATCCCAAAATTTCATTCGAATACACCGTGAACTTTTGGCAGGTCTTCCTTTCTTTTACGAAACCTGAATTGCTTATGAACTCTAGATAAATACAATTCATTCACCATTTTCTTGTTTTTGCAGGAAAACAGTGAAAGTGGACCAAAAGGAGACCCAGGTGCAAAAGGTGATGTTGGATTGCCAGGGCCTAAGGGACCACCGGGACTACCAGGTATCATCGTACGGATCTACTAAATTTTAGCAATAAGCTGCTTTAAATTTATAGATAGCATTTCTTATGGTTTGACCGCTTTTGCCGTCCCCGTTGGCTTTATTGTGCAGTGGAAATATGTTGTTGTGTATCACTGGTTAACACTCGGGGTTCGTACTCCCTCTTATGTGCTTTGAGGCCACAGAAATTTGAGCTGTTTAAGAGAGAGTAAATCCATTCTCTTGATTCAAATACAGGGATTCATAGCGATCAAATACAAAGCTACTAAATAGCTACTAAATATCCAGAAATCTTACTCGACTGTCAAAGTTGTAAATCCGTCCATGAGTATTCTTGGACTTTTTGGAACGCCTTCTGAGTCCTTCCCACCAATCTTTACAGACTTAACTTCGATGAAAAATCTACACACAACATCTTATTGACAACAAGTAACATTCCAGTACGATGTAATTGTTATGTATTTTGTAGAAGAGACAAAACTTAGACAAACCACAATATACTAGACTTTTTGTCCATGGCTTTGCTTAGTTCAACTGTTATTGTCGCTACTGTTTTATTTGAAGCTAATTCATTTTTCTGTCGAATTTGCTTGTTATCTTGCTTTTTTCTTTTGTTATTGCTTTTAATTATATGGCAGACTTGCCAATTATCCATTGCCTACGGATGTAGGATTGTATACTTAGAAGATATCATTATCATGAGTTTTCTATATAAATATACAAATATATATATATATATATATATATATATATATATATATATATATATATATATATATATATATATATATATATATATATATATATATATATATATATATGTTTATATATATATATATATATATATATATATATATATATATATATATATATATATATATATATATATATATATATATATATATATATATATTTATCTATTTATTTATATTGTATATACGTGTCAATAACATGGAGTAGTATATTCATCGTCGTCATTCTGCAATCGTAAAAAAATAGCTTTAATCTCTTGACAGGCTTCAATGCATCTTGTAAATTGAAAGCCATGGAAGAAATCAAAATTTCTACTGTCTATTTTCGATGGGGACGAAAGAGCTGCCCTAGAAATACCAAACAAGTTCTTGCAGGTAGGTATAAGATCTTGCACCACTCTACATGTATTATTCTGATGCACCTTTTTCAATGTTCGCATACAGATGTTTAAATATTTACCAAAAAATGCTAGATTTTAGATATCTCCTTGCAGGATTCATGGCCACTCCGTATGTAAGCAAAACTCGAACCGGAGGAGGCACGAATTACGTTTGCTTGCCATCAGAGAATATAACCTACAAGAAATTTGACCATCGACTATCGACAAGTTTAAAGACATCATTTATTGATGGTGTCAAATATGGAAGCAATGGGTTCTTCACCACAAAGCACCAGGCATCATTACATGGCAGAGCAGTCTGTTCGGTGTGCCAGCGTCTTGGCAAAAGCATAACTTTAATGATACCGGGAAATGGAACCTGCCCATCAAAATGGACAGTGGAGTACAGAGGGTACCTTATGGCAGATTCGAGGAAAAAGAGTGAATTTGTTTGTGTGGATGAGAGTGCCGAAGGCTACGGAGACAGTGTATCACAAACTCGTGATATTGGAACTTTGGAATATGTCAGTGCAGAATGGCCAACTTGTTTCAGCAACGATTGCGGGATGTACAATACGAAAGATGGCTTTAGATGTGTCGTCTGTTCAATTTAAATTGGCTTGTTACGTTCTCAGTCATAAAATAAAAGTTAGAGGAAGATTTAACCCGCACAGCAATTGAATGCTCTTCAGCGAAACATTTCAGAGCAGAAGAGCGAAATCAGAGTGATTTAATTTGAATTTATTTATTTCTACATCATGCATTTTAACATCATGAACTATATAAAAAAACAGCCTTTATTTTCGAGAAATTAGTTATTAGGAGAAGGAGAAAAGCAGCAGCTCAAGGTGCAGAGATGTAGCTGCATGGCATTGAAATGACGTACCCATAATTTCAGTTGATAATTTTCTAACTTACTTTCGCACCGTGCTTAGGATCAGGCCTTCCGCCAGAATTTTAACAGGCGCGTGACCAACCACGCGCCCCAAAGCGAAATTTCGTATCGAGTCGCGCGATCTATGTCCACTGCGTATTGTCAAGGCGCACGATCTGGTTGATTTTAAAAAATGAGGGGCATAATTAAAACGCGTACCTCACCTCTTTGAGGCGTGCGCCTTAAACGGAGAGGTCTGCTTAAGACGCCGTGCAACTGTACCCACGTTGTAAACAAACACTATACAAAAAATCATTATACGTTAACGATTGAGCAATATTTAAGATATTAGAGATGATACTTAAAATACAATAAAATTCATTTTATAGTGTTTCTTTGTTAAATGATTTGTGATCTTTAGGAAGCCTCAAATGAGTATAATAAAGGAATCTATAAATGCAGATATATAGTTAGCTGAGAATTCCTCAGTTCAATGATGAAACCAATTCAATAAATAAATGGATACGGTTTCTTTCCTGTTTTCTGCTATTCATATTTGCAGCTGACACTCAGTAAGTCTAACTCTTTCACAGGGAGACTAGGTTTGTTCGAGTTATCAATTATCAACTGCATATAGTCCTAGGTGGGGCATAACAGATGGATGGTGTTCTTTGAATCTTCTGCATGAATGAATGTTTGTTTGTATGTATGCATGTTTGTATTCACGACAAAAGCGTAGTAGAGCCTCTTGCCAGAGCTGTTCATGTCTGTAGAACCTGTGCCAAGGAATGCAAGTCTCTAGCTGGACTAAAAAGCCACGTCAGGGCTGCTCATCAGTGAACTGTGTTTCTGTTAAGCTGTTGCAATACTCGAATACGAGTTGCAGCCATCATGTATGTATGTATGTATGCATGTTTATGTTTGTTTGTATGTATGCATGTTTATATTTGTTTGTTTGTTTGTTTGTTTGTTTGTATGCATGTTTATGTTTGCATGTATGTATTCATGTTTATATTTGTATGTATTCATGTTTATGTTTGTTTGTATGTATGCATGGTTGAATGTATGCATGTTTGTATGTATAAATGAATGTATATACGTAGGTATGTATCTACGCACGAATTTTTGTGTATATATATATATATATATATATATATATATATATATATATATATATATATATATATATATATATATATATATATATATATATATATATATGTATATATATATATATATACCATAATTCCTCAAAAATAGGCCGCAATTTGAAAATATGTTAATCCATTTGACATAGATAAGTTGTTGAGCAGTTTAGAACAGGCTACACGTATTGAGCTACAAACTGGTATGTTTAAAACTGTACTAAAATGTGAAGGCTCAGAGCTATTCTGGTTCCCATGTTTTTCACATGTCTTTACCGAAACATCTCAAAGAAAAGCTGATCCGAAAAAAATCCAAAAACTCCACTCAACAAAGTATTTCCTTTGTATTACTATAAACACATACTACATTTACACATTGCTACAATAGTGAAAAACACTAGCTGGCATTGTTCAGCTCTATATTCATGTGCGTTGAGGTATCTAGTTTTGTTATTTCCCTAACTAGCATTGTTGCATAGGAAGATGGTGGTAAACTAAAGTGCAAAATCAACGCTTTATATTTGCCAGAGGATAATTCTTGCAGTTCTCTGCCATTCATCAAATCAACATCGGACAGCAGCAGTGGAATGCAATGATCATCATACTCCACAATTTTGAAGTTTACTCTGTCAGGTTTGATTATCATGTACCTTGAAAAGAACATCGGAATTACTTTTTGAAACTACAGTATATTCTCGCTATAAGAACTCAGTTATAACGTACTTTCGGATATAACGTACCGAGTTGCTCTTCCCAGCAAAAAGTTCGTACGGGCCCTTATAAAAATACCCCGGTTATAACGTACTGTTATTACTTGTTTTCGCTTATAACATACTCCTTCACGACAAATTTCTTCGGCTATTATGTATTTTGCGGGGATTTCTTTGTTTTTACCCTTTGAAGGTCCGTCGTACGAGTGATCGACACCTTGGCTATATGACCCATTCTCCTGCAATAGCTTTCAAACACAAACAATGGGGTCGCGAATTACTGTGGGCGTTCACTCATGTGCATGGCAATCCCACATATTGCTCTATACCTCAGTACTTCTGGTCTACATGCATCTATTCCGGTTGTAGCGTACTTCGGATATAATGTACTAAATTAACGAGTTCTTGAAATACATTATAGCTGGATAATACTGTACTTGTTTTCAAACATTAACTTGAAATATATGACAAGCACAGCTGTCTCCGAATGACATGCACAAGAGAACTTATAGTAAACGTAGCAGTAGACCAGGAATATGGAATATTCAAATCAAACAAGTCATCTCTAAGTTCCCATAAAAAGATTTGCACTTGAAGGCTCTTTAGTTCTAAGTCTGCAGAATATGACATGAATTTGAATTCTCCAGGATTGAAGAATGCCATGGATAATAAATTCATATTTCTGTTCCTACAGGATGAATTAAAAGGCAATGGATTTATTCAGAAATATACCACTACAGACACAAATCATTGCTACCTCACTTCCTCTTTGATTCTGGAAAACACAGTTGTGATTATGCAGTGTGATACTGCAAACAAGATGATTAAAAAAATTTATGCAAGTACTACCTGTATGCACCAGACAGTGAGTAGTCCTTGATCTGGTGGCGCATGTTGTCTTTATCAATTCCATCCTTTGTCAGCATTTCACAATACCAGTCATTTATCACATTTGCAGGATATGTGATATCATAGCCTGGCAATGGGAGTACTACATCTGTTATTGTGTATGTCCCATTAACTATATCTTCTTCTGTTATTGTTTTTACTTTACATCTTGTCATGTTGTCCAAGCTGATCCCTTCAAATGTAAACAACTGAATAAGATCAGCTAAAACACCATATCTCACATAAAAAGTATTCCATAGTTTAACTGCTCAGTCCAACCTACAAACTTCTATCATGTCAAGCATTATCTGGATTACATGACACAGCTACAACTTCATAGTTTCTAATGAGATTCAAGCCAGGTTGCAAAACGCTGTTGATTATGAGTATAGAAGACAGGGCAACATATATTTAGCAGAAAATTAATCAACACTTCTCCAAAGCACATGCATATCATATTGATATGATATATCACATGATCTAATTTCAAGGCATATTAATCTTAATGAGGCAATAGAGATTATATATGTATAAATTGATATTACTAAATTATGCCTACCTGAATCATCTGTTTTGACATTTTTGTCTACAACAAGGTCTCCAGCTATTGGATGGATACCAAAGGTCTGCAAAATTTGAAGCATTACAAAACAATTAGTGTGCTTATGTGACAACTGAGGTTTGGACATCACAAGCAAGTGGTCTGGTGATCCAATTTAAGTCAAACAGTCAAGATCATAGTGAAAATTATGTGAACACAGAGAAACAGTAAACACAGTATACTGAGAACTTTTGAACATACAACAAACGTTTCTAGAAAGTTTTCTTTTGTCTTATTTTGTTCTTCAAAGAAAGCAATTTTGCACATTGCACGTAATCAGTCTACTCATGTCCCATGAGATTAGAAGACAGCTAAATACAGCTGCAATGTCAATACCTGGCAGCACAGTAAATCTGATCCATGACAGATCATATAAGTATAAACGAAACAATCCCATGTGGGAATGTAGATCCTTGATAGAAATGACATGTAGCACTCACCTGAAGTCTTTTGGACACAATCCTGTTCCATATGAAGCTTTGATAACTATGTATATACATCAATCTCATGTTCCTGCTTATGCTCTGAAATGCATTATAATAAGAATTTGCTCCTTGAGTAGCTAATACATGAAGGACTTGTTCCTCAATACATTTTCTTCTCTGTATAATTTGATGAGCAGCTTTGCCATCATTGGTTTTATGCCAGTGTTCTTTTGCTTTGAATATAACATCATCTTCACCACTTCTTGGACAAAGAATAAGCCTGATAACACTTTGCCACTGTGATGAAAGCACTTGTTTACCTTTGACAAATCAAATGATACTCTATATTTTAAAGCAGATGACAAGTACATTGGCCTCCTTACCAATCACTACTGCTCATCAAGTTTGAAAGTATAATGCTATATTTCTTGAATACACTGATAACTTAGGTTATAACTGCATAGATTCTGCTGTTAGTCTTTCAAGGACAAAAATCTGCCATATCTTGCATGCTTTAGGCCATTGCTCTGTTAAAATGCAAAACACTGATTGTTCACATATCTACCATACCTGAATATGGAAATTATGCTGAAAAAACAGTAACTGATACAAACCTATTTCAAAAGTAGGAACACTGCCACTACCAAATCTTTGCATGCCAAAGTAATTGATGAAACCATTTTGTCCTAAACTGTGCACCAATGCAGAAACTGAGGACTCATCTGCATCTGAGGAAATATTTCTTAAGACTATGGAGAAATGATTACCACTCAAATCTCCCAACTTCAATGCACATTCTCTATACTCAAAATCACCAACAGAAGTGTTCTTTATTAACTTATTTAGGGTACAAATCCTCTTAGCATCTAGATTATATGCACAAATCTTTTGAGTTGTAATTGCTCGTTTGTCTTTGGTACCTGCATATGAAAATATGGATGGCTTTACATGAAGTAACCTAGCAATAAGATTTATCACACTCATTGTATCCCTGTTCTCTTTATACAATGTAAAGTGACAGAATCTCTTTTGATCCTTTCGCTGCTGTCTGGACTTCCTGCCTTTCTGTGATTTGCTAAATAATACTTTTACCATTTTGTCTTCATTTTGATCTTGTACAGTCTCTGTATCTACAAACAGGGAATACAACATCATCAACATAAAACATCTGTATATTGTCAAGCCAAATGATTGAAAATAATAAAAAAATACCCTTTTATCCAAAATCAACATATTCAATTATGGGTCATCAAAAAAAAAACAGGTGAAAATTGGGCACCAAAAGTATCATTTACTTCTAAGTTGAGTAGCCATTAAGTCACTGTTATGCAAATAACACAGAGGAAAGCACCAATGAAAATAGCAAAAGACTACGAACCCAAATTCTTGTAGTTCTCTTTCACGAATAAATGTACCAGTTTTCTATGTTCTTTGTCATTGTCAGCACTCAACAAAATAAAGTCACTCTGGCTTGCCTTCTCAATTTCGAACTTAGCGCTCAATTTCTCAATTCTAGCTTTATCATCCTTGCTAACAGGACATTCAATTTCCTCATTCTTACAAGGGATTTTCAAATCTAGGTTTGGCGCTTCCTCGGGAAGCTGGGTAATACTATTAAGTGTTATTATCCTTCCACTCTGGTCGATTTCTCTAACCATGAAATCCGAATACCTCTGTTTAATTATACCATTTATCCCTTTTCGAGAACTAATGTATTCTTCAATTCCGAAATCTTTCTCAGAGAACACCAAACGTTCCCTTTCGGCACCTTCTCTTTCTACCTCATCTCTGTTTGGACCCTTGTCATATTCCAATCCAGCAGATTTTGTGGTGCTAAACAATTCAGTGCCTGATTGTTCCGCACACATTGGCTGCATCCTATTTTTATCTGAAAAAGGCACTATAGCTGGATTTTCCTCTGCAATGTCTAGCGTCATGTTTTCTTCGACATTGCCTGCTCTTGCCTTTTTAGTTGGCGGCAATCCAAACATGTTGCTCTCACTGGTGTTGCTCTCTTGTACGTCGGCCATTACACCTGGCCTCTCTTGTGCTTCCGTGACAATGAGATTTGTTGTAAATGGTTGTAGTTGTTGTAGTTCTAACAGGGCGGCAAGCGCAAACAGTGAGCGCGAAACAAACACATTCAATCGTGTCGTTTTCCTGCTCCATTTGATGCAAAATGGCTACCCAAAATTGCCGCCCTGCAATTGTGGACATCAAGTACAGAGTTGGATTTATTGGTGGGGGGAAAATGGCACAAGCAATAGCTCGTGGAATTATAGATGCGGGAATGGTCAACCCCTCGAGTGTTATGGCGAGTGCAAGAACAGAGGCAACACTTTCAAAATGGATCGTAAGCACCGAGTCATTTCAGTACCTGATCAGATCTTTGATGTACTTTTTTTGATTAGCTCTTCTGCATCTAGTTCTGCTCTGGTAATTGAAGGATTAGTAAAGAAATTTTGGCTTTAAGTTAAACTTGTTCGATGAATTTATTAAATACCGAAGTTTCTCAGCAGTAATATATGAGAAATAGACTTTAGAAAAACAACAATTGATCTCAATTTGTAAAACATGTTTCGATTGCTTCATCAACCATCTTCAGTTACAGATTAAGCATATGACATGGTGCAAACGATATAAAGACAAGTGATTACTCCCTATGATTACTCCCTGTTGTCTTTGTGTACACTAGTGTACAACAAACTCGGAATTTCTCTGCACCACATATCTATGGCGTGAATCCCTCAATTCCAGATAGGGAGAGATAGATTTTAAGAAGTAGCCCTGTGATATTCAGCCCATCTAAGGAATGCCTTTGAACACTGACTTCTAATTAGAGCATTGAGCAAGATTTGTGGTAATTTGACATTTCTGAGCAGTAACTCTGAAGTTTGGAATCTGCAGATAGTATAGACTTACTATGACTGATGTTTAACACAACACAGACTTGCCAAACTGCTACACATGATTTTTCATTCTTCAGGAATTTGGCGCTTCTGGAACAATAGATAATGCCAGAGTTGTACAAGAGAGTGATATCATTTTTGTGTGTGTTAAGCCTCACCTAGTTGGCAATGTTTTAGCAGAGATATATCCAGTAGTAACAAATAAACAGATAGTTGTATCTGTTGCTGCAGGAGTGCCACTTGATTTCTTGGAAGAGGTTTGTGTGAGTTCTTTAATAAAGTGAAAACATTGTGTGTTGGAACTTAAGTATTACACTGAAAACCTCACATTTATAGATCAAAGATGTTAGTTTCAATTAATTCAACTTTTGATAGCAGCAGGAAAGTTACTTTTTTAGAATATCAATCTCTACCATAAAAATAAGGTTATTTACATATAAATTAATAAATAATTTGCCTGTCGAAATTTTTACAGAAATTGCCAAGGCATTCAAAGGTGATAAGAACTATTCCAAACACACCTTGCTTGGTCCAGTCAGGTGTTATTGCTTACACCCCAGGTTCCAATTGTACAGCACGAGAAGTTGCAGTAGTTGATCAGCTGCTGAAGTCAGTTGGTATGAATGCTTATCTTTTATATACTAGGTTTCCAATGTAATAAATTTTGCCTATATCTTTGATGAATTATATTGAGCATGGATTAGGTTGATAACTGCTTTTTATGGACCAATAATTACTGGGCTCATTAACATTATGCTGTGCCTGCGAGCACACATCAGAGCACAGATTGTGCCTACAAATTAGAACTGGACTCCTTGCATCTCATGACTCTGGGATTTAACAGATATGTTATATCTAACTTTTCCACAATGATTCTTTTTTTAATCAGTGTATGATTGATTCAAGTCGTTAGTCAATGGGTGGAGATTTGCTAAGTTTGTACTTTATTTCAACCCCTAAACCTTATTAGGATCCCTCTTGCAAACTCACCATGTATATCTGTTATTTCTGTTGACATCTAGAATTATTATAGGATTTGCAAAATTCTGACCCCCTTTAATAGCCCTCATCTCCTAATTGTTAAAGTTGACAAAAATTCTGACCCCCTTATTATTATGACCTTTCTCTTCTAAGTCACCCAGGGCAGGGATTTACTATCGTTAGAAGACTTGGGCTAATATGAAGATTTCTTCCCTGCCATAGCTTTGACAGAAAGAGTTCCAGAGGGATATATTGATATAATATCATCATTGTGTGGCAGTAGTGTTGCATGGTTTTACATGATGATAGAAGCTGCCTCAGATGGAGCAGTCAAGGTTGGTTTGCCAAGAGGACTGGCAACTGATCTTGCTGCCAGGGCAATGGTGGGGGCAGGAATGATGGTTTTAAAGACTGGAAGGCATCCAGGAGAGGTTAGCTTTGACTTTAGTCTACTATGATATAAGCAGTTTTGATTGAACATGTTTCATTCTTCATTGATATGCACTGTTTTCTAATTTTAATTTTGATTTATTTCATTCAGTATTTGTTATTCCTACCAGATCTCACTCATTATCATTATGTTTTATACAAGCATATTTTTAGGCCTCTCCATATAGATTCTAGCAGACTTGTTGCCAATTGCACATTTTGTGGAGAAATTGCAATTTAGTCCACCATTTTTGTCAAGGCTCATGATCTGGTCAGTTTTTGAGGACAAGGTGTGTAATGAAACAGGCACCTTGCCTCATCAAAGCACATGCTGAGGTACACTCTTGCAATTTTGTGCCTTTAATGGAGAGGCCTGTATTTTCTAAGGCTGTTTTTGTAGACACAAAAGTGTACTGTACAATATTTATTTTATTTCAATTGGGTGTTCAACTTAAGTCTTATTTTTAGCTTAAGGATGATGTCACATCTCCTGGAGGTTCAACCATTGTGGGTATTCACAGCTTGGAGAAGGATCATGTCAGAGGTAGTTTAATGACAGCTGTTGAATTGGCGTGCATTAGAAATAAAGAAATGAACCCCAAATCTAAACAGTGAAGGTCCTCAAAATTTATTGAAGTAAGAATATATATGTAAATTGTCTATCTAATGGCCTGTTCATATGGCTTACTGAAATGATCCAATTGTTCATTTTCATGAAGGCTACACAATGAAAATATTTTACTTTTCTAGTGAATGCAAGCACTCTTACCTTTTTGCCATTTAGTGGCATCGCATAATGAAAGAGATATTTGAAAGGCATAAAATAGCTACACTATAGCTGTGGTCTAAGTACTTGATAGAAGATACCATAAATGCTCTATTAAGCCTCCCTCTCTAATAAGCCCTGTCTCTATTAAGCCCCCCTTTTCAAGCAAAAGTTGAATATAAGCCCCCTTCTCTATTAAATCCCCCTTCTTTAGCCTCTAAGGCCAAAGAAAGAAAGCACTGACTGCAGCTTCAAAATATCCACATTAGGTGTGTCTCTTGACAGATCTGATGATGACAAAATTAAGTGTGGCCCTTGTAGAGATTTACTTGAGCGCCTTACAAGTCTTGAGGATACTGATATTGATCCTTTTGAAGAAATCCCAGATGACAAAGTTTCTTTAGGGGTCATACGTATATGACGTCATCCGGTAGGGGGGTTGGAGGTATTGTCATTTCTCGTGTTTATAATAACCTCACTCTCTAATACGTGCCCCTCTCTATAAAGTCCCCCCTCTAGGACTGCAATAGATAAATAAGCCCCCCAGGGCTTTATGGAGCTTTTATGGTACATGTTCTATGAAAGAGCTCTTCCTGATTCTCCATTTAAGTGTCCAGATGATAAGCGAAGTTAATATTCTGCGCAGAAATTGACAATACAATTCAAGAAGTATCTCTCTGATTTTTGGTTCTGTCACACAGTTAGCTTTCCTGGAATCCTTCTATCATATTTTGGGCTTTGTCCTGCATAGTGTGGTACCACTTGGATGTATGAGGCCATTTGGAGAAGTCAAAATCTACTTTATCTAGAGCTGATAATATCAGTCCTATGTAGAAGTCAATGAAATGAACCTCATTCCCAAGTATGAATTTATTTTCCTTTAGGTACATTGATTCTATCACATCAAGCTGTTCATGCACTGACTTTTTTCCGAATTCAATTAGTATTCTTCTGTTCTCTCCATTCAGTCCCTCTTCAAATAGTTTTGGTTCAACATAGTCCACTGTAACAACTCTGTTGATAGAGCAATGAACTGGTGTTATGTATTGTTTTTGGTGCACCCAAATGAGATATAAAAGAAGTGTAACAGCACAATATATGGCCTTTTGGGCAGTTCTTTTTGTAGTATGAAGCTTATAGTATATATTTAAATTAAATAAAATATATTTTATATATATATATATATATATATATATATATATATATATATATATATTAATTGTTTGCTACTCCTCTGAACCTACCCAACAATTTGCTTTCAAGTATATCAACAATATGTGTCTGTTTCCATTTACCTAAAGAGTGAAGTTGTTGCCCATGACAGCAAAGACTCTGTTTTTGCTCTGGCTTCTTGTGTTTTGCCAAATTCATCAATTTTGCCATATTTTTCAGCAATATAGAGGATGCATGCTTGACTGTAATAGATAGGTTTTCAACCACTTAATGTCTTTTCACTACATCTGTTAAAATCTACTCATTGCATTATTTCTATAGGCAATATTGTATATTAGGCTTATGGAATGGCATTTTTATGTGCACTATTGTGTGCGCACGGCTGCCATTGCTCTCAGTATGGGTGCTAAAAGTGTAAATATAGAGGAAATTGTAAGTGGCACTCGTAGTAAGGATTCGGTGACTTTTCGTCTTTCCTCAATGCGAGTGTTCACAAGAAAATGTATGTTTTTTTAGTATGTGTTGTTTTATTTGCAGAAAAATAGATTACACTTTTCTCGTGGCTTGTTGAGTTGATATATGAATGAAATAGTTTTATTTTCCTTCCATTTTTATTCACTGTGGAACAAACGGATGGCTGTGCACATTTCTAACAACCAGTCTGTAAATTAAGTACTGGCTTACTCTCAGATATTTATCTTTCTTTTTTTCCTGTTTTCTCATTACTGCTTTGCTTTGAATTCAAATTCAAATGCCGTTGTGCCATTCTCTTTCGTTTCTTGCTTTGGGATTCTATCCTAAAACACACCTGTTGTTTTCGTTTTAGAATTTTACAATTTGAACGTGTTATTTGATATATATCTCTTTGAGTCACACCAAGATTCATTAATAACTTGGACAAACCTTCCCCATATCTTTACGTCACCGTCCATTAGAAAAGGGACAATCTTCATCGGGTTCTCGAACTCTAGTTCCTCGTTTTCTTCATCATATCCATAGATTTCAATCGGTAACTTTGACTGAAAAAATATGGAACGCATAGCGTTAGTTAAACAATCTCATGCAGATTGGCGCCTTCCTTATCTGGCCGACTGTACTGCATTGCTCACTAATGAATGATCAATTCGAGCAACTTCTAGTGAGTAGGCCAGTGAGTACAATATGTGTAGGTTCTGATTACTCATGACTTTAATAGCAATGCAGATTAAATACATCAAGACGCAAAAGACAACAGTTGCCGGCGCCACGTGAAGTTCATTGACAAATTCATTGCCGAGGATTGTAATCGTTTATTGGGGTCCCAAGTTCGCTTGAATTGAGTAAAGTCCTTGTGACAAGTATGTCATGGAGGGATTCCCCTTTAAATTTGTAACCAAACCTTTCAATGTGTGAATTATACGCCCGTTGGCTAGTTTGCGCGCACTGCCATTCGCATACGTTTGCTTGTTTGCGCACGCTAGCAATCCGCGTGCGTTGGCTTGTTTGCGCGCGCTAAACATTTAATTGTGAGACCTTTCTTTAGTGCTTGCCTAAATATGTTTGATAAAGCTAGCGCGCGCAACAATTCGAGCGCATGAACTCAGCTGGACGCGGGCCTGCTCGCTTGTGCGCGATCGTGTGCGTCTCATTGCAAGACCCGCTTATAATATCTATAGTATACTGTATTAACACTTGCCACTTAGGATGTCTCTAATACCAAATGTGCAGTTAAAGTAAGGAACTATTAAGGAACTGAGCAAACTTAAGAAATAGCCATTAATTAAAGTTCTTTTTATGCAAAGAGTATAGCGTGATTGTTTACCATAAGCACGTAGAACCATGTGATTCGAGATGCGATATCTGCTTTTTCGATGAACAACTTCGCCATTCTCAACAGCCCAAAGACATTTGCTGAAATGAATAAACTGAAACATTGTCAGACTCCTGTGGTGTCTCTGCGTAAAATATTTAATCAGTGATTGTATTACCTGTTCTTTTGTGTCACCTGATCTGAATGAACCGCACAAATATTAGCATTCCTCTGGTCTTTGAAACCGTTTGCCTGCTTCTAGGCTGTTTAATTAACTATTAGCAACGGCTGGGATTCGTCGTGGCAAATTATATCACATCTATGGTGCGAAGCATCCTGCATGCATGTGTTTGTTTTTTGTTTTAGTTATTCAGATAGGCTAGTTGGCAGCACAGATTTCACTGCTTAACAGCTTTCGTTACACTTATGAAAATCAGCGGCAAACTCATTTAGAAATGCTGCTTGCGGTTTAATTTATCTATGATTTTTTATTTGAAACTGTTAACTTTGCTGCTAAACCATATCAAATCTTTCTACTTGATCTTTGTCGGTGTCTTTGTTTTCTAGATCATTATACTTTCTCATCTATCATCCCTAGTACTTGTAACTCATCCCTGTTTCTCATACCTATATTTCTATCGATTAATTTTTACTTTCTTACGCAGATTTCACTATTATGTCAAGTTCTGTGGTACGCGTTTGTTTTTGAGAAAGTGCTCCATATGAAAACAGTACTCAACTGCTCAAAAAGTTAAGAATGTTCAGTATACTGGACTTGTGAGACCTGAGAGAAGTTTATACACGCTTGAAGTTTCAATTTTCAGGCAGGCTCGTCATCTCTTTTGCTTATATTGCGTAGATTTCATATGAAAATCTGTGTATTTCATTGTTGTGTGTGTGTTGTTTCAGAACTGAAATCACGAAAATCTATGAAAGTTTAAGTACTTGGCGAAAACACTTTCGTATAAAATACAAGACACGTGTACAGACAGACTAAGCAGATTTATTCTCTGGGAAAGGGAATAGGGTGCTAAATAGAGGATTACATCTCAGAACTTTTCTATTGTATCATGTTTTTAAGGTTTAATGTCCTCAATAATTTCAGTCTGCTACTTTTAATTACAGCTAAGAAAGTGGCTGATATTCATTTCACTGAAACTTTTCTTGCATATTATTATTGTGCATGATGTAAGAAGATTCTCCCTCTTCTTTCCTATCATAGAGTTCTCGATGTGGACTTCGCAGTCTAAGTACAATTCTGTGGTTTATCAAACAATCCATATTGTAGTCGCTTTATTCTACTCTTTACTTGAATACTGTTTACAACGCGATGGTTGCTGGTTGGGTAACCATAGCAGCAAATAACCGCAACTGCACAGCGACTATGCTTTGACTAATTTTGTGCCGCTTTCATTGAGTTGGATTTTCATACAAGTTGGATTTTTAACTAGTACATGAAAGTTGTCACAGTTCATATCTCTAAAGATAACTAATAGTTCCATGATCAACCTCTTGTTGAAAGCTTCTGAATGAAAACCAAGTAGATTATCAATCTTGCCATTTTAATCGTGCTGTCATCTCAAGTTCTTAGTTTAACCCTTCGGAACTTGAATTACTTCTTATCTTGCTTTGTAGTTTGCCCTTGAGAGATGTATACATTTCTTTGGCACATACTTTGTCATCTCAAACGTGCCACCGTATCGTAAAAGCCAAACAATTTCAAATAAGGTCAGCTAAAGCCATCAAGGAGTCTCTAATGTGATTTCTTGGCTATGTCGTGACGTATGTATGGCTGATTTAGCTCGGTCCTCTCGTGAGCTTCGACTTGATACTTTTGAAATTACACCCGATCTCCGCTTGATTGGCGGCAGTTTAGAATATTCCTTTGTTTTCAACGATAATTGTTCAAATAGTAATCTTGTAACATCTGCCAGCTCATCGTTCAATGTGTTTCTCTTCTTTGCCATAATCAGATCTGGAAGAATTGAAGTGAGTTTAAAGACGAAAGCCATTGGTGACATTTAATGCTACCCTAGCAATTTTAAGGAATCTTCACTAGGGGGAAAATTCTCAAAATGGACCATAAGATGTGGAAAACTCTATGACAACGCCCTTTAGATATATTTGTAGAAATTGGGCTTTGAAGAAGCAGCACACATTTCGTGTTCATTTTTGATAAGGTCACGCTCTCTACTTCCATGATGCTAGAACAACGTAAGAAGTACCACTGTCTCACTGAAAAAAGTTTTGAGTGGGCCCAAACAACTGGCGAAATTCTTTGATGTCATCTGCCACTAGTGCGGCGAGCATTGGGCCTACTGGGTACTTTGCCGAGTAGTTAGTATATCAAAAAATGTTCTGTATGCTATGTAGGGATGTAGTGATAAGGCATGTCGCTTCATCGTGTACATTTTTAAGTTTAGTCTAAGGCATGACCACTGGTACTGCTCGACAGAAGGTTCCCAAATTATAGTGTCAAGTAGTGTAGGGAGCAGGAAGGCATTACATTCTGATGTTGGAATAAAACACACGAGCAACTATGTATGGTGGATGAGTCTAAAGTATAGAGTAAAGAGTGTAGGAGAATTGCAACTTAGCAACTTATATACTTATATTCTTATATATATATATATATATATATATATATATATATATATATATATATATATATATATATATATATATATATATATATATATATATATATATATATATATATATATATATATATATATATATATATATATATACATGTATGTATGTATGTATTGAAAAATAATTTTATCTCCTAGAACATTGTACTTGAGCTTGAAAGAAAAATGTTATATCAGATTACTTTGAAATAGATGATTATCTGAATTCATCAGTTTATGCATATCGTACACTGTAACAGCAACCCCGCTAATAAGAACTTAACTTTAAATCTTAGCCTAGATGGGTTCTTTTGTGCAGGAGGCTTAAAGTGAAAACTTTAACCAAACGGGTTGCTGAAGCCCGGTTTGTTATACACGAGCTAGTACTCTATCGCTGAAGTCACAATTGACCGTGATCTGCGTCGACCAATAACATCTTATGACATCTTTTTATTCAATTATTTAAGCCGACATGAAAGTCTTATAAATATGACAACCAGGCTAAATGGCTAAGTGCGTCATAATAGATCAAATTTTGACATCATACGCTAACGGCAGCTGCCTGCTCCGTCCGTATTTGCTTTCATTGTGGTAATATCGATAGTGATTACTGAACAAGCCATTGATTAGGGAAGTAATACTTATAGCTAACAAGTTAGCAGGTAATATATTTAGAACATGACGACGTATTTACAAAGTGATCCTTTAACTGACTTACTTGGTACTAAACCCCATCGAGATCCTCCGCTATGCTTCTTTTTTGGTTTCTCAGGTCGAATAGGTTCCTGTTTTTCTAGCAGTTCAGGCTCTGTATCTGGTGTCGCAAGTCTAGTGTCCATGTTTTCCTCGCTTTCGTTACTACTTATATACCCTGATACCTGCTCATCTGAATTGCTGTCGTTTTCTATTTTGGACTGCGAGTGGTCACTCTTTGGGAGGTCTTCATTTTCTTCATCCTCGTCTTCTTCATTATCAACAAATGTTTTGCTTCTTCCTATTGAAATTTGCCAGTCTTTTGAAATGACATACGATTCTTCAGAACTCCTATCTGATTTGTCCTGTATTCTCTTCTTCAGATTGTCTGATGTTCTTCGGTGTCTTCGTTTAGGTCTTTTTCTCTTCCGATTAGAATCTTTCTTTCCTTGATTTTCAAGACTGTCATCAGCTAAGGAAATCTGGCTTTGTTTACTACTATCATCTTTTTCTCCCGTTTCATATTCAGCAATTTCATTGGATACAGTCTCATTTTCAATTGTCTCTACCCTATTTTTCGCCTCATATTTAGGGTCTTGGGCTCCTACTGCTATACGATCTGTCGTTGGCTGAATCGGCCCTCCCGAATTTTCTACCCACCCATTTTCATAAAATGTCTTAATCAGACCATTCTTGTCATAGAGCTTCACCCAGCGCATAATTTTTGCCTTCTTGCTAAGATTGGGCAGCTTTTTGACATTATTTTTTGTCAATTCATCCGAATTGTTGGTTTTTCTTCTTATGCACTTGCGAAGGCTTCTTTCAATTTTTGCATTAATTTTATCATCTGTTTCTTTGGGGTCCTTTCCAAGCTTTGCCATTCGTAATCGAAATGCTTTGGTAGCATGGCCGTATTTGGCAATTGATGTGTCTTGCACCGCGCGCTTTTTCATTGCTGATCTTAAAAATTGCTCGTTCAGCTCCTTTCGTCGTTTCTTCTTCTTCATCTTACCCGGTCTCTTTCCAGCCACAACTTTTTTCTTGGTCAAATAATCTCTTGTTGGGTAGTATGAAACGGCGACGCTTGGCACGCAATAGAACATGTCCGAGTCACCCGCATCGCTTTTTTGTGAGGGCGGCAGATAGAACATCCCATATTGGAATCTCGATCCGAAAATATCGCTCTCGTATTCATCTAGCTGAGATGCATAGATCGTACGAACAGACTCTTCACTCGATGACAGCATGATATCTGGAGTATCACCTACAGGCAAAGCAAATTTATAGGCTGGTAGTGGCGGCTTCCATGGTTTCTGTACGACTTCTTTTACTCGCTTTGTTTCTTTGTCCTTTTTCTTAGTCATTTCATTCTCACTGTCATCATCATCATCTTCCGATGTTTTTATACTCCAATCGTCTTCACTCTCTTCATCATCTGCATCATCACTTCCATTTTTGTCTTTGTCGTCGTCGGCGACGTTACCTTCTTCTTTCCAAATTCCTAACTCCCTTAGATCATCCCCTTCTTCGGCTTCCTCCTTCTCTATGAGTTCTTTGATATCTTCTGGGATCTATATTAGTGAAAATTATGAGAATTTAACTTTTATTTCTCAACGAAGCTTTTGAGTGCAAAGAATTGGCACAAGTGTATACTCAATTATTCGTTTCGAGGATTATTCCATCTTTATAATATAAAATCAATCCTTCAGATCAGCATTATGAGTTGGTCCCATATGCTTGTTAGTGTTCGGACGATACTATCATTAAAGAAACGGAGTACCAAACACCTTAAATTTTACGTCAAGCGGTTTGTGTGAATATTATTCAGGCAGCAATAGTATCTTAGCTTTACCTCAGTTTTTTTACTGAGGATTGGCCCGGTTCATTATCCCATTCAGATACCCTTTCGAAATAGCGTATTAGCTCTTTCATAGCTATTAACTATTTGCAAAACTGGGCTGAGTATCAGACAGGCAAGTTAGAACAATGCTATGTGCGACTTCAGTAGTAGGATAGCCTCGTTTGACAGTAGGTTCGTGATGCACAATTAGTTGTAAGGACATGGAAACACAAGAAGAATTAGCGTCCTTATTAACTTAATCGGTTCCTAGCTTTCTTACATACAACCTTATTTATATAGAAGATCTTGGCTTTGTAAAGAAAGAAGCTAAAAAGGACACTAGCAAGATGTGGGGAACTGAATATAACTGAACAGTAAGAATCTGCAATGTATTTGACTTTTTTAATATCTTATCGTGTCATATCTAATCAATCTTGTCTCAAAGTTTGAAACGGATTGTTTTCTTATTTTATTGTAAATAAATGCTTATTTTAGTGAAGTATATACAATATATATATATATATATATATATATATATATATATATATATATATATATATATATATATATATATATATATATATATATATATATATATATATATATATATATATATATATGTATATATATATATATCTATATCACATGATTAGAGTGGTTAGAGCGCTTAGCTGCTGTGCTTAGCATCAATGGTTCGAAGCAAACCCTGGGACCATAGGTGGGAGGCTCGCAGACAGCCCAGCCAGCAGCAACTGGGTACCTGCTGGCAACACTAGGGAGTTAAAGGCGACGAGGAAAGGAACTGGCCACCCTGCCTTAATATCCCGACGACCCAGGACAAGTGTCATCTCTAACAGACACTCTCCAACATACAGAATCGTATATGGGACTAACCTTTATATATCTTAAGCTTTCTTATCTACTTACTCACTTACCTATTAACTTACTATTCGCAACTAAATATTACTTTATCTGTTACCTTAAATGGTGAGCCTGCATCAGTATCACTTTCATTTTGTTCTGATTCTGATTCAGTGCTAAGGATGCTGTCGTCATTTCCCAGTTCGCTTTCTGATTGCCTCTCTGATGTACTATAATCTTCATGCATTTCTTGCAAGAGTTCGTCGTCTTTCTCTTCATCTGTTTCGATGTCTGGTGTTCTAATCCTAGCGTACTTGTCATTGTAATCTGGGTCGTTATACACTGCTTGCAAGTATCGCAAATTCAAGTCTGCAATTAATAAATCACTAAACATTACGGCTTTACGAGACACTTTTGCAGCACGTTTAAACCTCCCAGTTTTTTTCTCCGTTTCCGATCCTGGTTCCTCTTTCTTGAGCAATTTCTCTAGGATTTTGAAGTCAATTTGTGTTTGGGACTCGTTGTTGTTTCTTAGTTTAGCAACTGATCTTTTAAAAATATTACTTTTTGGCATTATTATAGATTTTTGGGCCTCAATGTCTTTGTTTGTGTCTTCTGTAGCATTGACATGTTCTGAATTTCCATCTGCAATCGAAGCATCCGGTGCTGTCTTTTCATCGCACATCTCGTTTCCATCGTCATTCCTATCGATTTGTAAACTTTGAGAAATCAAGTCATTCCTTTTGTTTATTATCGGGAGCGATATCGTTTCTTCTTTTCCAGTCCTAGTTTGGTCATCGCTCTTTTGACTGACAGGTCTGTTATCAGGAAGAATTGGCAATGATATTCTTCTTTCTGCAGTCCTCTCATTCTCTTCTGCGATACTTCTATCAATGTCTGGATCGGACTGAGGCTTTACCTCAAATTCACTTTCATTGTTATCTTTTTCGTCTTCTTCAATTGCTCTTTCATCTTTGATTACTCTTTCTTTCCTAGTAGGAGTCTTGGTAGTTTTTTTACCAGTAGATTTTGCGACCTTTTTGCTTGTCGCACTATTTGAATATATCTTGCCAAATTTTTGCAATTTTGCCTCTTGTCTACTTCCCATCTTCAGTATCGGAATGTTTACTACATATGAACGCTGTTTTCCGGCATTAGTTCACGATTACAGCTGGAATTGCTATGGAGAGATAGAAATTTGTTGAATGTCATTTTGGTTTTAATTCTGCTATAAATAACGAACTTACAACAATTTACAGGCCTGAAAATTTAATAGAGAATCTATATCAATCAGACTAAAAGGTCTGTACAGTTTTTAGTTGTATTATACTAACAACCCTTGTACTAATTTCAACAGGAAGAAGTAATGTGCTTGCACATTCTGCCTCTAGAAGGGAACGATTATCAACCAACAGCTTCAAATAACTATAACAAGTACAATGGCTTTTGATTTCTTACAGAATTTACTGACGTGTACCAGACAATCTTGACCCGAATAGTCGAACGCGATACGAGAGTTTTGCATCCCATTTGCCTACGCATTATAAGCATTGCAACATTGATAGTAGTGTTAGTATTTACCATTCCATGATTTCATCGGCAGCAGTACTTTGAAGCGAATGCACAATAATAGCAGTAACTTCTTCACGTTTTGGTCGTAAGAGATTTGTTGAGATATGCTCTGTTATGGCAACCTTACAATCGCACTGATAATTTGGGATCATTCACGCTGAAATCTTCAATGGCTGATAGAGACGCTTTGAATCAAGCAGTGAATGATTTCATCTCGCATGCCACCACTCATATTTTCACATGAAACAGGTAGGTGTATTCATACAACAAACAGGGACTAGCTTTAATAGCTTTTAGTGAATCCATGACAACATAATGTATTGATGGACTTCCGTTTCATTGATTATCTAATTTATATTTGTTACATTTCCCCTGAATATATTTATCCTCTAAACCTTTTAAGCAGAATATTGCTCTTTTTAGGCTATGAAAATACTTTTGTCTAATGTAGAATATTCTGAGACAAGGTTTATGCAAATGAGACATTTAGCTGTATGTTCTTTAGCTTTGCAATAGTTCCCTACCAAAGAGGAGCTATTCTCCTAAATGTGTACTTTGTTGGATGCTGCATATCACACCCTTGTGGCCATCCTGAATTATTCTCAATTGGCGCTTATGCTGTGGTTGAGAGACGCAATTTTGAGTATAGCATGAAGTATGTGAAGTTATAGATCAGTTCATATGAAGATGAATAAGCTGGACGGGTCGATAATTACTTTTGGGTAGGGAGGTGGAAAACATTCTCATATATGTGATGGAATTTTCGCCCCCCTCTCAGACGTATGTAAAACTTTTGGTCCCCACTCCAGAATTTCAGAAGAAAGTCCATGTTTATTCTTATAGAATGTTCTTTATTTTTCATTCCCCCTCCCTCGGAGTGTGCAGAATTTTGGTCCCCCTCCAAGATGTCTTCCACCCCCTCCCCTGGAAGAATTAATGACCGGTCCCTAAAGATCTCGGACAATCCACAGCTTGAAGTAGACTATGACATTGGCAGAAAACATTGAACAAATGTCTTACTTTGTTACGATTTAGAATTTTTATGAGCAGTGTGAGACTTAGCATGGGGGAGCTTTAATACTCAAAGGAACCAGTATTTGCCACAAGAAGCTAAAAATAATTGATAGAATATCACAACCTACAAGGAAGCACGATGGGCCGGTGATAAGTCATGGTTTTCCATGCTGTAATAGTTCATTCACACCTTGCTTTTACGACCGTTTTGAGGCTGGCAGATCAAGCTGTTGTCGGTAATTGCTATGTTGTATTTTTGCTTGACTAAGGTACGTTACAGTGTACTGCCTAAAACGCGTTTAAATTCCGTAACCAAGAATTTGAATTTGAATGAAACACGACTAATGTGTAAAGAAATGTACCTTTATCTAAACAACTAATATCTTGCAATCGTAATAGAAAGACGTTAAAAAGTATCTCATCTCATAGCGAATAAGGTCCTTGTAAAAGCGAATAATGTCCTCGTACAGCGAATGATAACGTTCTATTCTTGCGGCGACAAAAATGAACTCTCTCGAGTTGACCACAGGGGTACAATATATGCAGAACATAACAATAGACATCAACGTGCTATTAAATCTAGTTGGTATGTTTGTAACATTCTTATTTTCAGTTTTAGTTCATAATTTCATACCCTGCAGGTCTTAGCTGATATATGTATGATCAAGAAATTAATAAACTTTTCAACCTTTATATTTATTTCTTTTAAGTTTACATATTGCTCAGATAATTATGTACACGTGTAACGCTGATGTTTTTTATAGATAGTTAAATTGAACATCTAGTAGCAAATGAAGTTTTCATGTCTGTTTACGTTAGGTAATGTGATCGTTTTTAATTCTCTTCTTCTCTCCCTCGTTTTACTTCTGTTTGGTATCACAATTGAAGGAAGGAGTAAATCTTTGTTTCCCGTTGTACCTTTTGCTTTTCTTGAACTTCGTTTTGACGTGACATTGGACTCGAAGTATTTTGTCTTCATTGGTGTTTCCAGCTCAATAAGAGATTTTGGTTTTGCCAGTGACAAACTTTGGAAGCGATTTCTACGCATTTTAATCACCTTCTCTGCGTATTCATTCATGTTTTCACCTGGTTTAATGACTGTGAGAGAAAATTCGCAATTATATTTTTATACATTTGAGCAATTTCCATCATACTATGCTACCTAAAAAGCAACTGTGAATTACAAAAATTCTTAAAAAGCGTCGAAGTACATTCAAATCTCTGAACAATATCAATGAGTTTCTAAATTTGTTGTAGAAACTTTCTCTGACTTATTATTCGTCTTGTTATTCGACTAATTTCTTTTGTTATCAATGTGTAAATTGTGTTATCTTATAACTTATTTCAGTGTTATAAGTGTCGATGTTAAATTTTATGGTCACGTGGTTGTTATGTATTTCCATGCTCACCATGACATCTTCTTGTAATATTTGTTTGCGCACGTTGTAAATTTTTGTGCGAATATAAAAAACATCAATTTTGAATATAGTCAGCTGTACTACACTAGCAACACTGTAGTAATCATTTTACAGTGTTGGCTTTACCACTTAATCTACAAAAAGAGAATTTTCGTAATACATGGCTGATAGAGTACAATAGAAGACATTAATTAAGTTTGAATTCACATTTCAATCACTCTGTCAAAAATTAGGTTGCAATGTTTTCTGAAAAACACTGATTTGCTTACCTGCCGTTACGTTTTTCCATCTGATTATTGAATTTGGTGGCCATATCCACCTTGTTTTCTTCCTTTCTCTGTTCGTTTCATCATCTTTGGTTTTTATTGCTTCACATTCAATTTCACTGTCTGGCGTAGGAAATCTTCCTCTTTCCAATTCATTGGTACTCTCTGATTCATATGGGAAAATGCTCTGTTCAGATGAATCTTCATCACTGAGATTACTATGTTTTTCTTCATCTTTGTCAAGTTCATTAAGCTCACATTCGCTTTGCTGACCGGCTTCCGATGTAGATTTCTGACCAATGCCTGTTGTACACGTTTCTGTAGAGCACATGTCAATCCCCTGAAGCTTTTTATCCTCTCCGCCATTTATTAGAAATCCATTCGTCACCTCATCAATGTTTATTCTGCGCTCTTCCTCCTCCTTTTCTTTCTCTCTTATCTTCATATCCTTATCGTAAATTTTCCTCTTCATGATATTTTCAAAGTACCCTTTTATATCATCCACAACACCCTTATCGATAGATTCCTCATTTGTTTTCATTCTAACTGAATCGTCTCTTGACTCCAGGGTTATGTCGCTTGCTACTGATACCTCGCTTTCTCTACCTGATCCTATAAAGGATGCACCACTTTCTGCCAAAGATGGTGCTGTGATTGGTTGAATCATAGGATATTCGCTGTTACTTAAATGAATGCTTGCTTCGCTTTCACTCATTTCTCTTATTATTCTAGTTTTTTTAACGAACCTTCGCTTCCTTGCATCAGTATTCCGCTTCTCTAAAGCATTCTGTTTAGGAGGCCTTGGAACTTTGGCATAGTTCATAATCCATTGAAAGCAATAGTCATCTTTATCAGAACTTGGCAACTTACTCAATTCCATTACATTTCCATTTTGTTCATTCTCCATTTTTTGCAACTGGTTGTCTTCAGTCGGCTTTGCCTCATTGCCCTTTTCACAGTTCTCAATTACATTCCCACCTCTTCTATCATTCAAACTAGTGCTGATTCCACAACTTATGTCGTCCTCAGCTCCCACATATACAGCTTCATTTATGTTCGCAATATCTCTCAAGTCATTTTCTTTTTCATCTCCAGTGCAGCTACCACAATTTGAGTTTCTTTTTGTCGTCTCCGTCTTCATTTCCATTTGTTTCTCTGTGTCCTTTGGTTTCTTCACTGTGTTATGCTTCCCTCTCAAATCTCCCTTCAATCCTGCACTCTTGCTTTCCTCTTTACGACTATTATTTTGAATCCCTCCGTTTGATGTAGGAACTTCTTTTGCATGCCGCAGGGCCTGGCGATTTCTTCTGCTCATCAGTTTCTTTGCTCGTTTTCCACCCTCGTTCTCATTCTCAACTGCTTTATAAATGGGCGCTTTATGTAATGCATAATACGATTTTACTCCGGTAGCATCTCTTGCTGCCACAACAAGGGTCCCGCCGACAATCGAACCGCAAAATTGACTTAAATCTATTTCATTTTGAATGATACCATTAGCATCAACATTACTCTCCCACATATCTAGGATGTCATCAATAATCCCACCAGCCAATTCCAGACTCTGCTTTTCCTTTGCTTTTTTGGTTGCTTCCACTGTGGCGTCTTCTAAGATTTCTTCTACTAGCGAGAAGACCATTTCTCTGTTGTCTGTTTTATCAATTATCTTCATGCTCTGATCGAGTATGCTGTTTAAAACTAAGTCTACAGCTTCATATTTCTGGCGCTCCTTATCAAGCTTAGCTTTGTAAGATGGGATCTCTGGATCAGGACGAGAAGGGCGACACTTTCTTCTTCCATTGTTTGATAAGTTTGACCTCCTAAACACCTCCATCCTTTCTTTTTTCTTTAGGAGTTTTTTATTCTTTTTTCTTAGCTGTTGATAAGTGACAATCCGATTTTTTGTCATTATTTGTATTTTTGTCTGCTCTTGGACCCCATCATGAGACAAAAATCCTTCGTCAGTTTTGTTACCGTCATCATTATTTGTTAGAATACCCACTTCATCGTGTCGATTTTCAATATTATCGTTAGTTTCTTGTAATTCGATATTTTGTGCTGTGTTTCCTTCATCAGAATGGCCTTTCGCTGCCGCTTCTTTTGCTAACTCTATTACCACATTATCTGTACAATCTTTAATGAATTGATCTACCACCTCATCAGAGCAATAGGTATTATTTGATTCGTTTCTTGATACAAAATCCCCTGCGTGATCTGGGAGACTGCTATCACTATCACTAGTCATCTGATGATTTTGATTGTCAACATCACCACCCTTGTCGTTGCCATCATCATCCTGGCCATCACGGTCATTTTTCGGATCATTGACATCACTGCCCAAATCAAACCTAGATTCCATGATCCGTGGAATTGAGAAATCTCCCTCAGAATTGGCCTCGGATTGAAAATACGTTGAGCTTTCTTTCGCCTTGACTTGATCTGATTCCGGTTCAAACAAATCGCTTTCATACTCTTCTATATCCGATATCGACCTTGAGTATGTTATACTTGGAGCTTTTTCACCCTCTGATTCCTCCTCTATAGTCTCATCATATATTTTCTTATTTGTCTCGTCTATACGTTGTTCTTCTTCACTCCTTTTACTACTCCCTTGGTTACTGCTTCGACTTAGTTTACTGGCATTAGACATCTTAGATTCTCTTTCTGTTGGGTCCGATATCCCTGAAATACGTATTTGTTTAACATCATTATTTGACTAAAATAATTTACCTACAATCACACACCTCTCTAATAGCAGAGAACGTGGAATTGGCAATTGCAACATTGGTAGAATATGTGTTGACAGCAATAGCAAAATGACAGTTAAGGGAATGAAAGAATATATACATACATATATATATATATATATATATATATATATATATATATATATATATATATATATATATATATATATATATATATATATATATATATATATATATATATATATATATATATATATATATATATATATATATATATATATATATATATATATATATATGTATATATATATATATATATATATATATGTGTGTGTGTGTGTGTGTGTGTGTGTGTGTGTGTGTGTGTGTGTGTGTGTGTGTGTGTGTGTGTGTGTGTGTGTGTGTGAGATAACTGGATGCATAGCATTTTTTGTTTCATGAATACAGTACGAAAGCATACATTTTCTTTCTTTTTACATTTTGTTGTGAATGGAAGGAATATATTGTCATTTCCTAAGACACTATTGTCATCAGTGTTCTTGGTTTTGTTCCCAGAGTTTCCAAAACTCATCTAGTTTCATGACACCATAACGTGCGGAAATCAGTGTGAAAGCATAGTTGAACAAAGCCAAGTTAATGATCTGATTTGTTCAATTTAGGCATACCTGTAAATGAAAACGCTTCACTGTCATATTCTTCTTCCTCCAATGCCGAATAATTCAATTCTTCTTCCTCCGAATCTTTATTTTCATCTTCACTGCTATTGTCATCATCGTAATCTCCCGATTGAATGATGTCATCCAGCTCTAAATCACTCTTCACCGATTCTTCACTATCATCATCATCTTCATCGTCACTGTCATCATCATCTTCATCATTACTGTCGCCATTCTGCTCATAGTCACTAATCTTCCGTCTCATGTTTTCCTTTAGCATTTCTTCTATGTCTGAATCCAATACAACAGATTCACTATCTTCATCTTCATTCTTCTTTTCGTTATTTACAGTATTCTTCATAACATTCACTTCATTTCTTTCCTCTTCATCACTCTCTGCTTCTTGGCTGTCTTCATCCTCATTTTCTTCTTCGAGAATTTCATCCTCGATTAAACCTTCCAGACCGCTTCCACATTGAGACAGATCATCATCACTCATCTCATACCTACGATGTACATCATGAATTTGCACATATAATGGACGCAATTTTATTCAAATAAATTTGAATGCATCTTCCCATCTGTATGTAGTTGACAAGATTCGAATTGAAGAAAAAGCTTAAAGACTACTTGTTAAGTAGGCAGCAATTCCAAAAATACAATCCATTGGAAGAACAGCTTTCTTTTATGAAAATACCCTGAACATAATTTTGTTTTCCTTTTTTTTATATATTTGAATGGTCAGCTGACAGGCTTTTGCGCATTAGGATCTTGAAACAAAAATGACAATAAAATGCCAATTAACGATTTCAGATGTCGCCTAATTTTTTATTTCATATCAAAGTCAGGGATAGATTTAAGGGTTTTTGGATTAGCACACCGAAGCTAAATGTGACGAAAATTCTTTAAATTTGCTTATGACTACGTATATAGTGATCATAGTGTTATAAGCATATTGCCAATAAAATAGATGAACAATCAAGGAAATCTGATTTACAAATTTTAACAGATATGTTTTTGAGCATGATTCCTACGCAAACACCGAGAATCACGATGTTTGTTCAATGACACACGGCGCTCCACGGTGCTTGGGAAACACACATCTTTGTTCGATGTGGCACGTCCGTGCCTGTAGGTTAGCTTAAATCCTAGTCAATATGGACAAATTTATTCTTTCCTTGTACTCTTTTGTAGAAAGAGTAAATGATGAATTAGCTGCTTTAAAAGTACTCATATTTCATTTGTTTTATATTCCTAATGATCATTACCTCGCATTGTACAATATTTTCATGTCTTTTTCCATCTCAAGTTCTTGTTCATATTTGCTGTTCAGCCCACCATTATTTTCTCTTCCTGTCATTGAACTTCTTCTCTGCTTCACTGATTCCTTTAAGTCCTCGAACCTTTGCTTTTTCATGGAGCCATTCAGCCTTTCGGTCAGGGAAACAAATTTTGCCACTCTTTTGAATTTTGACATTTTTGAAACTGTTCGGACCAGTCTTGGGTATCTTCAAACTGTAATGGTATCAGAAGCTAAATAACGCTGTTATTGATACTTTCTCTAACTGATTGTTGATTTCAGCAAGAAGTAAATGATAACTTATGAAGGTATGCTGACTTTGCTCCTGTTAGTTCTATGGTGACAAACACTGATGTCACTTATTCTATGATGATTCAGTGATCCACATTAATTGGTTATCACTTATTTTCCATTTTCTCACTTTTTTATATTTCTTGAATAAATTTACTGCATTCTAATGAATATCACTAGACAGACAACTATTTAAAAGACAACGTCTCTTACCTATCATACCTTTGGTGTTTTCTAGTAGCTATACAAACAGCCCGGTCCATCGTTATTTCTAGTGGCTTGCATTGGTCACATGACCACTTCATTATGACGGGGCAATACCGAGCATGACGGTTGTTGTATTGAGGAGTTTTGCAAGAACAGTTTTGATATCTTATTGATTCCTTGAGGAGATGTCAGTATGCCAGGCCCACTATGAATGTCATTATCATTTGGAAATCAAACTAAGAAGCAGGCTATCTTTATGTTAACTTAAATACACACAGTACTGCCCCTCTTTCTCCCCCGTTCCGTTAATCACCCTAAGTTCTAATGTTTCCATAAACATTGTAAACATATGAGTGATCCAGTACGACCACCAGCAAAATAAACCATACTTTTGAAATATTTGAATTGCTCTTCTGCCGCCAATTGGTCTCATTAACTATTAAACATTCAATTTGTGCTTATTTTCGTGTCTCTCTTTCATATCATCTAATGCTCCTGGATTTCTCATATATAGTATTATCAGAAGCAATTTATTTGCTGAATTGAGCGGTTTGTGGCATTTGGCCCACAACAGTATTCAGTTAGTTGGTCAGCTGTTCTGCAGAACAGACAGGCTTCCACTTCGTCGCGTGTTTAATTAGGATAGAACTGGCCAGACAGGAGCTATTGCTAGTATTTGTTTGTAGAGAAGCGAGCTTCTGTAAGCCCGGTTTCCAATGTGCCGTCAAATGCCGGCGACTATCGCAGGTATTGCATCTGTGCCACTTGTAGCCCATTTGGAAACACACTACCCGCACCCACAGGTACTGCTTCAAGAGTTGAAAATTCGGTAAAAACCCATACATAAGAACCTACAATGTTGAAATGAGCCAGTTTGTGTTCTTACTTTGTGAGACATATCTTGTAACCAGGAAGCGGGTTCGTAGTTCAGAGTCCTAAGCAACTATCATAAAAGGGATAGTTTAGCATTAAAATATTATAGCTACATAGAGTCTCTGATCCATGGATTTTAGCCAAAGCTATTTATTCTTGGCCTAGCCAACTTCAAGTCAGTCTTGTTCCTGGAGGCCTTGCCTATCTCAGTTATGTTTGCGAGGGTTATGGAGCATCATTGCATAGAGTTGAATACAGAAAAGACTGGATTTAGTTCTTAGTGGATAGAGAATGAAGCCATTTAGAAGCTTAAGCTTAAAGTTATAATTTCAAGCTTAAAAAAGGTTCTAATTAATTGATATAAAAATATGCATTTTCTGGCTGTAGGTTCTTAATAAAGAAGGCTCTTATGTCCGGGTTTTACTGTTTTTCAACTTTGGCAGGTAGTGCGTTTCTAATGTGCCGAAAGTCTTGCAGACACAATGCCAGCAATAGTCGCCAGAAGTTAACGGCATATTGGAAACCAGGCTTTGTTTGTTGGTAAATTCTTCATTACAACCAGCTGGAGTTATCTCGTTGTTAGTCGCAATGTCATTAAAGATTAACCGTCAACATATATTAACACCAGTTTCCTACAATAGCCCAGTCCTTTAGTATGCAACTCGCGATTTGTTATCCATTCCCACAGTGATGCTAATCATATATCCCTAGTTAGATTGACGGGCCCTGCACTCTCTTACGGGCTGTTAAGTAATTACGTAACGCTTTGGGGGTTAGGTGGTTCTACACTCTCCGTAACGGTGAAGTAGTGGGTGGGTGACATGATTCAAGTATGTGGCATCATGGTAAAAACTTTTTAGTGAGAAGTTTCGTATAATTAAGGAAATTCAACACTCAGTACACAGCCTAAATTAATCTGGTTGTCGAGGCCTTTTTATAGTTTTTATCTACTCCTTTCCCATCTTACATTGTAATGTAGATAGTGCTATAGTCCTAAATTCCAACTTACTTCACTGTTGGCTTTCACTGTTGTTGGTCTAGTTGAAAATAATGACACAAAGGAGGAATGAAATCTCTTTACTTTTTCCCTAAGTTGTTACTATTTTAAATGTTCGTTTTGTATCGGAAGGGGGGTGTGTATGCTAAGCATGACGCAACACAAGGAGGTCTTTTGAACAAATGTGACAGAACGTGATAATAGGGGGGTGGGTGGCTCAATAAAGGCAATTCTAGCGTGACTTAATTATTGAACAGTCTCTTTTAGACCCTGCATTCTCATAAGTATTAAAAGGACCTATCCGTTACACGCTTTTATACATAAGGAACCTAGGACATAGCCTAATTCTAGAAGTTGCTTATTTTTTGCACCTATTTTGACCACATTTCAATTCTGAATGTTCTGTGCTACACCCCTTTTTGTAAGGAACCTATTTTGACCACATTTCAATTCTAAATGTTCTGTGCTAATCCTTTAACCCTAATCGAACCGCTCGTGCTATACACGTTTTTTAAAAGAAATTTTTTTCGCCCAATGCTGAAACTTTCTTAACTTCTTCATGGTTTTAGTATTTAAACTTTCTTAAGACTTTCTTATCAAGAAGATTCGAGTGTGTCCAACAGCGTATTGTTGCACAGAGAGACAGGCATTACATAAGTGTAACATTGAAATACATGGTTTATCAAAGGAAATCTATGGAAATTAAGCAACAGAGACATTGTTTTGCGTGAAAATTGGAATTCTAAGTGAGTGAATGTAAATTTATGAACTTTCATAGTTGTCAAACATCCAGTACTGACCTTTCTTAACTATTTGCAGTCAAGTAATGCTTTTATAAGCCACTTTCTAATAAAACAAGAACGTGTGATCAGTGTTAATTGGTCAGTGTTAAGTGGTCTGTGTTAGGTGGTCAGTGTTAAGTGGTCAGTGTTAAGTGGTCAGTGTTAAGTGGTCAGTGTTAAGTGGTCAGTGTTAAGTGGTCAGTGTTAAGTAGTCAATGTTAAGTAGTCAGTGTTAAGTGGTCAGTGTTAAGTGGTCTGTGTTAAGTGGTCAATGTTAAGTGGTCAGTGTTAAGTGGTCAGTGTTAAATGGTCAGTGTTAAATGGTCAGTGTTAAGTGGTCACTGCAAATTTCAATGGAAACCTGCCTAAGACCCACATTTTACAAAGGTTTGATACAATTTTTGAGAATTTGGCTTCTTAATTCTCGATTGTTTGGCATGACTAAAATATTTGAAATTGAAGAGTTCCTTGGGTTTTGTCATTAGTAGTAAAAGGTCCTTAGATTATTTGGCTTTCTGTTCGTAGGTTCCTTATAAAACGTTTCCTGACAAAAACGTCTATTCTTCCTTTTGCGATGAAAATACACAGTTATAACCGTATCCAACTGCGCTATGATTCACCTGTACCTTGAAGTAGTCTAAATAAGTCAATAGAGAAATTCTCATGTGCTTGGAGCTTTAGTGGCATACCTAAATTCTCTCTCATTCTTTTCATGAGCACTGGATTAATCCCGAGCCTCTAGGTGTCTCTTTCACAGTGCTTCCACTTTCTCCGTATATTTCTTCCTTCTCTTTGCTGAAATTTTCTTCCGTGAAAGTAGAGATTTTCTTCACTTAGCCTCAACGTATATTCGGGGAAACTGCTCGAAGCGAGGCATAATTCAGCTGCAAAGTGCTGTTCTAACTCAGCTGCAGTTGTAGAGTTCTGATGACAAGCTGTTAGTATCAGAAAGGGTGGATGTTAACCAATGCTGAAGTAGACACTGTGTTTTCAAACCATAAGAAACACGGTATAAACAATGCTGGAATTTTTGTCATATTTCTAAGATTTCCTCTTACTTCCTTCCAATTTCTATTACCTTATTCTTTCCATATACTAATTCAAATTTCCATCTATTGTCCCGGTTGCCTAACCTCCCGGCCCCCTGGATCTGCTACTGTAACTGTAGTAATGTAGTGGCATGTAGTGTAGTGCTTTTGTTGTAGATGTTGAGTGGATGGTGTTGTGTGTTTTATGGGGTAATTTAGAATACATATTGTAAGAGTCAACCGCAGTGGGGACTAGATGACCTTGTGTCATGTGCCATCTTTTCCCGCTGTGGCTGACTCAGATTAGTCAGTACTTTGTGTTATTTTAGTGGTATATATATTTAAAAAAAGTTTCCATCTAGTAAGGAAATTTCCTCCTTCGAAGTGGATGCGCGTTACTTGCAGTTTCGGTGTTCGGACAACCTGCTTGAATTTGTCCCGTTTGTGCCCCAATGAAAATATCTCTCTTTCGTGTTACTCTAGAATTGAAAAAGAGGTAATGTGGCCATAGTCAAAAGTCAGGGACAGAGCCAGGGCAGCTCTGTGACTTTCAAAAGACGATGCTGACCACCACTTCAATTAGATTATTAGCTGAGCATAGTTACGTGTTGCGGCTATTGAGCGTTTCCAATAGATTTCCTTACATAACTTTAAATGGGAAAGCTGTAAAGTTTTCAAGCTTAGGGGTAATGTCGTCAGCAGATAATGATGGCCCCAACAGTAATGAAAATGGTATCGAAGTTATTTTGTTTACTGTATCAAGTTGCAAACATTATCATGACATTGCTATTTTCAGATTGATCTTGTTGTTGATTCTTTGGGTATAAGGCATACAGATGTAACAAAATATGAGAGCTTCGGAAAGCATATCCAATTTATTTGTCATCCTTGTTTTCAATGCTAAACCAAATTTGTTTGATGACTTCCTTTTTAAGAAAATACGTGGGCTCACAATTGGTTGGATCGCTGTATTGTTAATCAATGCGCTTATTTTATATTTAAGGTGTTTTTATTTTGTATTTTAGAGCAGTGTTGTTATCATGCATAATAGACTATGTTTAAGGAGCTGGTCTGAAGAATTTTATCAGGGTTCAGCCCTATGAGCCCCCTCAGAATCCCAAAATAAAACATTTTGCTGCTGATTTTATGAAGCAACAATAGGGTTCTTGATTCAGCCTTCATGTTATACAATAAAATTTGTTGATGATGATGATTATTATTAGGATTATGATGAATATTTTCTCATTTTCTATGGTTATTTACAGTAGAAAACACACATGGATATGAAAAGATGGATATGAAATGTTTCATTTGAAATTAGTTTTACTGACATTAATGAGGTTCAGGCCCGTCGGAACGAAATTGATATTGGGGGGGCTGTGAATAATGCAAACTGCACTGGGCTCCGGGAGAATTTTTGTTCGACCACGCCCTTTAGATTGCTGGAAAGCAACCTGGCTATACAAATTGCCACTTTTAATGGACGAATTACCATTTACAGAATTAAAACAATTTTTGAAATGGAAGTTGTAAACTGGCTGGAATCTATGTATTTGCAGTTATCTACTAACATTACGTGTGGCTGAAAAAGCTAACGGAATACTTTGCAGTCATTGACAGCAAAACTTTCGTGCTGTCTCTGAGCAATGCACGCCAGCAATCAACTTAAGAAATCATAAACACTGCCAAAACAAAATTTAACGATCCTCTTAAAACACGCCCTCCCCGGATCTTCGCATAACATATTCAGTTTTCAAGACTTCACTTTCTTCGCTCGTGCTGTTTAACGTTCTTGATCAAGTATACATTGGTTCTTTGAACACGCAATAAATGATTAAAAGGGATAACTGGCAACTGAACTGGTTAATATTCTTGCGAATTTATAGTATGGCCTTGCAATGTTTTCTTGAAAGTTTAAAGAGCAAATAGTTGCAAAATATTGGGGGAGCTGAAGCCCCCCCAGCCCCCCCGGTTCCGACGGGCCTGAGGTTGTAAGCAGAAAGTTATTATTAGCATTGCAGGAGGCTGTGAAGCCATCAAATTTCAGACTTCCACAGCATTGTCCAAACAAGCTTGATAGAATTACCTTGATAGCAACAGGAACTATGAAAGCTCATGAAATTGGTGATGAAGTCAGGTATTGTTTTATGTCTATTTTGTGTGTAGCAGAGAAATGCATTATTTAGCATGTTGTATGGAGTTTAGTTGTTTTGTTATTGATTCTTATAAATTGGAAATATTACTCTTAGCCCTGCAAGATATATTATTTAGAGTGTAGTTAGCTGCAGGATGAATTTATCTACCAAGCAGACTATATTCGCAATACCTCAAACATTTCCTACGTAGTGTGGTCATAAATTTTGTAGAATGTTTCCTGTTTACCATATTCAAGGCTAAACCTCACTTTTTCATCAGTTTTGAATCTCTGAGGAGTGTGCTACAGGCAGTAAAATTTGATGAATCACACTATAAAAGCAGGGTCAGTTTCTTAGTGAATTTATGCTAAAAATAGTCCACATTAATTAATGATTAATATCTGCCTCATTTCAAATCTTAAGGCGTGCTTGTGGTCATGTTATTTTGTATGGTATTACTCCAGTTTGAGGCTATCCTAATGTAAACTTTGATAGGAACTCAGTTTTAATTTTTCAAACAAAGTTAGCTATAGAGGGTGATATTTTGTAAATTTTATGATGAAAAATAATAGAACAGATGTTCAAATGTCCATTCAATCTGATTGCTGTCTTTGGTATGATGTAATCTACAATGGCATGATAAAGTGACATCTCTAGCAATACTCTGAAACCCATAATAAATGGGGGGTTACAATAAGTGAGGGATACTAGCAAATTTGTAAAATTAGTGTTTGGGGATTGAAAGTAAGTGAGGGAGAAACAAAACTCTCAAGCTGATACTCAAGGGGGTCAACTGCTTCTAGACATGTCTGTTCCTACAGAATGCAAATGTAGAAGCTTCAAAACATAAGACATGAGGATTAACTGAGTTTGAATGCAGTTACTGCATTCACATGTTTGGAAAAATGATCTTCTCTGATTTGAGGCAACTCTAAAATTGTTAAACTAGTAAACAAGGGAGTCAAAATAAGGAGTGAGGGGTTTTCAAATCTGCCAAAATTTATTAATGCCCCCATTTATTATGAGCTTTAAAGTAGATCCCATTTTGTTTCTCCAATTGTTTTTGGAAAGTCTTGTTTCCAGCTTGTTGTGGTAGGGAAGCTGTAAGGAAGATGGATATTGCTGTTATATATGCAAGTGATGTTAGGGAGATTAGGTACTGATTAAATTGTTAGATTCAACTTGCCTTCATCTCAGATTTTTGTTTGCTTTGAGTTTAGTTGAAAAGCACATGGTAGCTTTTTATAGAATGTTGATAAATCAATGTGACACTGCTTCCAACTATGCCTTGTAGGTGCCCTTTGTCATTGAAGAAACAGGTTTTTGCATTATGAAAATGCAGCCATGCTCAATTTGTTGTGCTCATTATGGGAATTTCCGTGGGAAGCTGTAATCTACCAATGTGCATGAACCCAAGGATATTTGGTGGTTTAATAAATAAGAGTAAATTTTTTGTGATATTTTCCACAAAAAAATGTGATACATAAACTTTAATTTTTCAGAAAAGTATAGGCTGTACAGGTCATAATGTGGCCTTAAATTTTTCTTTTCATTAGCCATGACCCAGCAAACATTTTCTTTCACTGTTGATTGCTGAAATTTAATGTCAAAATCAGGTACTGTGCTTGATTTTTGGGGAGTGGCAAATGTTTGGCAATGACTTTTATCATGCAATTTAGCATATCCTATTTTAAATAAGTTTATAAAGATTTCAACATTCAGAAAAGTTATCCCATTGTAAGAACCTTGAAGCATCAAACTGTGAAAACTTCTTGAAGATATTCAAATTACTTACTTAACAAACATTTAGTTGAATTAAGAAGAAAGAATTAAATAAGAGAGAAACAAATAGTCAGTTTTGAGATGGTTGTGTATGCCACCTTCACCTTGTGCAAGTACATTAGTTTGTGACTGCATGCACTTCATGGAGAAATTTAAACACTTAATAAAGTAATGGGGGAATCCCATATCCCCAGCAAGTATTCCCCTGTCACTAGTTAGAAATATGGACAGTAAGCAAACTTTCAAAAAGTAACAATAACACAACTGATTCAATCTGTTAATATTGTTTAAATGATTTTCTTTAAAGTTACCCTGCTATGGCAAAAGCAAATTCAAGAAGGCTGATTGGATTAAATATTTTTCTCATGGTATTTGGTTTGTTTGGGTACATTTTTACAATGCAGAGAACCAAGAAGGCAATGGAGACAGAAAGCTTATATAAAAATGACAGAAATTGTTAAGTAATTCTTTTTGTTATTATATATTTTGAATCTGCAGAATTTTACTGTTGCTACAAGATGATGGAACATATTTGAGCATACTCAAGTTACTTTTCATCTGACACCCATCAGATCATAAAGGATGAGATAGTGAAAGAAAGGGAAACAGAACTATATATTGTAATATATAGCCACATTTTCTCATATATTTTTGTTCACCTTTCGGTTATTATCTGATATTTTGCACTCTGATAAGTATTGGATGTGCAAGTACTTTCAATTGGCTATAAAATTGTTTCCACTTTCTTGTACACCAGTAAATCATTGAACGTGTCTTCACTTTTATGTATTGTGCTCAATGGCAGTGGGCAAATGTTAATAGTCTAGATATTTGATATAATTTATCATCATTGTTGATGTTTTGTGCTTCCAAGTCTCTCTTTATCTAGAAACTTTTATTTGTCTATACACTATATGTGGAAAGAATACTGGGTGATCAAATATGGCATCAATTCTGGTGACATATTCTATTGACATAGGAAAAAATATTGATACATGTTCCTGGAAATGTGATCCACAGTTTTCATGTCTACTGAGACGTTTTTTATTGAAGACCCTTCTTCAAAAATAAATTTTGTACTGTGAATTTAAATTTCTGAAAAACTGCAAACTAACCAAAGGCATCCACAAAATGGAAAATGTCCCTGCTTTCATTCCATTTCTTAAGAGGTATGGAGTTTGTCATCAGGATAAACCAGGATGGATCTAAGTTGATGTTGTTGAAATTGTTAACTGAGTATTTGTCAATGAGTGATTTACCCACATTACAAAGGGCGTTGTCTATTGTAAGCTGTTGCCACATCTTTGCTTGATTATAACAAAAATTTGTCACTATCAGCTACCATTATTAGGTGATTAACTTGTTAAACAACTTTAGAATTAGTAGATTCAAGTAAAACAGAGCTTCCATCTTTTTTCCGATAGATGATATTGGTATTTTTTGCCTCTTCCAATCCAATCATTCCTTGACTTTTATCGCCAGATAGCACACTGGCTGCGCTTCCAGCATATGCTCCCCTGTTAGTTGGAACAACCAAACTTCCAGGTACTTGTAATGTGTCATAAACTTTCTTCGTTAACGCCTGCATTTCATCGGCAAATTTTTCATACTCGGCGCTCTCAAATGGTTTGAAACCATATCTAGCATGATTGTAAAAATGAACGACACTTGAGCAAAGTTCTTTGCATTCAGAAAATGGAGCATAAGGCGGCCTCTGCAGTTCTTCCATGTGGTTCTCCATGGACTGTCCTGGCTTTGCTGCCAAACACACGTCAACTCTACACAATAGGTCATTGAGACAACTCATTAAATCAAATGCCTTTCTCCTATACAAGTACGTACTCTCATCTCTTCTCTCAACAAATGAGGACATCACCGCCGTGTCCTTACAGCCTTGATCACTAAGTAGTTTTGGTTCAACAGAGATTTTTGTAACAAGCTCAAGGTATCTTTCTATATCTCTCTTCATTTGTTTTGATGCGTCATTCCCTATGTTTGTATGTGGCCCCTTTTTTGCAATCAGGAGCATCCGTGAAATGTGGCGATTTGTCCATACAATGCAAAACAAAACTATAGTTGCAACAAATGTAATAGTTACGAGCAGCTTTTCCCCGCCAAAATACGGATCCATTTACGATAAATTGTGAGTGCACTCACTTGACTATACACAAAATATGGCCGGAAAGTTCTGCCAACAACAACATTTTCCATTTACCTCTATTGTGGATGTGGCAACGAGGCTCATACGAGGTAAATAGTTGTCTTTGCTTTAACAGTTGCAAATAGCTTTACTCTATTTTGTCAGTACAACTGATAAAAAATTTTGAGACAAAGTAGAGGGAGTTAAAATGGAAGGTGAAGAAGAAGAGATATTTTACAATCTGTCTCTTGATGATAACGGCATAGTTGGCAAAGAAAGTAGCATCGAAGTAGAGGGGCTTACAACATGTCTTATCGTGGCTGATGTCCCTGTTGGCATTTTTACTGACGAAGCGAAGAATGATCGCAAGGTTTTTGAGGAAATGTTTAAGGAATACGGACCTGCAAAGTTCATTTATTTGAAAAGTTTCAAGCGTGTTTTGGTTAATTTTCAATCATCGTTTTCAGCGGCAATGGCAAAGATTGCCCTTCATTTTTCAATCTTCAGAGAGAAAGAACTAAAAGTGTATTTTAAGCAGGTATAAATGCAAAATATATAAGTACATATGTCTGTTTCAGGTATTTTCATTTTTCATTGCTTTCATGTTTACCTTTTGAACCGAAAAAGAAATTGATCAGTGCACTTAGACACATGGTGCCAGACTGTATTGTTTGGCATCTGCACCCTTCAGAATTTTTCACAAATAGTATTGCACGCCCAGAAACGGGCGTGGCAAGATGTTGAAAGGCGTGTCAGGGTGTGGTGTAGGAGTTTCATTTTACTTTGTAGGAAAAATCTACTGGCTACCATAGTGATAGTATGAAATAGTTGATTTACAGTCTCGTTCCAGAACTTAACACCGTCAGCTACTAAACTGGTTTTACTTATGTAAGCTGAAAAGTCAAGTTTTCACTTAAAGTGCACACTTGAGACCATGTGCATACTTGCATACATGGCATTTTGCTTGTGGACACTCAGTTTCTCATCGAATAAGGTCATACTCTGCAGTCTGTGTAGGCTATAGCTTTAGGATATTTTAACATCTTTCATTTTTCAACCTCCTTTGTGCCATGCTCTCACAAGCATTGCAAAAACATTTTCTTCATTCCTGCTGTCTGCATTAGCTTCCCATATATATTCATAACATAACTGTACTTCAAAGAATTTTAAATATATCCTTTAATTTGTCTGCATCTGGCTATGTATTTCTGTTCTTTCCATCATTATCTGATGTTTCATACTCTGAAAACTGTCCGATAACACAAAGCTTTTCAGTATGCCTAAAGAATTTTCCCACTTTTTGACCTATAGTGAAGTTTTGTAGTACTATCAGACTATTCACCTTAAATATTAGATTGCAATGGGTACTGTGCATTTTATAGTCTTTCCCCATCTGTCTTGTGGATATGACTAAACTGACATAATTGATGTCTAGCTACAACCCTTGCCAAACTACTTGGAACACTACACACTTCTGCAATAAAACTCCAATATAATTATTGAGTATGCACTGTTAGTACAAGAGCTCTTAAGTTTAGCCATCTCCCCCTCCCCCCAGAAAAATGAATGTTGGGCTTTGTAAATAGGACAGTACTGCATCATAAAATATAGTTTTTAAGGAATTTTCACTAGTGGGAAAATTTCTCAAGAGGACCATAGAGATGGGGAAAAATTTTGTGACCAAGACCTGTAGACATATTGGTAGAAAGTAGACAGCACACATTCCACATTCACAATCATAGCATCACACTATCTGTTTACATGATGCTGAGGGAATCCTAGAAAGTACCAATCTCTCTTTGAAAAAGTTTTTGAGTGGGCCCAAACAATTGGGGATCTCTTTGATTTTCCCTGTCTTTTCCCAGTAGTCAGAATGTTAAAAAATACCCTACCATAAAGCAAATGACTTGTAGGAGATGCAACAGTCATATGACAGTGGCATAACATTGAATGGGGAGAGGGAACGAAGGCATGGAAATTTGATAGAAATCTGCAAAGTATTCCAACTATTTTGGCAAGGATCAAAGCCCCAGTATTCATTACCGGTAGTTGAGTTTGAGAATGATTTCTCACTTCACACTCTCATGTGGTCATGGTCCCTACCTTGTATTGTTGGCACTGTACCTCTTTCTGTCATATTTTATTTAACTCAAGGAATCAAATTTTGTACTCTAGATGATGCTTATATATTTAGAACATCCTATGATCTTATGCAAAAAATCTCTGATGTCTACTTTGAAGTCATATTTTTGCAGATCTATAGTCCTCTTTAGGTAGATGTTTTGATTATCACTCAGAGCTTTGCTATTAGACATTCAGAAATAAGTACCAGAGCCTGGAATTTACTTTTTTGCTATGATAGTCCTTGTTGAGAGTCTTCAGTTCTTGTTTTGATAACTCTTAAAAACTGATATTTCTTTCTGTTTCACTTTTTGCCCATAAATAACATGTCATTTTGTAAAGGGATTCTTTTCAGTGATATTAAAATTGGTGCCATATTTGGAATAATAAGATGACATTCATTTTAGGTGCTCCCTGAATCATCTAGTTGCCTCCAACTACCAAAGCCAGAAAAACAGTTCTTGATCTCACCACCTGCTTCGCCTCCAGTTGGATGGGAACCATTAGAGGAGCCAGTACCTGTCGTTAATTATGATCTTCTAACAGCTGTATCTGCATTATCAAATGAACCACAAGAATTACATCCAGAGACAGCAATCACTCCTAGTATAGTAGTGCATACATGCCCAAATCCAGGTGATAGTTTGGATGATGAAAAGGAATACCACCCATTGAATATGCTTCCTAGAAGTGTTGTGCAAACCTCCAGGCCGCCATTACAATACACAAACAACTGAAATTAGGTGCAACTCTCTGGAGAGTGGCCATATTTCCTACTGAATGAGAGGGAATGGGGGTCTTTGTGCCATTTTAGCAAGGGTAGATATTTTTGTTTGCAATATGCTTGTGGATTTTGAAGAAAGTTGATCATTTGAGTGTTACAGAGAGCCTCTCGAGAGTTAGTGAGCAGACATCCCATTGGTTAATTGCAAAGATATGTGTTGCTTTTTTAAAGCATATTCAAATTTTGGCCTCACATTAATTTAGTGGGGATAATTTCCTCATTTCATGGGTTGATAGATGATTGTTTTGCTTTTTTATGATTTTTGGAGTTGTATGTCAGGTCTAACCTGTTCGTGTAGTGGTAAACATTTTAGAGCTTAGACTGGTCATTGTGTGTTGTATGGAATTATGATTTGATCCTTTTCATTGTTGCTATTCCATGTGTAAGGTATGATAAAAAAGATATGATAAAAAAGTATTTCAATGGCAGTACGTGTACATATCGCTCTCCTGTCGATCAGGTTGTCAGTAGCTGCTACTGTCTGTACAAACTGTTATTCTCCAATATGCCCTGCCCCAATTTCGGAAGTTTATTCAGATTGAGATTCGAACATATGCTTTCATAGACAATGGTGCTATGCGTATTGGCCGAGAGAATAAACTCAACTAAATTTTTCAACTTTGGCTCTTTGGTTGATACTACCGCAGAGCTTTGCAATTTAGTAAATTTGAAGTCGCTGTGTAGTCAATATGAACAATATTGCTCTTGAACGTATCGATTCACAACGTTATAACTGTTGTTTGGTTCTCTTGTTTGAATATATACATCAAATCCGTTTCGCTGGTTCACGAACTTCATCAATTATTCAATACACGCAACGATGCTGTCGTAAATTTCTTCTTAATTACCGTAATTATAGTATATTATGTTGACCGTTGACGGATTTTCATTTTGCATGTTCATTATTCCTCTTGTTATTCAAAGTAATATTGCATTTCTAACGGAGGTTATTGTATAGCCCTTTAGGTATAACAGGCTTTAAATATACCTTAATTTGACGACCTTTCCATTCCAGAGGTGCAAGTAAACATGCGATATTTGTTCAAATCATGAAGCAGGATAAAATTTAAAAATTCCTTGTTGTTGTTAATCTGATGCCCTGTTTTGCAAGCTATCTGTTATTTTCTGTGACATGCAATTTCTGCGAATTAAATGCACATCTAATGATACATGCTGTTTCCTGTATTGCCTTGTATCTGTTTGCTATTAGCTAGAAATATTCCGTTTTCACTGCGTCACAGTATTATGCTTGAAATAATTTAAGAAGTTTGATAGTAGGGATTTTCCGGTTGTCATATTTTAAAACGTTGTCATATTCAAATGAAATATATCCCTAACAGAAGCTCTAGTCCTATGGGCAAATGTATCATTATATTTTAGAGCATAGTTGCAATGTCTCCCGTATTCCACTGGAGACTCCAGCATTTCAGCGTTATCTCCAGCCAACTTCCAGCAAAGGCAAAATTACGTGTTTTAGATTTTTGATCTCCCATTTTCCTACCCATATATATCCTATATCTATACCTTCAGACATACCTATATGAACACCTTCATCACACTTCCCACTCAAACTGAGGATGACTCAAGGATGGGTCAAAATGTTTTCAACATGGAATTGTCGTAACTGAATGTGACATAATTGTATTTGTCATTGGACTTATCAATTTTGGAAATATGTTGAATTAAATATCAATGATAAAATGATTTCACTTTTTGTCGTCATTCTAGCCTTAAAATTTATTGCAAAGCTGCGGTTCCCACCTCAAAAATCTGGAGGCAAACTGTTGAAAAATCTCCAGCATTTCTTTCAATTTGGAAAAACGTTCAAAAATATCTATCTAAAAAGATACTGGAACTTAGCAATAAACACACTGTTTGTTTTTCATTAGTCCCTTATTCTAAACTAAGCATTCTTAGAACCATTACTTTCCATGTTCTGATCAATTATGTTTTTCAGATATTACAATGTAGTGTATTGATGGCCTTCATAACAACTGTCAGGCAGTGGCGGTGTCAGCCCAACCCCTACCCTCGTGACTCTGCCACACTGCCACGCCCATTTTCCCAGCATTTTGATAACCTATACATGGCAACTATGTTTTGGAAAGTCTCAGTGTTTGCCAACATCATCTTTAAGGAATTTAGCAATAGCTCAAATACGATTGTTCTCTTAAGTTTATGTATCGATTTAGGTAATTGCGTCATCGAACAAAATTGCCAGGGTGCTTTTCGTGAAATCTCAGAGCACACTGGCGTTCAGTCTCAATTCTTCACGGCGAATCCTTGTGTGGATGTCTTGTATAGTTATATTAGCATATTGTGAATCAGTACGACGCTAATGGGGATTCTATTTCAAAATGAAATGATTCTTTTACTTACGTCTACGTAAATATCTATACTGTTGACGATGAAATTTAGATTTGAGCTTTTTTAGCCTTAATAACTGTGTAATTATTAGTTGCTTTAGTAAAAGGGCCCCTAGAAAATCAGCTCTGCGGAAGGGCAATCCTCAAAACAGCATCTCCAGAGAAGCTACATAAAATAACTGTTCTAAATGTGGAGGAGTTGAACAGTTTTTCATTCGGTTCTGGGCGTGGCTCATAGAAGTAACTCACAGCAGAATCCCTGGCTGCAATAAATATGTCATCAGATTTACTATTACTATTCATTTGTAAAAATTTTGCAGAGCATTTTGAAATCATGCATGCCTCTTCTTTGGCACGCTCCTGCACCAGCATGTTCTGCGGTTTTGACATAGCAGCACATACGTCAATGATCAGTCGTGAAGTCTCGATCTGATTATGTAGCCTCGTTTTTAATCTTCTAAAAACAAATTTCGAAGCAGTTGCAGCACTGTGCAGCGGGCATTGCTTGTTTGCAATGACAACAGTGATCGGAAGGTCAGTGATGGATAGAGAATAGGTTGGTTATATATGTACTACTTAGGAGATAAAGTATTGTTGCGAATTTAATTTATTATGCTGTCAATGCTAAGACTTCACAGAACCAGTATAGCAGTAACTATTCCCAATGGCTGTATTTTGTTGAGGAAATTGGAAAGGAAGATTTACAATGGTTTTTGCAGCTGCAGCAGTACAGTGTGTTCTTGGTCTGTGAGTTTGCTACGGCAAGCGTTATCGTTGCTTGTGTTCATCATAGGATTCGCGTACTTTCTGAGTTCTGCAAGCCCTTATCTACCGCTGACATTGCTAATTTAACGCCGTCGAGAAAGATGAACAATTCAAGTTCGGCAAAGCAGTACCATAATACCGGATCGCCGTATTTGACTGATGAAGGCTCTCGTGTCTTGCTCTCAATTCTAATGTTAATTATGGTCGTGATATCATTAATTGGGAATGTATTAGTGTGTTATGTGGTATATCGAAAACCAGCAATGCGTTCAGGAATAAATTTACTTCTTGCAAATTTGGCATTGTCTGATTTATTCATGTCTGTGACTTGCATGCCTTTGTCTGTTGCGTATTTGAATATTGAAAGGTACGCCATTGATTCTACAGTCTGTCAACTAGAGGCAGTGTTTTATTTAAAATTCCAAACAGAAAAGATCTTTCTGTTGGTGGTGATTTCGGTTGATAGATATTACATAATTGTGAAGAGGAAAGACAATTTGAACACTTTTAAAGCGAAACTCATCATTGCAGTTACATGGCTGCTGTCATTATTGTTAACAATTCCACCTTTGTTTGGCCTTGGAAGTTACAATTATGTTTCTTTTCGACCTCAGTGCTCCTTGCGGTTAATAGACGTGGGCTTGCCAGACATGATATGGATTACTATATTCAACACTTTGTCTGGATTTCTTCCATGTGGTGTAATGATTCTATCTTATGCCTTTATTTTGAGAACAGTTCGCAGGAATTGCTTTAGAGTGCAGAATCACCCACCTGTCAACCCAACTGCCATGCATCGAAAAGGAAAGCTGTTCATTGATTACAGCTACAAGACAAGAACCTTCACAACAATATCTCTGTTAACTTGTGTTTATATCCTCTGTGTGCTACCAATAAAATTTTTGGAGCTGTGGATTGCAACTAATGGGAGAGCAGTCTCAGTACCAATCTCCCTTGCAATGCTCTGGCTTAGTTATGCACACACAGCTTTGAACCCAATAATATACACAATCAGGATACGAAAGTTTAGAGAAGCATGCTTGGAGATAATGCCCAGATCAATTTTAACATTACCTGATATGATTCCAATGAAAGCTAGACGAAGAATACGTCCTCATTCATTATATCAAGTAAACAAGCAGCTGAGTGTTGTGACTACAATAATATAGTATAGACTCTGTATGAGCTTTCCCATTCATTTTTAAAAGTTTTATATGATAGTATGTATGTATATATAGTGGCTGTTTGTTTTTATTTGTATGTGTTTGTATGTGTGTAATGTGTTGATAGGTTATATCTGTATAGAATAGAGATGTTTAGGTGTAGATACATTTACATATTTGTGAAGTTTTATCAAAACAATTTTATTGACTGAAAATATATCATTCAGCAGGTTTTAACCCATAGTTTCACATGCTAAGTTAATTTAATTTATCTGTTGATTTTGTATTATAAGATGTGCAAGTCATTTGCAGTTTATAATAACTATAGAATTCAGAAATGGAAGTGATTGTTAAATAGAACTGCCAACAATAAAGGATGTCTAGTTGTTGTTTTATGAAGTGAGTGAGTAGTGAAATCTCAGGATTGGGCTGTTTCTATTATACAAGCGTTATATGGTCAAGCATGTTCAAAAATGCTCTCTGTTATGCTACAGGGTCTCTTCTTATACCTATGTTGCCATAAATTAATAAATTGTCACCATATATGATTTATAATGCCTTGCTAGGATTTAGAACATTTTATCAATAAAAGATATACAGATTACAAAGCAATACAATTAACCAGATTCAATGTGTAAAAGACAGCAGGAGAAAACACCTGGCCATCAGGTGGTAAATATCAACACCGTGGAGATAATGAGTAGTACTACTGGTGTTGAGGTTTGGCTACTTATTAAGCCATTTGATAGGAAGCAAGAAAGAATTGTATGTTTCTGTGATAAACTTTAACTTAAGAATACTATGAGTTATATTTTATGAAAATCTGATTTGTCACAGATTGGAGCTTGGCGCCAAATGTTTGCACTTCCTGCATGTTTTAGGGCACATCTTGTGCATAGATTGTTTATTTCTTCCATAGAAGCAATATCTGAAGAAGGTCTTGCAAAACCTGTTGGCATCTTTGCATTCTAGGATAAGAAAAATCAAAACAGCAATGTTATCAAAGCAGCAATGTTATTTATGGTTTTTGAAATATGCTAATGAAATGTGCTTTATGAATATATTCTCAGTAACTTTTTTAGAGACCTTAGATAGGGAATGGCTATTGCCATAGTATCTGACAATGAACAGTTTTATTTTGAAAATTGTTGGCAACTGAAGGGCAATTAATTAATATTAGTATTTCTTGTTAGTGATAACAGCAGGTTATTCCAGTGTTCTTTTCTTTTAGAATAACTTAGCACTGACAGGCCTTGATAGATATGTGATTAATTATTATTGGAAAGTGGTTTTTCTTCATTACTTCAAATTATACTGAACTGCTTTTCCATTGTTTTCAAGAAATGAAACTCAGTGAGAATTAGAGGTTCTGTTCACATATAGATATGTAGCCCACTAGTTTCAACTGGTGATACAGTGCATTTAATTTCTACTCTTCTCAATGGTAAACGTTAGAAATTGAATTACCAGGACATTTTTTGTTTGGTCTCATTGCAGTCTTCATGTCCCAGCAGCAACCATATGTTGATAGTTGGCATGGCACTTTCTTTGGAGGAGCTGCTGCACGACCTAGCATGTCAAGAAATATACCGTTATACCACTGAATGCTGGTACCCTTTATCAACTCAAATGATTTTTGATCTAAACCTGGTTTTTTCACCCCCTTGCCAGTTAACAGTAACCTATATTGAGAGTGTTGTCTGAACTCCCTGTTTAGATTTATCTATTGCAACGTGGATCTGCTAGTATGAGAAATTGGGTTAAATCCTGTTTCCTCTACGATCTCCACTTACCTACATTTGCTTTCGTCCTCAATATGCAGGTAGCAAGAGGCAGGTTGTACTCAGTAGATGAGAATTTGAAAACATTTTTCTGTTATGCACGTTTAGCATACATCTTGGTATATTGAAAAACTTGTTGATATATTCTTATGCTATCAACTGGACCTAAATAACGGTTAACTTTAAGGACTTACCACATTTACCACAGCTCTTTCGGCAGTAAACATTCAACACGTGGGGGTGAGTGTAACAAGCTTTATGAAATTCCCACCAAGGACACAAGAATGGTAAGAAATCCTTGCAATAGCTATCTACAAAATTGAAATATTTGTTAACACTTTAAAAAGGTTTAATTCATTTTCTACTGCGAAGGAAGAGGAAAGATAAAGTATCATTTCCTTGCTTTGCCTAGATGTTTTTTATCATTATATTTCAACGACTTTCGATTTATGCATTTATTATTTCTTTAGCCTGTACATGGCATTATTGCTGTCTGTTGGGATCTGTCAGGTTCGTTCCATAAATGAAATAGACTTGGTCTTCGCTGTAGTATTTGTCCAAGCTTAAAGTACCTACCACAAAACTCACAGGTACGCGAACAGAGTTGTATCATCTGCTTTATTCTGTTTTGGCAAGCTCCATTTTCCATTAACAGTCTACAATGAGATGTGGGAAGCTTGTCCCGGCATTCTGAAAGGAAAAGCGAAATTGAGTTGTAAAGATTCTGGTTTGAAACCTACTGGATCTGGAATAGTTATCCATTTATTTCTTGTTAGCCAAACTTCGTACAGCAGCGAACAGTAAAGTCCTTTATTCAATAAAAGTCAAAGCTAATGATGCATCCTTAAGAGCATTACAGACTACGACTCCAAGCAAACGGCTCTAGGATACATTTTTGATTTACAATTTCCTTACAAACACGCATCCATTCTTTTTTAGGCACTGCAGCACGAATTATCAAGTAGGAAACAAAGATATTTTACAAAAGAAGAGGGAGTATCAAAAGTGTAAATGGATACTTTTGGAAGGGAATATACTTATAGCTAGGCGCGGTACTACAGGCTGGGTCATACACACATACATACACTTCAATTCATTGCAGTTTTGGTGAGTAAAACTGCTTACAGTCTCTCTTACACTTGGAAGTAGCGAAATCATGAGGCTTCCCGTACGGCTTCTTTTGTGTTCAGATCTGAAACATATGGTTTCAAGATACATTCCGTTTAGAAAGTGCTTATTGAACCCTTTCTGTTGATTAGACTCATACCATCAAAAATTCACGGTTGCGCTCCTTATGTCAGTGATAACATGGACCTGATTACTGCGCACATGTGTTATAGGTGACTTCTTGGACGAGTATGTGACCAATAGCAAGAGGAATTCTATGAAAGCTGCACTTCAGTTACCGATAAGCCATTTAAAAGACTTTCACAGGACATTTAGATTTCTTTCGAGCTTGCAAACGAGTAGTTTACACGATTTTTATACGAAAGCAGCACTCGACTGCTCAAAAAGTTAAGGAAACTCACTATCAGATTTTTGACACCCAAGAAAGTTTATAAGTGCATGGGCCTATACATCTGAAGTTCCAATGTTCACGCAAGTGCAGTATCTTTTTTTAAATTTGCATAGATTTTCTATGAAGGTCTATGTATTTCAGTGTTTTGTTTGTGTGGTGCCTGTATGTTTGTTACAGCACTACAGTGTTACACAAACCTGAATATTCTCGACAAGAAAGTCTTAAGAAAGCTTCAGTTCTAAACTCCTGAAAAAGCAAGGAAAGCTCAGTACTTGACGAAAAGAAACTGTCTTGTAACAGAAACGTATTGCAAAATAAGGTGGAACCTCCTTTCGTTGAGCCTTTGCCGTCTTTCAGTTCTCCCGAGTCCAAGAAAGTAAAGAGAGGATGCTGTGTTATTACTATTGTGATGAATAATATCAACAAAGACTATTTTATAATTAGTTTATTCGTGACTACAGAAAGACTATGCTCATTATTGATAATCCAGTCACAAATTTCACATCTCGTTGATCCGCTTATGGTCTCCAGCATCTCAGAGCAGCTGCATTTCGATTGGAACGACCTTCATAATCTAGTCTGGTTCTTAAGCTGGGAGTTTTTGCATAGTTTCCCAAAGGTTCACATGCTTAGTCCCCCAGACTATCTGACAAATTTCGAAAGAATGAGTGAACCTCTTGGGGCCACTAGGCCTATATCAGTAAGAATACGCTAACTTTCAAGATACAACGCAACCAATATGGAGTACTTTGCTTTAAGTAACTCATCAAGTAGTAATATTTGCTGATGTCAGGAAACTTCATTTTCATCGCACAAATAGGATTTAGGTGACAGAGCAAACACATTTTGGCTTTAGTTTGACAATCTTATGATATTTGATGACTCTTCCAAGTCATTTGATCTTTTCGACTCTTACTAGTATCATCCATGGTACAAAAATGACGGAAGAGAGTAGTAGCATCAAAACTAGAATGAACCATGGAAAAAATAAGCACAGTGTTTATGGATGGTATTGTACTTCTCGAAGAAGTAATGTATGGAGCAAAACATTTTAATATATACGATGCGAATGCTGATAGAGTGCGCAAGTGGTTCATGATAGGTGATTACTCAGCAACCAAGCAATTAGATAAATAAGTAAGTTTGCCTAATCCAGTTCTAGGGGTAATGCGGCGAGATATTTTATACTGCAATGGGTATACCACAGTTATGTAGTGCACATTCTTTTTTTATAAGAATACCGAATTTTTCGCCGAGCCTCGATATTCTTAGGTTCCTGAAATGTTGAGTCTAAGACTATTCTTGAATTATGCTTTAATTTTAGCGATTTTGCGCACTAGTACTCGTATAGACTTTATTTTTATTCTGAAAAGTGTATAACTGACACTCCTAAAAAGAGTTAGTGAGTCGCATCATAGCATAATGACTCCCAGACCAGATGAGTGAAGCTCACACTTATCTTTTTTCTAAAGAAAATTCAAATCAGCAAAAGATCTAAGCCTTGATGAAGCTTGATCCTTACATTATTCTTTAATTATTCTTAAATTTAGGCGAATATGAGCGTTAATATTTGTATAGACTATATTCATATAAAAAAGGTATTTAAGGGTCGTCTAGATGAAGTTTATTTTCGAATGTGAGAACTATGCCGAACAACATTATAGATGGCTGTTATTCTCAAATTGAAGCGCATTGAAACGCATCTGGAAGCAGTCCAAATCATTGCTCACGCATTTACCAAAAGTCGTTTGGATTATTGCAGCTCTTTAATGTATGGTATGTCACGGTACCTGATTCACAGATTGCAGCATGCTCAAATTTCAGCTGCTCATTATAAGTAAATTGACTGTATTCTGAGAGCTTTTTAAGATCTGCACTGGCTACCACTCAAGCAACTAATGATGTTCAACTTAGTTCTTATTATGTTAAAGTATTTAACAAGAAAGACACCTGCATGTTTGCACGACATGTCGTTACGCGTGAACCTCAAAGAACAAACTCAGTTTCTTTATAGGTTTTTGATAAGGGGCTCAAAGCATCTATGGAACGTTTACTACTAGCAACAAAAATCTTAAAGAACTGTACAGTTTCGACTTGTAGCTAGTCGTTCACAGGCAGGTTTCCATTTTACCCTGTATTACACTGAACACTTACAATGTATGTAATACTAAATGTGCAGATAAAATTAAAGAACTTTTAGTACTAAAATATTATCAGAGTAGGTCCAAAACTAATGAAGTTTTAGAACGTCCCTTGTACAAAACTCGTATAAGCATTGTATGCATGCTATATCATTGTGAGAATTTGCTGCAATCATATTTTTAAATGGCAAAAGTCAAGTACTGCCAAGCTCAGTGTCTGGAAGTGAAAGAATATGAAGGAGTGCAATGAATGTAATGGCTGGAAAAATGTTCAAAGTTTCATAAAGCAAGTTTACCTTTCTTTTCAGCTTTGGTGAAGTTTTGACTTGCAGCAGTGCCAAACAACACACAGAAACAGATAATAGAGGTGAAAGTCATTTGTGGTTTGTCAACTGTTCGTCTACTGAACAACTTCATTGTTTTTGTGCTCTCTTCTCGGATTGATTCACTTGTCCTCATCGAACTGATCCGTTGTCTTATCATCACAGGTATTCACTTTGATTAAAATCGTTTATATAACTGCTTCTAACCCATTCATTGGCGTTGGACACTTTGACGATTGATTGCCATTTGACATGTATATAGTCCAATATCTGACTTTATATGATTAGCAAATATGCTACTTGTGGTCATATGTGTCACTACATATGAATGTTCTTGCTAAGTCATTTTTACACATAGCATTTTTTGAGGAATTCTCACAAGTGGGGAGATTTCTCAAAAAGCAAGAAAGATGGGGAAAATGTTGTGACCACGCCCTGTAGACGCATTGAAAGAGAGCAGGCAACACATATTTCACGTTCAGTGATCAAATCACAGTCTTCTTCCAGTTCCACGATACTGAAACAACACTCAGCACCACTCTCTTTAAAAGAGTTAGTGAGTGAGCCCAAAGAACTGGGGAGATTCTGTTATTTTGCTGGACCCACTGGGAACTTCTCCCCAATAGTTAGTGACGTCACTAATGTCCTGCATTATCATTCGAGCTGCCTATCAGTATGTGATCGATAATTTTGCTTTGCCAGCTACATGCTACTAACAAGAGCAGGTTTTGCAGTTAGCACTATCAAGCATTACTTTACTTTTGTGCACATTGCTTAGCAGATGATGGTGTCTCTTTGTAATGAAATGGGCTGTAGCAGCATATAAACTCGTTTCGTATCGAGAATCAATGCCTGTAAGTGTGCAGTATAGCACACTTTTTGATGATGTATTGATTTTGCTATATGCATTAATAATGATGTAGGTTTGCGGTATCGAAAATGATATTTACATTCCGATCCCAGCATTACTCCTCTGAAAGTGTCCTTAAACTATGTCCTATACCAAATTAAGACCATGTTAAAAATACTTGATACACTAAGATCACGTTTTCATTTATTAATTTTGAGTCTGTTTACGTTAAATACAGAGAAACTCTGCTTTATATGTAAGTGAAATTCGCTTTTACTTTAGCTCTTCTAATTCCTTAACTCACAATCAAACTCAATTTGCGATTCATAAACAGTACCATTCATTTCTCGCTTTCTATGATTAGCACACTTTACTATACAGCTGGCAATTTATTTTAATAATTTTGCTGACGTTTTATACAATTGTAAGAGTCAGCCAGATGACTTCAGTATCATTTTGCTATGTCAACATTTTTCGAAGCATTTGCTTTCCTTGGTAGTGCGGAGGAAGGAACTGGTGGATATAAAGGAGGATTGCATTGTACATCCATACATACACACATACATACATACATGTATAATAACTGAGTTATTGTATAACGGGATTAGTTTACTGGCAACTAAGCACGCTGATACGGACCTCCTGGATAAGCAAAGCAGATAATGTTTTACTTCCAATAAATAAAAGAAAATGATAAAAAAATCTTCTCTTTCCATTGTTAGAGTAGTATTAAATGTAAACAACATCAGAGTTTCTCTTTAATATTCTACCATTTTTAAGGTGAATGATATAGTGAAGTAGGACATATCTGCAGTAGGAAAGTTTGCTACTTTAACTGACAGTACCTTGCTGGCTATTTCTTTTTCTTTTTCTTTTTCTTTTTTTTTAGTATGTAATGTCAGGGAAAGGCCAATAGAGCCTATAGCAAAGCCCTGACAAAGGAAGAAAGAGAAAGGAAAGTTAATTAGATAAGGAGATGAGATCCAATGTGTTGATGTTAGATTTGAAGGAAGATAAGTTGTAGGATTCTTGAAATAGGCCCTCCACTGTGGACGAAGTTATGCACTATATCTAATATTAAAAAGTCACTTATTTCTATTTTCGCTTAATAAAAGGAAAAAGAACAGCGATGTGTAACCAGATGGAAAATTTCAAGTTGTATTGACCTACTAGTCGTGAGCCCTCCCAAGAAAGCAATTGAAAAAACATCCGAATATCTGCTCGATAGCAAAAACAGTCGTTAAGAGCGATAAATCTTACAGAGGGCGTGGCTTGATTCTACTTAAGTATGGCTTCCTACTGTTTGAAAGGAAAATATTCATGAATGTGGTAGTGTCTGTACCTGCTAACGCGAAACGATTTTACTGTTAATTGGCAATATTTTTTCTTCAACATATTTCTTCAACTTCACCTGCTATGTGATTTTTGATCTGAAAGGGATTTAATTTCATCAAAGTGAAACAGAACCAATTCAATTGAAAAAGTAGATACAGTAGAAATTTCAATGCAGCGAGCTCCGTATACAACGAGCTATTTTCTGGCTCTGCAATGTATGTTTTGTCGCGTGATCATATGAAATTATGAAGTGATATTGGGATTTTAAATCAATATTATACTAAACAGCCTGGTATTCCTAAGTAAGAGAGGGAACTACTATAGACATATTGGTGTGCAGCTAGTCATAAGAATACCAATGCTTTTAGAACACACCACCCTTGCTGTTCAACTTTCGTTTTAGCAAAAATAACCAATGCCTTCTGACCTTAAGCAGTCACAACGGTCTGGCAAGTGGTAGCCAACTTAAGCTGTTCAGAGGTGGCGCACTTTAGGATCGCTGTTTTATTCATCACTTGCAGATATTAGGCAGCTGAACAGCCAGGCCGTTAGCTAAACCGTTAACGTAATGAAAGAAAGTAACGGTAAATGTCTAATAAATATATCTATGAAGCATTCCAGCCTCGCATTGGCTGCAACCCCGCAACGCAACACTTTTGAACGTCATGCGAAGGAGCTATATGACCATTTTAGCACCATTTCGTAAGGAAGATAGGTGGCAAGAAGTATGGAGACTTTTGATCTAGTAAAAATACCGCTTTAAAATGGAAAATGGGTGAGGGGCATAATGGTTAATGCTTGAGGAAGTGCAGCACAAACAATGGAGTGGAAAGAAAGCAATTTGAGCCTGGACGACGACGAAGTGGCCTACGGTTCCGATGCAAAATTCAAGCAGTTTGGAACAGCTGTCGATAAAGCATTAAAATCTTTCGAATATTCAACTGAATGGGCGGATTTAATATCGTGTCTGGGCAAACTCAATAAGGTAAGAGTTCTTCCAAAGCAATTTTATTCATATTAAGTCATTTACTCATATAAATAACTTGAAATAGGCACTCTTCTACGTAACTGGGTACTCTATCGGTCCGGAGGTTTATCACATTTTATGCCATGTAAATAGAATACCTTGGCACGTTTTGATAATCTATACTCTGAAGTATTTTGCGATTATAGGGTTTGGGTACAATCCACTTCTTATTTATTCATTTCTCTTCGTTAACCTTTTCGGTTTCGAATTGTGTAGCAAAATATGATCCTATATTACAGTGGGGCATTCAATGCAGACCATACATGAAGGATCAAACCATGTAGATTGATTCAAAACAATCTTTGAATGTACACATTTAGAGCCTTAGTATAGTTAAACGTAGAACTGCAATCTTGTCTTTTTATTAGGTGTAAGTGTATTCTAGCAGTAGACACTGGTCAACTCAGTTGCTTTATAAAATGTGTTTTGGCAACCTTGTTTCAAAAAACTTTCCCCATGCATCATACTAGGTTCTAGTAGGCTATTTGACATCGTTAACATGAAGTAAAGTTTCATTGGACCCCTAGAATCAAAGAATTATTAAATGGGGATGTTCTTGGGATGGAAACCACATTAGGATGGCCTTTTATGGACCAAATGTTTGAAGCAGGAAAGTTCTCAATTAGTGGAATTCTGCAGCTCAGTTGGTTTAGTCATCCTATTTGTTAGTGAAGGCTACCTGTAATGCTGAAGCATGTTTCTGATGGTCTGCTTGTTATGTGTGCATTGGGACATGAATTGTTATGTTTTGCTGACATGATAACAAACACAATGACAATGCTGTGACTTTGAATTATTAAAGCAATAAAAAGACTGGTAGCTTCAGATGGCTTAGGTTGTGCGGAAATATCAGAAGAAATCCTTGAAGTGTTTTTTCATTTGTCTAGTAGGGATTTATTGAGCTATTTTTTCCATGGACTATTTATTACAAGTACTGACAGATGCCTTAAGGACACCCCCAACCCCCTCACTGAGGAATGCGACAGTTTTTAGTGAGATCTGTGGTATGCAAACAGGTAGTTTCTAGCCATGTGTGTATATAGTTACTGCATAGGCAATGTAGTACACATGTGTGCATGCATATCTGGTGGCAGTGAGGGTGCACATATCCCACATGTAGATGGTTTTCGAAAGCACCAATCTTGTGCACACAGATTCTCAGTATAGGATATTCAGTTCATCATTCATGCTACTCTTTGCCATTGGAACATGGAGATGTTGTGTTTACTTTCTAGAGCTCTTGGTCATGTAACAGTGACATAGCAAAATAAGAACCTTCAGGAGACCTTAGCAAAAGTGTATGCAAGACAGAGCAAATGAATTACAATTTCAAAATTTTTGATGCATCTTTTTTGTCAATGATCTATGTTGACCATAGGTTTTGGATGTTTTGAGGCACGGCAGTCTGTTTTGTTGTATTCCTTCATGAATGGTTTCATCTGTCATGATATCCATGTATTCACTGTTCACCAAATACTGGCTCTATGACATTTAACCTCTGAATTTGAATCCCAGGTCATTTCAACATACACAGCATTTCATGTCATACCAAGGAAGATTCTTGTTGGAAAAAGACTGGCACAATGTCTTCACCCTGCATTACCAAGTGGTGTCCATCTGAAAGCCTTGGAGACATATAAATTGATTTTTAAACAAATTGGACAGGCAAGGTTAACCAAGGATCTCTTCATATACAGTGCTGGTCTGTTTCCTTTGCTTGCTGCAGCTGCCATTTCTGTGAAGCCGGTTCTTCTTGATTTGTATGAGGAATTTTACATTCCTCTTGGTCCCCATCTAATCCCAGGATTGCCTGGTTTTTTAATAGCAGTTTTGCCTGGGATTGAGGAAGGATCAGAATTTAATGACAGGTAGATATTTTCTGAGGCTGTCCTTGTTTTTGATTTTCTAATAGTTTGTTTTTGTTTTAAAATTGTTCAATTGAACATTACATGCTAATGAAAAGATATATAATTATAGCATATTTTTATATCCTATGTTGATACCGATTCTGTAACATGTAGAGAAGGCAATTGTTGATGGTGATTTATAAGGTTTCTGCTATTTCTATGTATAATCAGTCAAAATTGCATCAGATTTCAAAAGAAGTTACTGTTTTTGAGATCATTTTTCACAATATTTATCTTCTTTTCATTGTGTGCCTTTGATGTTTTTGTATTCTTTACATTCATAAGAACAACATCAATTCTTGAAGCTGTTTGTCAGAAGTCTCAGAAGGAATCTTTCTTCTCATCACTATGGGGATGCATTCAGCATTCAGCTCAGATCCGTTTGCCGGCAGTTACTTTTGCTGTGAATCACTTAGCTAAGCATGCAAATGATGCTGATAGGAAATATGTCTTTGGAAATGACTTGAACTTAATGGTTTGTAAATTCAAAGTTTTGCTTAATATCTTGTATGCGCCCTCATCCATAGTGCTACTGCAACTAAATGCCCTCTCTTGTATATGTCCTCTTGAAAAATGCCCCCTCTTTGTACAGGGGACATTTATATCAGAAAATATAGAGAAAGTAGGGAGCATGCTTTTAGGTTATCAGTATTTTATATTGACTACTGGGAGCTCAGGGAATCTGCTGGTACAGTGTTTTAATGAAGGAGAGAGTTGCTGAGAGGTTGAACTATGTTTGTAGCAGGTAGTTTGCTGTTGCAAAACAAGGAAGAGGACCTGTTGCACACACCCAGAAAGATATTGCAATAGAGGCCTCTTCGTTTAAGAAGGTTGTGGGTATTTTAATTTGGAGTGCATTTATGCATCCTAAGTTTATATATATATATATATATATATATATTATATATATATATATATATATATATATATATATATATATATATATATATATATATATATATATATATATATATATATATATATATATATATATATATATATATATATATATATATATTTTTATATATATACTGTTTTGTAACGAGATTTGTGAAATGGCAGTTATCTTTAACGTCACATTTGGAACGGAACACCTAAAGTTACCTTGAGCTGTCAAGCACCATCCTTGAATGAAGGGCCTTTAGAAATCGTAGAAGAGTTAAAGAGCACCATCAAATGTTCTTTCAAAGTAGCAAAGTTTATGAAGTTCCTATGTATTTCGTAGTTTATGGGTGATGGTTAGTCCCATGTACGATCCCGTATGATGGGAGCGCCTGTTATTGAGGAAAATTATCCTGGGCCTTAGGCATAGTAGGGTAACATGGCCAGTTCCTTTCCTCGCCGCCTTTAGCCTCCCCAGTGCTGCCACTAGGTAAACATTTGCTGCTTGGTGGACAGGAGCCTGGTAGACAGCAAGTGAGCATCCCAACTGTGGCCTAAGGCCTCGCCTGAAACCATCGATCTTCTTCACGATAGTCAGCGTAATCAGTAGGGGCTTTTACTATGATGGCCCTGAGTAACTGGTCAAGCGATTGTAGACTGTTTTTTGATATACAGGAATGTTGCCATGTAATAGCTTCATGCATTTTTCCATACAAGGATTGTCTCCTTTTTTGGAGCTGTCTATATTAGCTGCTTTTTCTGACGATGAAGTTTATTTTAGTGTGGAACTGGGGTTGACACTATAAAGTATCGACAATCGTAAAGGCCTTAGGCCTATCTTTAACGCAGTCTCTTAAATACCATATATATACTATGTATATAATGTTGCTTTGCTTTTTGTGTGCAAAGCTTCGGTCATACGTTCATAGGAAGCGAAAATTCTTTTTTCTTGACCTCTGTTATAGCAAGACCTCATGTATTGACTCTCATAATTGTTTTCACCACTGTCAAACATTAGTCTCTCTCAATTAATACAGTTATTTACATATCTATTGCATATATAATACAGTTATTTACCCATCCAGTGCTCTTTAGATATCTATTGAAATCGCTTTTTTTTTTAAAATCAGGTAGATGGTATATGCTCAGCACTGGAGGACAGTAATGTACTTGTTCAAAGGATCATGCTAGACTTTCTCCTTACTTTTGTCCCATTGGAAAACAAAGAACTAAGCACATCAGACGTTGTTAGTATCCTTGTATGTTGCCTAAATGTTGTATTGCGTAGGGACATGTCATTGAATAGGAGATTGTACCAATGGATTCTAAGCACAGCCAATGAAAACCTCACAGAGGATAGCAGTAGAAAGAGCAGCGTTGCTAGCAGTGGTACTGCTATTGAAGAAAACGCGGTATCACCTAGCTTTGAGAACGTCACAAAGAAGTATGTTGTTGCTGCTGTTGTTACGCTGTTTAGGTCAATTTCAGGGGGCGAAGTGCCACTTAGTCATATTAGAATTGGAGAGAAAATAGGCGACAAATTGAAACCTTTTCGTGTATTAGTAAGTCTGCTTGATAAACCCGAAATAGGGTCGGCCATCTTAGAAGATGTTTTAACGGAGGTGTTTAGGGCACTGTATCATGAGTGTAGTGCTGCAGTACAAGGCAAGGATCGAGTTAATCAGCATAGACATGTAAAGGATGAGTTGATAAAAACCGCAAATATTCTGTTTAATGCATTCGAGTCGTACTTTATATGGGAATATTTGGAGAGAGCTTTGCGACGTTCATTCCAACGAGATCAAGAGTCCAGTTGGCAAACAAATGGACAAAATGATGGGATATTTGAGGAGCTGGAGATGGAAATACATCACCCAGATTGCTCTGAACTGTTCACGTTGACAGATTTTCTTCTCGATGTCGTCTCCGTTGTAAGTATTTTTGGTTTTCAACCATGTCCTTTGATTAATTTATATTTAATTTTGATTGTTATCTTCTCGTTTTATACACTAAATAATTTCCACCAAAACAGCTTGGGAAATCTCGATCATTGTTCATTTGATGAGCTTTGTCATCTTCAACAAATACTATCTCATTCAGAAGTGGAAAAGTGTCCACATGTGGGGAGATAGGTCCTGGAAAGTTTTTCGGCTAGCAATGTTCGCAGGAGGTTTCGCGGAAAGATCCTTAATTTTTGCAACAAATTGGAAAATCTTGTTACATATATGATTTGTTATATAATCTACATACAGCTTTCAGAATTATTTCTCTTCAATTAGCCTAATTCGATTTGATAGCAATGAAATTTGAATGCTTTGTAAACTTTTATTTCCACGTTCCAATGTATTTCGATTTTAGGAGGCTGCAGTGGAGACACAGACAGATCACTGGCCTTCGTTGTTAAATTGTATCATTGCACAGATGACAGACAATCTGTCATCAATGAATATCAAAGAGATCTTACAAGGAGTACTTCTAGCGTCAAAGTTATTATCGAGGATATCACCAGATATGAAATCTCCAATTATATCAAGAAAGAAAGTAGTAAATGATAGACTCGCGTATGGTGGGATTGAAATAGGAGATAATGATGATAGAGAAGAAGGCATAACTCTTCAAGGGAGAACTAACGAGGTCAATAATATGCAGTTGTGTGTTCAACAATCCACACAGTTTTTTAATGCATTTGTAGTGCACTGGGTTCTCGGATGTCTAAAGGAGAATTCGAGAACAAACACTGGAGATGGGACACGCGGAATGGGAGACGAAGAGCCTCATGAAAAGTCTATATTAGCAACAACATTTGCAGCTTCTTGTAGATACCTTGTGGAAATTGCTTGTTTTCCGTGCTGGAAACCATTGGTGATGGTGAAAGAGAGTGATGGTAAGTGTGTTTTTACTTTATCTATGTATTTTGTATCTTATTCATATGTTTTGTATACTTCTTCATTTGATATTTGTATCAGTTAGCAACTTTCTTTATCATGCTGTTATGTCATCAGTAGAAGAATTGTATTGTAGTCGTATGTCTTTTTAATTCATTTTGGATTTTGATTTTAGAAAACACAATGAGCACGTGGTTACAGTCATTAATCAAATGTATCTCGCAAACAAAAAGTATTAACATACAGACAGTAGCCATGGGAACTTTGTTGGATTTAGTAAACATCAGCCTTTGTGTCTTTCCCTCTTCTGACATGAATCGACGAGAAGAGAGTGTTGCAAGCGTCATACCACTGATATCACAGGCCGATTTTGTCCTCTTGGATCGCTCTCGAGTCTACAAGGTATTGACGCAAATGATAGCAACCATATAATTCATATTTTTTATCAATAATTTACTGATGCTTCTCTATCCATGGTCGAATGTTGTCTATTTAGTGCCAGCCTGTTCATTTGTTTACCTTGTTTTTCTATTACCTGCAATCTTGAGTCCAGCAATCTCAATTTTCTATCAGACATGGCCTTGCATTAAGTCGAATTAATTAATGTCTCTTGGTATCTTATTTCAGGAGATGGCTCTGATGCTTTGGAGTGCAATACGCCCTGAAAATTGTCAGGTTCATTCTGTCTGTGCAGATCTTTTTCTTAGACTTCACAATATATCACCAAATGCATTACTATGTGAAGATGTTGTTTCTAATACAATGGTGGCGCAATCTTCGGTAATTAATTCAGCTATATACCTTTTCATTTGTATTTTTGTTAGTAAACATCATCAATTGTTATTGTTTGGTACTTTCATTGATTACTGAAAGATATAAATGATTGCGCGTTTATTCCACTATTTTCTATGGCGTTCGAAAAATTCTGTTGTTGGATTTTACTTGTTTTGTTTACTCCGGTGTTTAGGCAATGGTTAAGAGAACTTATGGGCTTTTGATCAAGTTTAGAAACTAATTTTTGGGAAGCAGAGTAGATTATATATAGGTTTGCATCATGGAACAGATGGTCTGAAAGTTACTGCATTGTGAGATATACCAATATATATATATATATATATATATATATATATATATATATATATATATATACAAACTAAACCTAAGCCGCATCCACAACGTATATAAATTACATAAATAGAATAAACCACAAATATACTATCCTTTAAGTAAACGTTTCGATCAGAATTGATCAGTACTGATGAAGATTCTGATCGAAACGTTTACTTAAAGGATAGTATATTTGTGGTTTATTCTATATATATATATATATATATATATATATATATATATATATATATATATATATATATATATATATATATATATATATATATATATATATATATATATATATATATATATATATATAGACTTCATCCCAATATGATCCATTTCAAATGCCGACTATACTAGATATTATCATTTTTAGGAAACAAAAAGGAAGGCACACTGGAAGTTTGCTGTCTTGTGGCATCTGTCACGCGATTTTTACAAAAATGAAAGTAGTAAATCGAGTAGGGGAGGAAATAGAAGCTTGGACAGGTATTATGATAAACATTGCTTGATTGGCGTAATAGGTGCTTATGTTATGTCACTTCTTAAAGGCCTGTTCTTCTACCGATGGTTATTTGAATATTTTGTAGAACTCGGTTAGGTATTTGATTTCGAAAATATTCGGTTTGATTGTAATAGTAATTTTACTGTTTAGAAGTATCAGCAATAATCCTTTCAACTAATTTCATTGGAATGCTTAAAGAATTTAACGTAGACGACCAACATCAGAACTACATCCTGAGAAAGCTATCCACCATCGTTATTACGTCTACTTATTGTATTTTCTGCAGATAAGGAATAGATTGGACTAAGCCCGATGTACTAACCCTGTAGATAGGCTATATTTGTAGCACAAGTCATCAACTGTAAGCCTGGTTTACAATTGACACATAGAGAGGTTTACAGATTTGTTGTAATGATTGGAAATTATATGGCATTTTAAAGAAAAGTTATATCAGGTTTGGTTGAGTTTTATTGCGTAATTTACATCCATGTTGTGTATTTTATAATAATTAATCATGATGGCTTATATGATTGTCGTTGTACTGCTGTAGGTGTATGATGTTGATGCTGGACAGTTTGCGATCAAGTGATCCTGTTGTCGCGTAGGTTCATCGTACGACTTTCATTACCACCTAATTGTTGCGTCATTGTCGTTTAGAAAAAAACCTGGATTTTCAATAATATCGGTATAGAAATCACATGCGGGTAGATATTTTGTTTGAAGTTAGGAGTGATTTTCATTCTTTGTGCTTGGACATTCATTCAAAGTATGAGTTGTATGAAAGACTATATTGCAAATTTAATGCTATTTTACTGCTATTTTTGTACTGTTTATCTGTTCCTTTGTATCAATAGAGTCTATTATTTGAAAACTTGACTGATTTTTTAAGTGCAGACTAAAGCTTAGCCTTGAGTATTAGTGCCCACATGTTCTCAGATAAAGAGCTTTTCATTTGATATAGTCTACCTGGTGCTATTTCTGCAACTGTCGATGTAATATGTGAATCTTTGTCCAGGTATACAGTATTTTTCCATTCACTTTCTGGTGATTATCTGATTATCTGACCACCTCATTCTCTGATGAGTGTCAGAGGGAAAGGTGCTTTCAAACATGCAGAAAAGTGTTTCTTCTTCTTCGTGTGATTTTGAAATTCTGCAGTAGGACTGTTGTTATTTACTAAAAGGATTTTGCCGCACATATCTAGACAATGCATGATTTTTCAAGGTTATAGTATGGTCGACTTTTCTTTGTTTAGTAAGTGCGCAGAACAATGGCTTCAGCATGCAATGCATTGTGGTGATATTGGTCGAATAATCGAGCCGCTTTTGATTACGATGCTAAACCCAACTAGCAGGAGGATTTCTATTCATTTTGCCTCCTTGTGGGATGCCTCGGCACGTGATACAGAGGGTGACACGGCTTCACAAGAGTTATTGAGTGACTCAGAAAATGACCAGCTCTACCACAGTGGTAATATAGCTTATCATTTGTGTCCCATTTCGTAACTCAGCAGTTCCTTTTTTAGGCCATCCTTTATTTTGTTTCTGCCCATGAGCATTCAATTATTTGACAAGATTTCCTAGACATTACTCAAATCGATTACTCGGATGCTTATGTGCAGTATTAGTTTAGGTTAGATTAAATTGGGCAAGAATATATTAAGTTATGTTAGGTTAGATTGGATTACGGTAAGGTAGATTAAGCTGCATTAGATTAGGTTAGGTGAGGGCAATCTGGTTCTATTCATGTTTTAAGATAGGGCATACCGTCCTAAGATTTTAATGGAATAATGATTTGACATAAGTTAATTCATTTATAGGTAATAATTTTGTAATGAGTTATATATGATTCTACTTTGATTTCTATCATATATATATATGGTTGTGCTTAATTGCCAGAATATAATTGTACATATTTTGTCAGATTATCGAGTATCCGTATGGCTTAGAATGTGACAAATTTGCTTAGGTGGAGATGCTTCAGAAGAAATTTCGTCAAGTGAATACTCAGATGCAAAGAGACTTACTGGTGAAGCATCTTCTAACCAAGAAAACAGAACTGCTGCTCACTCTAGCCAAAGTGATGAAGCTGTGAAACTAAAGCAGGAAGCAGAAGAAGTTGAGAAAGGAACCAAGTCGGCATCATCTGATGATGCAAAAGAGGATTCCATTAAATCAATAGGTAATTCTTCATCCCATACCCTTTTTCTATAAATTGTAAATGACATTCTTTACAACTGGTATATAAAAGTCACCCAAAAGTACACTCTAGTGTATCAAATAGAACACATATTTGAACAATGAAAATAGGGAATCGCTCTATTGTTTCATACCAGTGGCACTTTGAAGAGTGAGTAATTCTATAAGATGCATTTGAGAAAAAGAATTACGATATTTGAGTTTGGTTTGTTCTCATTTTCGATAAATGGTGCACAACATCATTGTGTATCGTTTTGTGTTTTTTGAAATGTAGTAGCAGCAGGCTAGTATGACGTGTATTTCTCAGTGTTTTTTGGTGTATGAGAAGTTAGCTGTATAATCTTCGTAGAAAAGACAAAACACAAGGAGCATTGCAAGTCGTTGAATCCATTGGACGTTCACAAGCTCTTCTATACACAATTGTACGACACGACACAAACAATGTACGCATTAAAGACGTTGATATCGATATTAGATGCGAATGGGAACGCCTTTGTTTTTTCATCGGCAACAACGAGCATGAATATCTGTGGTACGGTGCATCAGATTGCTTTAAGAGAGCTCCTTATTCGTCATAGAAGAGCATTAACGGGAAAAGATTTCTACGGCTCATTGGTAGATAGTAAGTAGTATTGCTTTGAAGACAATGTCTCATTACATACAATATATGTATATATATATATATATATATATATATATATATATATATATATATACATATATATTATATTAATTCGGCTAAGGCTGACATAGGTAAATACTGTGCCTGGATGGCGCAATTGATTAGCACAGGAGTCTTCTGATCTAAACATCGTGAGTTCGAATCCGCACTGGGGCCAAAATAAATTTTCCAATTGTGGTAGCCCACTCATGACTTAGTATATACATATATATATATATACATATATATATATATATATTAATCCATATCTTAGGTATTATAAGGTATCCGTGGGATTTTCCTGCCAATGGGACTTTCTTCCTGTAAGCAATAGCTTTTGTTTTCTTTATCCATATAAGTAATACACACAAAAAATTAACAGCACGATACCATGGGGAGTAAACTTTAAATTATCCACCCCATGGCCATTACATCTAACAAAAACACAAGAATAAATAACTACACCGAAAACAATAAGTATTACATACATTATATACATGCATTAGCGCAGTGGTCCTCAACCCCTTTATCGCCGCTTTATTTAGTTGTATTGTGAAAATTAAGTTATAATGGTAGTTACTATAATGCGAAGTTTCTGTTAAGTTACCCTATAATTTTGAGCCGTTGTAGCTGTATGACCCGTAAATTCATATTTGATTGGGAAGTGGTTTTATTGTCCGTGGCCGCACTTTTCGCGTTCTTACTCCAACAGCCGTACTTTTTAATTTTTTTTTCATCCCTAAATAGGGTACCTATTTTCACTGTTTACACACCTGCAGAACGCTTAATAGATTGGTTCATTTTGAATTTCTTGCTTTCAGGTCAACAGTTGTTGATAAAGGCTAGCACAGCCAAATATATGGAAATAGTATTATCGATTTGCCTGTATTTCATTCGATCTGAGTATCATCTATCCATAAGTGCCACTGAATCCGATCTTGAAGATAACTTCCGAGTTCGTGTTTTGAGTTTACACGTATTGACGAAGATCATGGGAGTTCTTCTCGAATTAGTGGCTGAAGGTGATGTGGCATTTGCAAATTACGTGTCAGACCTGTTTGATCGATGCAAAGTGCAGAGAATTGCATTGCATTGTTTGTTGTCCAGTGTTTACAGTTTGTCGACGGAAGAACAGGGAAAGAAAGAAAGGAGCTTTGACCCAGCAGAACAACATAATTCTATATTTGGGAGATGTTCGATAGAAAATGATAGAAACTCGGAGATGCAGCGACACTGTCTTCAGTTTATAAAAAAGCTCGTTTACCTGGAAGAAAGAATTGCTTACGGGAAATCGGCAAACAGCGAAAAGAAAGGAAGAAAGATAAGCAAAGATAAAAGAAACAAATTGCAACAAAGGTCATCCCAGTTTGACTTTATTATTGGATTGCCTATTGTTTCTCAACCAATGTTTTTGTGTGTTTTGTTGAGTGCATTGAAAGAAGAAGTGTGCAATCGTAATCATGATGAGTGGATTAAAACCGTGATGGAAATATTGCCTAAAAGTGGCGTCTCACTGCCAAAAATTGTTATTCCTGTTGTTGACCAGATATTTATGACAATGAAGAGCACAACTGTCTTGTTCTTCCAAGCCATTTCAGGAAAACTGCAACAAAGGTACAGGTTATTCATGTGAAATTTAGTTCAAATATTTAATTGCTCATGCTTATAGTTGATCATTTTTGTGGCGAGATGATGAGATTTAATTGTGAATCGTATGATGAGATATTGATGATTTTTGTGGCGAGATGATGAGATGTGATTTTGAATTGTGTGATGAGGTACAATTTAGTAACATTTGTTTGTTGCTTGTTTGCTTTTTGTTTTGCACGTTTGAAATATGCCACACTTATTTTTATTTCTTTGTGTGAAAATTTTTTCTTGAGAATGTATCAACTTATTCTACCCGAGGTGAATTTTTGAATGGTTAGTAGAGAAATTCCACATGGCGAATAGCTCTCATCATACCATTCAAAATCACTGGAATTTAGTAACAAGAGAACAGTTTTAGTTGTTACAACAGTTCTTGGAAGTTGGACATTATTTAGCTGATGTTGAATATTTTTGTATGAGTTAACACCAGGACTCATTAACAGTGCGTTGTGCATGCGAGCTCATATCTGAGCACAGAATGTGCTTACAACTTAAAACAGGATCTTACGCGTGGTTAAATGAAGATAACTTGTAACTCAGTACAAGTACTCAGTAGCAGGGCTAAGTGCTGTTACCTTAGCATATGCAAGTGGGAACAATCAAGTGCCTACATAAATCCTGATTGTATCAATCTGTGCCTGCGAGCCACACTGGCGTGCTACCTCACATTAGTGAGCCCTAGTTAACAGCAGAACTATTATCTCATTTGCCATCATCTTTTTTCAGGGATTTAGGATTGCCGGTGGATTACTTTCTCAAAATCTTGGAGAATGTAACAGAAATCTGTCACCACTGCTTAATCGAGAAAGAGGGCATGTGTAGCCCAATCAAGTCTAAAACTGATACACAGCGAAGTGAAACTCCGTCGATATTCGATAGCCTTGTTCACGTTTTCTCATCGCAACCCTCACCAAATCGTACGTCATCAACTGAAGAAGGTAAGCCCACGCTAGTGTTTGAATCTATTTGTTGCCTCTTATCCACTGAATAATTGTTTTATATGCATCTTGTTGCGGTTTGTGATGAAGTGGTGTCCTCCACAATTATTGCAATCCTCAAGAATCATTTCATAATTGGAGAACGTCTTGTATAACTTATGGATTTGTCAATGGTAGCGTCTGATGAAATTTGTCAAGGGTGGCGTCTGAAAATTACTCGTCAGTGGTAGCGTTAATGTCAAAAGGAGTGTTGATCAAAGTCAGATGAAAATATAAAGAGAAACTCTTGACTTTGATTCTCGTCGTGGCCATTTTTCTTTAACCTGTTAAATGCCCCTTTCATGCTCGGGGCTATCTTCTCCCTCTGGCCCCCGCCCCAGCACCCGTGTGTATCAGTTGCTTTCATGTATTATATGTAATAGCCTTGAGGTAGATATGGATTCAAGTACTCCGCAAGGTATCGTAGCTGTATTTTTGTATTGTAAATTTTATTCCTACATAAAAATTTCAATCGATCAGATATAACTGAGTTCTCGCTGTTGTGCCTTGTGCTCTTTAGTATGCGTGTCTGCGTTTTCCTAGGACTATCATGTGTCTATTATTATGAAGAAATTTCTATTATACGTACTATATTATATCGTATGAAGTCATATGATGTTTTTTATTGTATTACGGTAAATTTCCATATATAAAAGCCTATAAAATTAGTCTCCAAGCTGTTTCCCTGAATTTATACACCTTTGTAATAGAAGCCTTTTTAAGCAAGAAAAAGTTGATTTTTGAAGCTTCAGGCTTCCAGACTCTCAGAGGCATGTTAAAATCATTATATAATGTTTCATCATGTAATTGTATATTTCAACAAAAGATAGTTTTAGCATTGCTTTACCAGTGAAAATCCTAATTGGTCTGTAAAAGCCATTAGAATTCATAGTTTTCGTTTTCATAAAGAACCTTTGTATCCTAAACGCAGTCTAAATACCTTTGAAACAGGACCCTAATTTAGCCGGACCAGCGAAAAGCAAGGTTCTCATTTATGCTATATTGTGTTATTTTATATAATATTATATAATATTTTTGTTACATTGTATTATATTCAATTGTATCATACTATATTATTTTATATCATATTATGTTATATTTGGTTATATTATATTATATTGTATTGTATTGTATTGTATTGTATTGTATTGTATTGTATTGTATTGTATTGTATTGTATTGTATTGTATTGTACCACGTCACAGTATATTAGTCCTACTTTTACCAACATAGAAAAAGCCAGGACATCACGTCTCAATTCCGTGCAGTTTCTTCAGCTCTAATCCCAAACGTGTAATAACTAAAATTGTGTGTTACAACTATGCTTGTCATAATTCCAAATTCTGCGTAACTGTTCTTATTGCTTTATTGATTTTAATTATTTTATCAGTGAATGAACCATGGATGGAAACAAAGCAAGGTTTGTTGAGCATTCTGCCGGCTATTTTGTCATCAGTTGTTCTTTCATGGAATGTATGGACCCAAACTTCATCACGTGTTAATCGCTTTGAAATGGCAACAGAATCGCCTCTACCGATTGGCCAGCCAAAGGTAGGTTGAAGAGAATAGCCTCTCTTGAGTTAGTGTTACAAAAGTACATAGCATTAGTTTAATGTGCTCTGCCTCTTTCAGCTCAGTAGCTACACAATGGCTTAGGCAGCAGACAGGCGAATTATGGCAATGCAATGTGTTTCTCTAGGGTTAAATCAACTTTGGTTAAGCCTGGTTCACACGGTGTCTACTACGCCTAATATAAACTTTTATAGGTGCAGATTGACACCGTTTTAACCATGTTTTAATAGTGAAACATGGCGCCGAAGAATTATTGTCTCACTTTATTTAGTTACTTACCTACGTATTATCGTACTCAAATGAGTAGCTATGTTACTGTATGCCTGCTCTTGGAACTTTTACACCGTGTGTTTATGATGCACCATTCATCACCAGAGTATTCGTCAAGCCATCCTTCAGTTCTTAACCCCAGTGGCAATGCAACATACCCCAGTATTTCTTGCGGCTGTGGCCGATGTGTGGAACTCTTCCAAATTAGCGCAGGGAGGAATAGGATTACAAGATGTTATCACAAGTGATAGCGAGGCAGGTACTACCGAGGAGAAGAAATGGGTTTCGAGCATAAATGAAAAGCTGTTGCCAGCTGTTATGCCGCTACAGGAGTCGTTGTTGGAAATGATTTTATCTATTAAGGTAATAATATTTGCCAATTTGATTCTGTTATGCGGAAAGTTTTCAATTCAGTTATCAGTTTTAATATGGTGTGTATATCGTTTTTGCATAATGTGCACAGACTTGAATGCAATGTGCAAGCGATCAAGGGATTTTGATTTCTGTAGAGTTGGAGGACTTTCTCCGTTAATGGATAACATGCTTATCAGTGAATAGTCTTAGATTGCAGCAGAATGGAATAACTGGGGATTTATGTCCGAGAGTTCTTGAGGGTTAGCGTTATTTAAGATATCATCTGTTTGACTTTGGTTTGAGCATTGTGACACCGAATAAATATTAAATGAAAAGATTGTAATTTTCGCTGACCCCTAGTGAACGTTTGACTTTTGTTCCGTCATATGCTTATTGGTTTTATCATGTAAGTTATTGCTGTTTCTAGATGTTTATGTTTCGATTGGAGCCTTTGATTCCCAGGTATTTATTTTGCTAGATTTGTGGACCCTAGTGATATGTAATCAAAATATCTGTAATATGGAAAGAGTATTTTATGATTTATGATTGGCCAATCATAGAGCCAAATAGACGCATTATTCATCATATCACGTGTACCCGCATCTGGCTATATATTTCGTTTCACCTTTCGGTCGCTATCCGACGTTTCATACTCTGACGAGTGTCGGACGAAAAAAGCTTTCAGTATGCTAAAGCAATGTTCCCGCTTTTTCGTGCTATAGTGAAGTTCTGTAGTACCAACAGACTTTTCACATTTTATGATTTATAGCATTAACGATTAGATATAAAATAGCTTTTTGCTTTTCACGTCACTTAACAGGTTTTATCGATAGAGAAAATAGTCGATTCCTCCAGACATATCCTTCGACAAACAATGGCAGGCAAAGAGAGGCATTCAAGTGGAAATCAGTCATTGGAAGTGAACTTGCTTCAATTTATTTATGCCTATTTACAAAGGACCCCTAAAGATCAACTATTTTCGATCAAATCAATTCTGATGAGCTTCCTCAAAGATGGGATCAGTTTCAATGCCTCGCCACAAACTTTATTCGTCCTATTGAGCATTTATCATTTATTCGTGTCTCATATCCAGTGTCCAGATGATAAACGCTCTCGTAAGGAATTGCAGGTGTGTGAAACTATTTTGTATCTTTGATGTCCTCTTGTTTTTAGAGAGGGTCAGAAAAATAAATTTGTTGGTTGTGAAGTACGACGTAAAGTATTGTACTGTGAAAGTGCGAGATAATGTCTGACCCGAGCGGGATTTGAGCTCGCGACCTTCGACTTTGTAGCATTGATGTTCCCTTGCTTGCAGATAGCAACAATGGTCAACTTGAAGTATGTCATGTTATTGAAAAACAGTGACTTTTTTGTGATGCATTGAGGAGTCTCGACTTGTTAATTAGCTTGTCGATAGATTCTCTTGTATTTTAGTATATTCAGTTCATTTCATTTCATGTCTTGAATTCTCAATGTACAAGTATCAACTAATGGAAATATTCAGCGGAAATATACCAAGGAAATTAAATCAAATAGACTTGACTTAGCAGTACAAGAGGAAAAAGTACAATTTAGGTACAATCAACGAGAATCAATGACAATGTAGATATATGGAGAAGTTATATGATGTGAATTATTTAAGGAGAGACTTTTTCAGAAGAAAGAGCACGTGATATTTCCTTGATTATTCGGCAGAGAAGGGACCAGGTGTTTGTTGAATGAAGCAGATAATACAGAAAGTTGAATGATTGATTTTTTTCATGAGATATTATTTATCCATTTCATACTTTGCAGGATTTAGCCTTAAAATTTTTTGAAGCAATGAATGCAGTTGCGGGCGCATCTCTTGAAAGCTCAACGTGGTTTCGGCGAAACGTTGCGGTTTTGCCAAACGTTGATACGACCGAGAATGAAGGCGGTGTTCATGTCAGTGGTCAGATTCCATCGTCAGCAGCATCAACGCCATTGCAAGCTCGTAATTCTCAATACAGCGCTAGTGCTCTCTGCTTCATGGCTGAGGTACTATTCACATCACCTATTTTCTTTTTTGCTCCTCCAATTTTATGTCAGACTTTTGTTGTATTGTTTAGTTTGATTTGTCTTAATTTTGATATTTGTTTGTCCACCTCACCCCTCAAAAGCACAGAATGGATAGTAAGAAAGTTCAGTGTAGCATTCTGGGATATTTCAGCTATCTTTGTGTTCCATTAGATGAAAATTAGTCCTTTGTCAATATCTGTGTAATTTTTGCGGGAGCCTTTTCTGTTGTAGTAAAGAACTACCTTAGACCCATTGAAATAGAGTAAGATCATCAAGTTTCTTGGCTTGTTCGTTGAAAATCGATCCTTTTTAGCCTTTTTATGATATGATATCTGTTTCTTAAAGCCCATTTAACCATCATGACAAGTTTTATAGGCGAACTTCTACTCACTTTATTCAATGGTTACACACGTTTTATCAATGGAGAACTTTACATATAGACAGTTAGTTAGATTTTGATCACATTTGACAACGATGAGCTTGCTTTCTCAGTATGGCTGTTGTGTTGCACGATCTGTGATATATGTTTCAATCATTTTGTGTTTTACTTTTCATTCTGTTCTATTGTCGATGGTTTTGTGGTTATTAACCAGCTCATACCTATTACGTGTACTGTTCTAAAAGGCTATGTATTCGCTGTGTAGACTTCTTTCAGACTTTTGTTTGATGCATAATATATCTACGTTTCCTTGTAGATACTCGCATCTATGTTGGATTTATTATACATCAGTGAGGAGAAAGACAGAATCACAAGTTTTTTATTCTATGTTATGTACAATGTGACACCGTATTTGAAAACCCATAGGTAAGCTAGTTGCTGCCAAGTGCCTATATTGCTAACCATAGGTAAGCTAATTGCTGCGAAGTGTCTATATTTCCTAACCATCATCATCATCATCATCCAGTGTCCTGCCTAAGGGCGTTGACGATCAGGTCTTGCCACTCCTGCCTATTTCGCGTCTTTTGTAGTACGTCCGTTCGGGATTTTTCCTGTAGCCACCGGGTGATGCTGTCAAGTAGCTTCTCTCGTTGCCTTCCTCTACTTTTCCTTCCTTCTATTTTACCTGTCATGATTAAATGCTCCAGCTTTTCTTTTCTCATATAATGACCAAAAAATTCTGCTTGTTTCTTTCTGATTTTCTTTAATATATTTCTTTCTGTATTTGCATCTTGTAAAGCCTTATCGTTTGTCACTCTAGCTGTGTATGGTATTCTAAGCATCCGTCTGATAAACCACATTTCTGTTGCCTCTATTTTCTTCATTATCTGCTTCGTAATTGTCCATGCTTCAGATCCATACGTTAGAACGGGTTCAACATAACATTGTAGTATTCTTTTTCTTACAGTTATTGATATTCTTGGGTTGGTTAAAAAGGTGTCCAATTTCTTGAATGTAGCTTTAGCTTGACCACATCTGATTTTCACTTCTTCTATACACCTACTATCTGACGTTATCATCGACCCAAGGTACTTAAATTGAGAAACCTGCTTCAGTGGATTACCTTGTATAGTGATATGACAGTTGGGTGCATCTTTCTTTTTGGATACAGTCATAACTTCTGTTTTCTTTGTATTTAGACTTAGTCCTAATTTGTTACTTTCTCGGTTGACAATATCTACTAATGCTTGTAGATCATTCTCCGATGTAGCAATCAAAACTGTGTCGTCAGCATATCTGATGTTATTAATACACTGTCCTCCAACTTTTATTCCTGGCAATTCTTGAATGTGCCTCATTATCATTTCACTATATAAAGAGAATAAATCAGGGGATAATACACAACCCTGCCTTACACCCTTTTTTATATGTTGGAACTTGCTTACGTCTGTTCCTACTCTGATAGCCGCTGTTTGCTCCCAATAGATATTTTTCACAATTTGTAAGTCTTTCCCATCAACATTAAGACTTTGTAGCATGTCTATGATTTCTTCATGTCTTACACAGTCGAACGCCTTTGTGTAGTCTATGAAGCACATGTAAAGATCTTGTTGCATTTCTAAGGCTCTTTCCATGAGATTTCTTAAGAGGAATATTCCATTTGCTGTTCCTTTACCTTGAACAAAGCCACATTGTTCTTCACTGATTTCCCTTTTGACTTTGTTCCTAACTCTTCCCATGACTATTCTCAGCAGGAGTTTGGTCAGATGACTCGTGAGGCTGATAGTTCTATGCAATGCACAATCTATTGCACCTGGTTTCTTGGGGAGTGCTATGAAGATAGATTTCTTGAGATCATCTGGTATTTGTCCTGTTGTGTATATTCTATTCAGGAAAGATGTTATAAGGTCTAATCCGAACTCCTCTAGTGATGTTATCATTTCAATGCATATCTTGTCTGGACCAGGTGCTTTCCCATTTTTCATCTTTTTTAGAGCCTGTCTCACTTCATCCTTTAAAAGGGGAGGACCCTCTTGGTTATTGTAAAATACAAATTCATCGTCTCGGTTCTCATCTCCGTATAGTTCACCGATATACTCCTCCCACCTCTCCAGAATCTTTTCTTTGTCTGTTATTATGTTTCCATACTTTGATTTTAAACATCCTGTTGCAGGTTTTGTTTTATATATGCATAGTTCCTTTACTCTTTGGTGTACACCCTTGCTATCTGTGTTAAAGATGGCCTCTATTTCATCACACTGCTTATTTAACCACTTCTCTTTTTCTTCTATGCATTTTTGTTTGATTATAGAGTTAATTCGGTTATACTCTGTCTGGTTTTTCTTGTTTTTCCTTCTCTTATCCATCAATAATAAAATTTCCTCCGTCATCCACTTCTGCTTAGCTCTATTTTTGTTGGTTGGTATGACTTCTGCTGCTGTCTCAACAAGTGTTTCTTTGATAGTTCGCCATTCCTCATATATGGATTGCTCATCGTCTATGGATTGTTGTTCCTCCAATACTGCGTATTTGTTTCTTACTTCCAAGCTGTACATTTCTCTCAGCTCTACATTCTTTCTCAGCAGTTCTATGTCTAATCTTGGTTCCCGATTGGATTTTGTTATCTTTTTCAATTTCAGTCTTATCTTTGCAACAACTGGATTATGATCACTGTTGCAGTCTGCTCCAGGGTATGTCTTACAGGAGATCAAAGAATTTCTAAATCTCTTTCTCACCAAGATGTAGTCAATCTGATTCTTTGTATTGTTGTCGGGGCTTTTCCACGTCCATAATCTTCTCTCCGGTTGTTTGAACCATGTGTTACTTATCATGTAGTTGTTTATTTTCGCCCATTCAATTAAAGTATCGCCCCGTGCGTTTCTACATCCCAGGCCATGTGGACCGGCGATGTCATCGTATCTTCCTTGGCCTACCTTTGCATTGAAATCTCCTTGAATTACTGTGTTGTCCTGTGATTTGCATTGTTTTATTACTTGTTCAATTTCATTGTAGAATGTTTCTATTTCCTCATCATTGCTGTCAGTTGTAGGAGCATATACCTGTATGATATTTGTGTCGACGTTTTTTGAACAAAATTTTACCATCAATATTCTCTCTGATATTGCCCAATAACCTTTGATTGCATTGGCTGTCCTTGGATTGATCATCATTGCAACTCCTTTCTCGTGTTTCTCTCCTCCAGAAAATATGACTGTGTGTTTATCTGTGACAAACTGGCCCGTTCCTTTCCATCTCGTCTCACACAGCCCCAAAATATCTATGTTTAGTCGCTCCATTTCTCTTTTCACATTTATAAGCTTACCCTTTTGCATCATTGTTCTCACATTCCACGTTCCTGTTCTGATGACCCTAAGCTTTTTGTTACCGTCAGTAGCTTGATGACGGTCGGGTGCCACCTGCGGCTCATGGCTTTCCCTACCGAACGAGGACTCTCTGGAGTATCCATAGGTTCCCTTTACGTTGTTTCTCTTAATCAGTTTTTGTGACTTGACCATGATTTTTCTTGGGAAATACAGCAGTGGTTTCCCGTTGCCTTCTGCCGGAGGTTTCTATCGGGGTCCTCACCCCTAGCCTTTGGTTCAAGAACCTAACCCGCAAGGCAGCGGGACTCCGGTTTGATTGTTAGGGCGCCGAAGACTCGCCCAAAGCCAGAGCCCTTTCAGTGAAAACAGTCTGTACCACGGGAAGGCAGGGTTGGCTTGTCTGGGAGAAGCTGCTGACTCGCTATGTGCTTGTGTACTTTTAATACACGCACCACCAGACCATACAGACCTTCCTAACCATAGGTAGGCGAATTTCTTTCTCGTACGTTGGAGGGTGCGCGTTCGAGAGGAAACTGATCCTTTGTTGCATGATAAAGTGCAAAATTCTGGTCTTGACGTATAAATGCATCATTGATCTTGCTCTGTTGTGTTTTGCTGACTAATCATAATGCGATCAGTAGCGTGGTAGACAAGATCTTCCATTTACAATCGCCTTTCTTCACCTTGGAACAGACTTCCATACACACTGTGGGCAACTTCGAAGCTTCCTTAAAACATTAGCTTTATAACAGTTGTGTAGTACGCCTTTGAGCCGTTTGGATAAATAGCATAATATAACACCCATTTATTATTATTTTTATCTTCATTTACACACAAGTTGTAGTAGTTTCTAAATGTTTGTCTCTTGTTTTGCAGCTCCCAGAATGTTGCAAATTTCAGAGCAAGCAGTGCACTTTTAGCTTCCATCACTGACTACCAATATACCCTCAGATCCTGGAAGAAGGACGTTCATGAGCTATTTTTGGAGAATGAGTTTTTCAAAATGGATGATATCTCATTACGATTCTGGAGATGCATTATTGACCACTTAATGACGTATGACAATACAACTTTTAGGGACCTAGTGGCGCGGATAAACATGACGCAGAGCGGTGCTATTAATATATTTGCAAATCGTGAACAGGAGATCGAGCAAAGAGCAAGCCTCTTAAAGCGATTGTCGTTTGCTATTTTTTGCGGAGAAATCGATCAGTACCATAACTATATGCCGGACATACAAGAGAGGCTTGTGGAGAGCCTTCGACAGATACAGGTGATGTTTGCTTTTATTTGGCGTTAGAAGTCTTCTTGTTGTTCATGTTTTATAGTCGTTTTTCTTATTTCTTGCTGTGATTGATAATTAATCCCTGGCAGGTTTTAATCATTGGATTTGAATGACACCCACCAGACTCATTTTGGGGCATAAGAGTTCCCCTTGAATTCAAATAAAACTTTCATTTTGTGCTGCGTAGAGAGGAAGCCAACTACAAATAAATATCATTGGAATTTATGCAATGTCTACCTTTAGTAGATACGTAAAGGCAGGGACATAGGAAGCATCTGAAAAGTGGAGGGGCCATGTCCTAAAAGGGGCACATTACTACGCCCATTTTGTGCTTCAAAGGGGCACTTTTGCATAGTTTGCTAAAAAGTGAGGGGCATATCCCCTCTGGCTCCCCGGTTCCTACTTCCCTGCGTAAAGGTAGTCATATGGACATAAACCCCTAAGACGAACCCTTAGTAGATCCGCCACAGGTGTAATATACCTTGTTTATTTTCTGTTACTAGTTTATACTGTAGGGAATATGATTTGTAAATATTGACAAGCCAGATGAATTAATCTATATATCATATAGTCAATGTATGTTAGAACAGGATGGACCAATACATAATGTAGTTGGAGTGTGGATTAAGTAGAATATTTTAATTCTTTTCATCTATGCTTATTCTGGTAATAGTTGACATTCGATAACTGGACGGACAGGTAGCTCGAACATTCTCTACCTCAAGTAGATTTACAGTTTCCGGTCATTTACGTTTTCTATAGAAATAATACCCAATAATAACTCGAACGCTCAATATCTTGAACAGATTTAAATTTCCCGTAAGAATTCGAGTTATCGACTATCAACTGTAATAATTTTTGTCTCTGTGTTTTGAATGCATGAGCATAGCCGCCAAATGTTTTAGAGCCCTGTCAGGTCTATTTTCTCCCAACCTAATTGGCCAATCATAATGCACAATGGGCATTGTCTTAGCATGTGTGGTCAGAATCCTGCATGATGATTAGTCAATTAGGTTGGGAGAAAATAGACTTGACAGGGTTCTCAAACATTTGGTGGCTGTGCTGAATGAGTGGCCCCATGTATACTGGCAGTGCTGAATGGCCTATCATATTCTGTGCTGCCATGCTTAAATAAACGATGAAATGAATGAATCTTCCATTCGTTCTTCACAGGCACCATTGTTGTATCAGCAAGTCTTCTTTTGTTTTCGGATTCTCATCCTTCGAATGTCACCCCATCATCTTACGTCATTGTGGCCTCACTTGATTACAGAACTGGTAACAGTGTTTTTGCGAATAGAAAGAGAATTAGTATCAACAGATAGCCAGCGATCGAAGAACAGCATTATGGGAACTATTGAGTCCTTTTTTACCTTCAATGGCCTGACCACGTCTAAAGAGAAGTGGCTGCGCTTGTATCTCGAAGCCTGCAAATTGCTGGATTTATTCTTCTCGCTTGAGTGCGAAGACATACCTCACTTTCAGTCGTACAGATGGGCTTTTGTTGATACCCCTGGCGTGGACTACGATCACTTTGACAGTATGAAGTTAAACCATGCCCCTCTAGATAACGGCTCAACAAGTGTGGAGAAGTCTAGGACACCGACTACTGGGGGTAGAGAAAAACCCCAGGACAAGATTGTTTCAAAATTGTCAGTTATGAATGCACCATTGTCTTCAAAGTTACGAAAAAATGAGAAAAAGTCGTCGAAGGAAAAGGCAAATGCGGAGAGAAAAAGCGAGCCAGTTATTCAGATGAAGTTTGCGCCATATTTGTCAAAGCTTACGGTTCTTTTATCTCAACAATATACAAGTCCTGCCACAGTTAATGAGAAGCCGACTAGTAGAAAGCAAAACGATAGGGCTCTTTTTGAGAAGGAAACCAGTGCAATTGCTGGTAGAATTGGCTCTTCTGATTCATCTTCAGTTGCCAATAGTAAAGATGCAAGTATACCTCATAACGGCACTTCGGCACAAGCTACTTGTCCACTTTCCGCCAATTCACCTTCAAGTGATGAAACTGCCTCAAGTTTTAGTTATTCTGATGTCAGCAGAATTGTCCACCATCCCCTAGAGTTTGTGAAGATTGATAGTGTTTTTCAACTGCTTCCGTTCCTTGAATCCGTCTCTAGCTTAAAAAAGGAGGACAAGATTCAGGTTTCACGAATTAAAAGGGAACATCTTGAGGAGCTAACGGAAAAAGACTTCCAAGAGAATCTTAGTGACAAAAGCAAATAATATAGACTATTATGTGAATATATACCCTACAACCACTTCTGAACTTCAGATTTATTTTAAAGAGAGAGAGGGAGATAGAAAGATTGTTATATAAGTAGGAAAATTAAATGAACTTAAAGGGGACTCCCCACTTCAATAAATGTATTTGGTATGCTTACAGAGATTATTTATTGGCTTAATTGAAGTCTAAAATTATATTCATTAGAATTATAATTTGATCACAAATGAATATGAATGATACTGTATTTAAAGTTGTTTGTGAAGATTGTCAAAACATATATTGGATTCTTTGGTATCTTTGACAATTATGCAATATATTTATGCAATATATATAAAAATATAAATATAAATATATATATATATATATATATATATATATATATATATATATACAAATTTTAAGCCGCATCCACGAAGTATATAACTTGCTTAGACAAAATACACCAAAAATACACTTGTTTTTCGAGTATACATTTCAATTAAAATCTACATCATTACTAAACTTACAATGACATAGGGCCTAATATATATATATATATATATATATATATATATATGAATGAATGATACTGTATTTAAAGTTGTTTGTGAAGATTGTCAAAACATATATTGGATTGTTTGGTATCTTTGACAATTATGCAATATATTTATGCAATATATATATAAATATAAATATATATATATATATATATATATATATATATATATATATATACAAATTTTAAGCCGCATCCACGAAGTATATAACTTGCTTAGACAAAATACACCAAAAATACACTTGTTTTTCGAGTATACATTTCAATTAAAATCTACATCATTACTAAACTTACAATGACATAGGGCCTAATATATATATATATATATATATATATATATATATATATATATATATATATATATATATATATATATATATATATATATATATATATATATTTATATATATTTATATATATATATATATATATATATATATATATATATATATATATATATATATATATATATATATATATATATATATATATATATATATATATGAATGAATGATACTGTATTTAAAGTTGTTTGTGAAGATTGTCAAAACATATATTGGATTCTTTGGTATCTTTGACAATTATGCAATATATTTACGCAATATATATATATATATATATATATATATATATATATATATATATATATATATATATATATATATATATATATATATATATATATATATATATATATATATATATATATATATATATATATATATATATATATATCTTTATGTTTATATATATCACTTTTTCTCGGCGTTTGACCCCTCATGTGTCATTGCTCTATCTGAAATTAAAGCAACAGAAATCACTTTGTGTGCAGAGTTGGATTGGCAGCGACAAGTCAAGTTAGTGACCAATTCCTAAGACCTAGTATGCTAGATATTTGCAACAAGTTTTACTGTCGCCTGCTTGCGCTGGGCGTTAATGCTAGAAACCTGCCAGTCACCACATGACACGTGATGTTTTCAAAATCCACGCCAATGATCCACACACTGCAACAGCCACAACATACGCTACACTTGATGTAACCGTGGATATTCAAGATGGGCACGAAGTGTTACGTTATCTGCTTGGTTGCAATTGCTTTGATAAGTTCCTTTTGCAAGGGCACAGATAGCAAGAAGGAGATGTATTGTGCTGCTTGCAAAGTGATTGTTGATGAGATAACTTACGCTATATCGAAAGTAGATACCAAAAAGACACTTCAGATAGCGGGCTTTAGGGTTGATCCTCAAGGAAATCAAAAGGATACTACTATTCCTTATGCAAGGTCAGAAGTTCATTTAACAGAAATTGCTGAAAACTTATGCAGTAGTATGAACAAATATGCCCAGTCAAGAGACAAGTTGACGAATGAGTTAAAGTTTATTCGCACTGAATCGAGAGATGGGGAAGCCATTACACTCGAAAATGTTTCGATGAGTGGTGAAATTTCTGAAAAACTTCGCTATATATGTGATAATATTATTGAAGAACATGAAGAGGATATTATCAGTTACTTTAAGAAGGACCGTAGAGATATTGGTAAAGGCTTCTGCGTGAAGAAGACAAAGTTATGCCTTGAAACGAAAGGAAATAATGATGAATTGTAACCAATAGATGCTAGAGACTTATTTTTTATCCTTCAGTATCAAACCTTTGGTGCATTATCGAACTTTGATTTGGCTAGCTATATCTAGTGAATAGAAAGCTTCAGGATCTTGCACTATTTAAGTATCATGATTCAAGTCATTAACAACCTTGGCCTGATTGCCAGGTTGTTATGCTAAGAACACGTAGGGACAGGTGTTACTAGGTACAATCCAATTTCTGAAAGAGGGACTTTTGCAATTGGTCTCAAGGAGAACTTGCCTCTCGTTAAAGTTTCTATAGTTATAGTTTATAGCTATTTTATCTCCAGTACATTTGGTGTCTGAATGGCTTAATTTCTTTTGAATGGCTTACACCTGTTTAGTTTCTTCAAGGGACTATCATAAATCAATTTCCCTTTTCTGTTTGCTTTTAGTGTTTTGCCTTTTTGGGAAGGTTAGAGGCTTCAGGCCTGCTTTACAGTGTTTGCAACAGTTTTTGAAGTAGGAGTTGCATTTATTTGAGTAAGAGTTGCTTGGCCTGGAGGAAAGTTCTGTTTACCATATATCATGCAATTTACCTAAGGGAAAGTAGGCATCGCAAATCAAAAAGTTGCTGTCAGATGTGAGGGCTGATGGCTGATTTTGGAAACACTGCTTTAGATATTGTTGTAATGACAGTTTGCCCAATGTGTGCTATGAGGTATGCATTTTATGCTTGAAGAGTTACAGTACATTTATTCCAATTAATTTTTTTGCATGGGTTGAACAGATTTAGTGCAGTAGTAATTTTTCAATGGAGAGCAGAAAAATGATTTTTATGGTCTCATACTTCTTGGAATGATTTGCCAGTTATTTATTAGGTTATGCTAGGACTGTAATAAAAGCAGACCACAATTTGAAATCCAATTTGCCTTCAATTTGTTTCACGGACCTGTTACTCAGGTGTCCACTAAAACAAAAAGCCTGAAGTAGAGTCAATGCTATGGATACTGTCAGGACCAGATTTTTCTGTCTGGTGTACTCTGGTTTCTTGATTGATGCAGTGATTGATGTTTTAATAACTCCATTCAGGCATGGTGTTGCCAAGTAAGAGGTGGGAGCTGCACATAAAAGTGGGTGGCTACAGACAATAAAGTACTTTATAAAGGCTAGAAAAATCACTGGCTGGCAAAAAGTGAAGGGGGAGGGACTGATGATCCCTGGCCCCCTAATAATGCTGTGCCTGCTGTTTTACATGTGCAATTCTGAGACTTCCCATGACTTATGTTGTTGCTAGGGAGGACAAACACCCTGTTCATTAGGATATTCATTTTGAAAGACATGCAAAGTGAAGTTAAATAAAAACATCTTCAATTTACAGCAAAGACTGGGGTAAAGTGAATATAGGAAGCTGAATAGTTTGTAGAAAATAAATGTATTTTGTTTTGTTCAGTCTATCCAAGCTAGAGTTGACCATACATTGGAGCTGTAGCAGCTGCATCTGACTCATGACATTTGACCATGGGTCTAATCATAATTCATCAAAATGGAGTTCTGGAATATACTTTAGCATCACAAAGTTAATATGTCCACTGGAGTGTAGCAAAAGGAGAAGTAGTAAGGTCAACAATGTTAGAGGATATATTTTGAGTGAAACCTACAAACGGCAACAAGGTCATGAATCTACCATCAGAAGCTATGATGCTTTAAATACCAGAGCAAGATCTACTATGCCTCTTTGTTAATAATATTTCCATAATTGCAAGGGTGCAAAGCAGAGGCAGTGCTTTTGGAGATGCTGGGAAACATGCCCCCAGATTCTTTCTAGGGAAAATTTTTTAAGTTGTTGAATTTTGACAAGAATAACTTGGGTGCTTGATGGATTTCTAGTGAAGTCTAGTTCTGTGTTAGCTCACATTAGCGCCCTTAATCACGCTTGTGTCATATTTTAGTGTACATCATTATACTAAAGGTGATTGTACCAAAAGGTGTGGTCTTTGCAAGGGCATGGGTTGTTGCATTTTCCCCCAATTTTCTTGGAACTGCCCCTGATGCAAGAGTTACTCCTTCTAATTGCTAGTGTATGAATTATACTGAAGTGTTCGTGTTCAATCTGTGCATTAAATGGTACAAGATATAGTTAGAGGTCTTTCTTGCCAGCCAACATCAGCCATTATGGCCTTCTGTGGCTGTAGCACACGTGGCAAAGTGTAGTCGCTTCATTTCATCAGCTCGCTGTTGCCTCTTTGTCAAAGGAAGCCTCGTTGAAAAGACAAAAGTCGATTGATTTCAAAGTTCATGAGGTACAAATTGTAGATGAGTCTTCGGATTGCGTTATACTCTATCAAAAGGGAATGGCATAGTTTAAGAAATGGCAAAATATTGGTTGCTTGATCACTTTGCACAATTCTTTTATCGTATTTTGCTATTCTGGTTGCATGGAGTACTTATAGTCGCTAGGGAGCTGAGACTTTTATCTAATGTACGTGACTTATATAAAGTGGCCAGGGGGAAAATGGGCCAATATTATAAGAGACACAGAGACTTCTTTGTAGATCCAGAAAAATTGAGAAGAGTTGCTGGCGAACTATCAAGAAAACCGAAACATTTGATTGTAGTTTTGATGAGTGGAAATGGCAGTCACATTGAAGAAATATCAAACGTGGCGATATGGAGCATTTGTTTGGGAACACCATTTATCACATTATACAGTAAAGATGGTAAGCGAGAAGGAATTCTCAGAAATTATGAGTCAATCCTTCTATCCTCACGATGATAAGTCGATCTTGCTCTTGAGAAATTAAAAGCTATGATTATATGTACATTTGCTATTAGACGTAAATGTCATTATGACAATCTAGCAGGCAACTCACTTCTATTATTCAGTAGCTGAATAGGGCAAATGTCTTCTGCTGTTCAATTTTGTTTAAGAAAATAACAAAAATTTCTGCAGGTACTCTTTACAACTCACAAGAGATGCTGAAAAAGGTCATTCTCAAAAAATTAAAGCGATTGCTTGGAAATGACATGAGACAATACAGCTTCATCTTCAAGGACAGCTCATCATCTTATGATAATGGATACGGTAAGGGTATAACTCTGTGAACAAATTCTGCCGCTGTCTAAATATTTTTTACATTATGGCCCGGATAGGCTCTATTTTGAGAATGCAGTTTTGAGCTTTTCTGCACAGTGGTAGGCCATGCTACTTTATTATCTGATAGTTACAGGTATGCCTTAGAAGTTTTCACAACCAATAGTCAAACAAACAACGATAAATGGTTTGCTTGTGTTTTGAAATTTCCACCACTTTCCAGCTTATTCTTATTCATCTTACAGTACTCAGGGGATTAACTGGCACTCAAGATTAGCCTTTTTTCATATAGCACTAAATATGACTTAGGCTATCAAAACTGCATAGGCATACATAAAAATATTGATATTGATATCCTGGGTTTTGAACCAATATGCTGACACATGCCATTCACTATTTCTGTATGTATTTTATCATATTGAAGTTAGACAGATCTTTTGTTGCACTGCATATCTCTTTGGAGAGGAAGTGTTGAAATCTCATTTTGAATTTATAATATCTTTATGTTGTACTCAATGTACTTTGCTTACATATTTGTTTTAGTAAATACTACCGGGATTTGTATTCAAGTCATTTCTGAACAAGATTGCAGAGGAGACTTAGTTGATGTTTCAAGACAAATAGCTGACCAGTGTAAATCTAATGAACTATCTTTAGATGAAATTGACCACTATAGAATTGGCTCTAAATTGAAAGGTATACTTTGTGCCTGTTCTTTTGCTTTCAACTTAGTGTTGTACATTATTTTTGTTGCAGAAAACTGGGTTTAGTTATGGATCTAAGGGGGGGGGCAGGGGTCATGGCCACCCCAGGTAATAATGTTTGATCTTGCAAAAATTAAGAGACATACCACATGAATCAGACAAGAAAATCATTAAGAAATGAATTGAGCACTCTACAAAACACTCCAATAGTTGTAGAAGGGCATGGCTATGAAACATTTCCCCTCCCCACAATTTTCTTTCTGAAATGGCCTCACCAAACTCTGTACCTACCTATGACTGGGTTATAGTATTAGAAACATGGTATGATTAGAGCATTATATCTGTCATCTAATATACAGCAATGTATTTTAGATTCTTATTTAAATTTTTGCCTTATGCCAGAGAAGAGATACTTATGTATTTTCATTATTCATTTTTCAAGGTCTTGATATATGATGTCTAATTTTATTTGCAGCAACAAAAGGTTTACCAGATCCTGATTTGGCAATTCATTTTGGTAGAGTTCAGTGTCTTGATGGCTGTCTACCATGGCAACTTAGATTGACTGAAATTCTGTAAGAATGGAGTAGTTTTTCTCCTTGTTTTGGATTTATGATAGGGAAATATTGTAGTCAATGTTAATGCACAAAACACCAGAGTGCTACCAAAAGGACACTGGATGTATAAAATCCTGCTATATGTATCGTTTGCCTAGTTATGAAAGGCCTACTGTTTATGTTGTTCCAACCTTACATGGATTTATTATAGGACAAAGAATGGATTAGCATATATGTTACTCAACTTACAACTGAGGAAAGTTTTCCAGAATAATACCTGGTTACAGGACACATCTATTAACCAGTGGTGATTTCCAGCACAGGTAGCAAGAGGGATTTATGTAAACATAGGCTTGGTACTTTAATTGCCCATTGGATCAGTTGAATTAAATATCTAAATACCTACCTAATACTAAATCCATTTTTTAGCATATAGTTCAAGATTCCCAGTTTCAACTTTCTTGCAGTTTGCTACAGTCAATCATGTTCCATGCACAAATTACTCTGAATGAACATTGTCTTCCAGTTGTTTAACTGTATTTAATTTTGTTTTAGGTCATTTGGAGACTTAGCTTGTATTGATTTTGAAAAATTTGCCAAAGGACTTAGAAAATTCAACAAATGTGAGCAAAGATATGGAAAATGACTCCTTCCTCTTCAGTGAGATGTGAAATCATTAGGGCTCAATATTTTGTAAATGATTGCATGGAACAAATAGATGATCTTTAAGATCATGTTAGTAAAGTAAGTGCTAATTGTTGATTTTAAGGATTAACAACTATATACAAGTAGCTTTCATTTTCTAAATATTATTTCTGACTCATATGCCATAGAAGTTTATATAATTGTACTATACTTTAAAGAAGCCCCCTTTCATGGTAGGGGAATGATTATTTATCCCTCCAGCCTAGGAGCATAGCATTCAATCAGGTGTTGCTTTGCTACAACTAATGGCTTGAGTAATTATGAAATCACTTCCTCAAATCTTTCTGTTCTTTACATGTTGACCCAAGTCATTTGTAGGGTCAGTCATGCTCTTTCTTATTGGTATGATCAATTTGCTATGTTTCTGAATGTAGTAATGTACAACTTTGTCTTCCTCTTTACAGATAATAGCTTTATCCCATACTGCTTCATGTACTGAAAAACCTCCTCTTGTAATCAGGGAATGCTAAACTGGTTCTGTTTGTTAGAATAGCAGACATGTAGCTTAGCTAACTGGGAAGTTCTCTTTGTCAGTCTTTGTAGCTCCCTACAGATTGTTATGCAATCCTGATAAAGATGATGACTTGTGATTTGTAGATGTCATGTTCTTAGGCAGCCCTCTCACCTGAGCAAGCTCTGAATAGTTTGAGTTTGAGTTTTGACTTGACACTCAGATCAGTCTGCAGTCTAATCTCTTGGAGTCCTCGCATAACTCAGGCAGAATGAAGCTCAGATCAACCTGAAACTTAATTCAGTTTCTTAGGTCAATCTGAGATTTTATGTTGACTTGAAATCATCATGTGAGTGGAAATGTATCTCATTTCAGTGTGAATTGACTTATGAAGACAAAAGTAAATGCAATTTTGTGATAGACATAGTGATGTAAGCAAGGGCAACTCAAACTGGTTGGAAACTGTTCATGTGAGGGGGATCAGAGTTGCCAAACTTCAAACCAATCTGAAACTCAGATCGGTTTGAGTTGTCTCATGTGAGGGCCACCTTAGTGAAATGGGCAATGGTAAACTGGTAACGAATATTATAGAGTCTTCTGCATCAACTTTGTGAGATTGTGTAACCAACAATATTTGTAGCATGTAATTAAATCTATTAGAATTGAAAAGTTTGTAAAATGCAAAAGTTTAATGAGTTAAGGTCTGTAGCAGGCTTATAGTGGCAAAATTTTATTCCACTGTTTAGCAATATTTTCAAATGTGGGCATTGTGATTTATCTTTAAATATAGTCACATGCTGCTCAATAGGTATCTTCTTTCTTTGTGAGGTATGTTTTCAGGAAAGTGAACCTTTAGATCTGCTAGTTTGTAATGTACATATGATGCACTCAGGCCTGCCAAGAGGGGCAGGTGGGGCAGATTGCTGTGGGCCCTGAACCAAAGGGGCCCCAAAAGCTATGACAATATTCTTTGGTTATGTTTAATCCCATAATGACATCATCAAGGGGCCAGGTTGTCTCTATTTTCCTAGGGCCCCATACAAGCTCCAGTGGGTCTTGATGCAGTTGGTAAATATTTACCACCTGTGCACAGAATTCATTACAATAGGCTGCATAGCATTCCAAAGCTTTTGAGCAATCAGTTTATGAAGGTGACTTTGTATTTTTTGGCCACTTTTGCTATAAATTTGCATCAGGTTCAATTAGTCCCTTGGGTAACCTTGGAAGTTGTGTCACAGGGTTGGAGGATGCATGATATAGAACTGGATGCAATTTGGAATTGGAAAGTTAAGAGAATTTCAGTATTCTCTTACTTGTGAATTCCATATAAGGGCTCCCAAGAAGCCACCAAGTGGGAGCTATGGCAGAAGGCCTTGAACAGTTTATCCCTTGCAATTCTAATTATTTAAGCCAACTCTTATTTATCTTCAATGAAAATCATTAGATTTTGATGATAACTGTAACATTTCTATAAGTAGGGCATGTTCTAATTGAAACTTAACAATTGACTAGATTCTAACAATGGGATAATGATTCAGCTAGTAAAGTTAGCGAACATAAATATGCTATGGAATTCAACAAGTAGAATACAGTATAATAGCTTGGTTCTCATTATTGAACTAATCCTTGGCATGTTTTTTATATAAAACAGTTCTTCACCCAGTACTGAAACTTTCTTGGCTTTTTCACGAATTCAGATTGAGACTTTCTTACAACTTTCTTATTGAGAATAATCCTGCTTGTGTAACACATCAGTGCTGCACAGACAGACGGCAGGCAGGCTGGTAGGCAGGTTGGTAGGCAGGCTGGCTGGTAGGCAGGCTGGTAGGCAGGCTAGTAGGCAGGCTGGTAGGCAGGCAGGCAAGCAGGTAGGCATTACACAAACATAGCACTGTATTGCATAGGTTACCACAAAAAGTCTATGCAAATTGAGTAAAAACGATAATTGTTTCTTCGGTCTCACAAACCCAGCACTGAACTTCCTTATCACCCTAAGCAGTCGAGTACTTCCACCTTCTTGTCAAAAGCGCGTATTCGAGTTTACGTCACTTCTCAGGGCATCTTGCTAATTGTGTTACTTGGTTTTCTTAGTACGCTATTACAGAAAGCTCCTAATTTCGATTCCATAGCATATTTTTATTTTTTAACTACATTGACTGTTGATTTAGGTAGGTGCATGGTATAGACTGATAGGTAGAGCGACATTTTTAAGCATTATTTTTTGAAGTATTGACACTAGTTAAAGAGGATGATAACTTTGTTTCTGAGCTGTTTATTTGATACACCTTAGATCGTTACACATTCGATTAGTACAAATCCAGGAGCAGTGACGTAACGACCGGGTGTGACACCCCCAACTCTTTTGAGCGTGGAAAGAGTCTAGTAAAAGTAGATCACAGCATCAGTAGAATCAGGTACTTTTCGAAGAATTGAAGGCTACAGCCACCCCCTCCCAACCAAAGGGTTCTCGCATTGTCCTTGTCCAGGAATCTTAGGTATAGCTATGTCCCCTTTGGCAGTTTTTGTGTATTTTTCGATTCATCATGGGCAGGTTTAGAAATACTGAACACCATCAGTAGCTGTACGAGGAGTAGACGTTTAAAGCTTTATGGGCAGTAAACACAGTCAGCTGTACGAAAAGTAAACGTCGTCATCGTTACAGAAAATAAACGTCGTCAGGCTTACGAAGATGAAAACGTGATCAGCTTTACGTAATGTAAACCTCGCCAGCTGAACGAACAGCATACGTCGGTAGCTATACGAGCAGGAACCATTGGCAAATATACGAACAGTGGAAATTGGCAGCCTCACGGATAGTAGACGTTCGCAACTATGCGGAGAGTTTTTGCAATTACTAATCATTGGCAGCTATACTGAGAGAGAAAGGCGGCACCCTGGCAGACACGATGCAGAGCTGGAAATGTGGGAGCAATGCCTAAGGTGGATCTCGAAGCCTGTCTTCCATTTTTTTTAGGTCACTGTGTACACCATGCTAGTTAGGTGTTGGCCCGGTACATGTTTGATACGAATCGATTGCGTTTACACAGTCACGGTTGAAAATTGTTGCTTCACAGCGATCTAGTCTACACTGCAGATGATGAATCTTGTTTTTTTAATCCAGTGTGCTTGCGACGTGCAACTCATGGAGTCACACAATTCACGTTAAAATTGAGCGAGCAAACAGCTAAAGTTACCACATGAATGAATGGAGAAAAAGCAACAAGGCGCTAACAGCAAACAGGGGTGTATATTATATTAAACAATATACATTCTTGTATAAGACTTTTTCGCAAAGTACTGAATAGGCCATGTCTTAACTTTTTCGTGATTCCAGTACTGAAACTTTCTTAAGACTTTCTTGGCAAGAAATGATCCAGTTACATAAAGGCTCTACACGTATATATTTCTCTAATACATAGGTTATCACAGGAAATCTATATAAAGTAAGTAAAACTAAAAGCGATAAATATTGGAAGTTTAAAAGTAGGCCTATATGACTTATCGACTTCCTTAGGTCTCAGAAATCCAGCACTAAGTTTTCCCAACTTTTCAAGCTGTCGAGTACTAGCTTCTTATAAACCACTTTGTGATAAAAAAATGTATTTGCCATCAGCGCAACGATTCCATGATTTTCACTACAGCACGAAAAAGCGGTACCACGTTTTAGACATACACGAAAAAGCGGTACCATGTTTTAGTATGTCTAAAACATGGTACCGCTTTTTCGTGCTGTAGTGAAGTTCTGTAGTACCAACAGACTTTTCACGGATTCCATAATTATTCCTAATGCTTACACTATGCCGGTACGCTTTGGATCGCGAATCAAACTAAGATTACTGCCAGAAGCCCTCGGAACACCCAGCGAATAATGCAGCTTATGTGACAATACTAATTTTTCGATCAAACGTGAGAGCTAGTGATCTCCTGCTCATTTCATTTAATATTATTTATGCACAAATTAACCCTTTAGCTGTAATATCTAAACAATATCAATTTACATTTATATTGCTTTAGGAATAAAAACCCACAGCCCTATTCCTACCCTAACTATTGCTGTTCTTTCAGGGGGTTGTTTTTGATAATCTAGCTCTGTGGTTCCCAAATTGGGGTTCGCAGCCCCTTAGGGGCCGTGAAAGGTTTCGTGGGGACCACGAAGAAATTCAGAAGGCCCCGAGAGGCTGCTTTCGGTTGTTTGTTTGTTGTTTGTTTGTTTATCTTATTTTAATTCGAAATTTACACAACTCTAGTTTCTAATTACAGAATAACAGAAACTAATCTAATTCGAATATAAAAATATAAAAGAAATGGAAATTAATGGATATCTGAAGCAAATAAAGTCTAAAACTAAGTACATTCCAGACACCCCCATACCCCCATCCCTTTGTTCGTTCGACTCTTGTTGCATTAGCCTATATCACTGTTTATATTTGTTTTTCATGAAAGTATGTCAAGTACAGCTTCAATGTGTCCCTCCACGGAGACCATGATTCGAAAAAGTATGTTGTAGGGGAGCGCCATGCAAAATTGTGTGGAAAGTTTGGGAACTACCGGTCTAGCCCTTTTGCAAGCCTTTAGATGCCTTTTTAGTTGTTTCTCAAAACGATCTAGTGTCGACAGCTCGCGAAGTTCGGCAGGTGTATTACACACTTTTTTATAGGGAACCTAGCTCAAGGCCTAGTGCCAAAAGTTCCTTATTTTTGGACCTCCAATGGCCAAATTGTAGAACTAAAAGTTCCTTACTAGTTCCTTAATTTTTATTCCACATTTATTGCCATACATATGGTACCGACACAAGCAAACATTGAAGCTCTGAATTTTGCCCTTAATTTTTGCTATAACTTAAGACGAATGAAACATGAATTAAGACGAATGAAACATGAAACACTTGGCACAAGGATAGCAAACAGTTACTACAGCATCGGTGACATCCCAGTACAGTGTTCACACTCGTGGTAGGAGACTGGGGTATCCCAGTTTTGCATAAGCATGTGTTAAAACTTGTCGTAGTTCGCGTAAGAATCTGTGACATCTGGGATATGGCATTGACAAATAGAACTTATTTCTATTTGACATGGACGTCGAGAACGTTGGGGACAGCTTATGGAAACATGTTCACACTTGTCGTAAAATACGTAAGAAGCAGGATAGTCGCCCACTTCACTGATTCTTACGACAAGTGTAAACCAGGCTTAATATATATTACACAGTTGAGACTGTGGAATGGTATTTTATTCGACTTTTTTGGAGCTGCAAGATCTCTGCTCATTTTGTCTTCAGTGCGCTTAAACTTTTCTTCCCAATTTAGTTTTTTTCAGCTATCATTCATAGAGATTTTGTCTTATCGACTCTCTTTATATCAGAGTTATTTAGTTTCAGCACTTCTGGTAGATCTAGATTTTTAACTTTTAGTAGATGCCCTATGACCATGAATTCAGTTTTCTTCTGATTGCTGTTCAAGTTTGTTCACCCTCATTCACTCGGTGAGATTGGAAAGCTCTTGATGTGCATCCTCAACTAGTTTCGCTACATCATTCGATGCAATTGTTATATCGGTCTCGTCGGCATAGATGCTCACCCGGGAGAATTTCGGACAATTTTCCAAATTATTCAAATAAATAATGAGAAGAAGAGGACCTAAACAAGATCCTTGAGGAATACTGCAGGTTACGTCTTTCAGACTTTTGAATGCTGACCGCTGAGAGGACAGAATTGCTTTCTATTGTTTTGGATTCAAACCATCCCCAGCTTTGCCTCATATTCTATAGGCATGTATAGTAATGTTTTTAATATTTATTGTACATAGTTATGTAGCGCCAACTTTAAATAAATTGAATATAATATAATATATAATATGTGATTTTGTAAGTAAAATAACTTGATCAACTGTATCAAAAGCTTTCTTAACATTGAGGAAAATAGTGAGATTGACCATACTGTGATCCATGTTTTCGTGCCAGAAGTCTGTGTTGCTCATGAGTGATGTTGCTGTGGAATATAACTTACGAAATGCTGCTTGGTTTTCATGTATTACTCTTATTAATTTTGAGAAACTCATACAACTGATTATGTGCTAGCCTGTCTAGTATCCTTGAAAATACTGAGGTTACACAGATGGGCCTGTAGTTGTTCGGACCTGTTTTTGGGTCCAACTTGTAAATTGAGCGATTGTCGCTTATTTCCATATGTCATGGAAAACACCTTTTGTGAATGATGAGTTATAAATCAGCATAAGAGGGTGAGCGATAAATTTACTCTCGTCCTTTACCAAGTTACGATACCTTTGTCAGGACCAGATGCTTTGCCGTTTGTGCCAAATGCACAAAGAAAGAATCTGTGTCTTAGATATGGGCCTAAGAATTCGATAAAAACGTCCTGCCCTCATTCGTTCCTTATCTTATCCTCCTGCTCTACCAAGGACAACAACCTAAATCTCAATGCATAAATTAATTAACATATGTCAATCAAATATAGCGTCCACTTCGCAACAAAACAAATACCTGTAAATATAAAGATTTCGGACACTACTCCCCACCTTAATCATTGCAATGATTAACTATGAAACAATTTTAAATCAAGAATAAGAACTACGTAATGTACGCAACAAGTCTGCGTCTAGCGCAGCTTGTCTTCTTGGAGGTCTATCAGGTCTACCGGGTTCTCCTGACTGGGGTCTAGACCTTGGTCTGACCTGTCCGTTGTCCTTTGAACTTCCCGCGGCCTTGACCTGTTGTTCATTTCCTGGTTGATCTTTAGGTTCTGAAACTTCCAAAGGAAATAGTTTCTGAAGTGGGCGCTCGATAACATTTGAAATACCTTTATTAGATATCACTTTCAATTTTGCCCCTCGTACAAAACCATCTTTTCCAGCAATTAATGACAAAACTTTTCCCATCTTCCAACGAGATCGTTGAAGGTTTTCTTCATGAATAATTACAGCGTCTCCAACAGAAATGAAATTCTCTCCTACCTTTCGACTGAGTGAATTTCGATGATATTCTCGCAAACCTCGTAAATATTCGTGTCTCCAGCGTTTCCAATAATGTTGTAGGAGTGTAGCAATGTGCTTCATTCTTCTCGAAAACAGCGAATGCGAATTTGAATTGTCCGCTAAACTGCGATCTGGAATGTCTGGTAAATTTAATACTCTGCGACCCAAGACTAAATGAGAAGGCGTAAGTGGCTCCCCTGAATCATCTTCAGAAATATAAGTTAATGGTCGCGAATTAAGAGTTGCTTCAATTTCTATAACGATAGTAGTTAATTCATCCATAGTTAGACAAGCGTTTCTCAAGATTTTCCTCAAAGGTCTTTTAACTTCTCTCACCATACGCTCGTACATCCCTCCCCACCATGGGGCTCTAGCTAGTATGAATCTCCAAGTAATCGAACGTTCCGACAAGAACTCATGAACCTTTGCGTTTCGAAATAGTTCGTAGAGTTTCTTAAGAATAAGGTTCGCTTTTTTAAACGTTTTAGCGTTATCCGATAGAAGTAAAAGTGGAATTCCCCTTCTGGATATAAATCTTCGTAAACAAAGAATAAAAGAATCTGCAGTCAAGTCCGGTACAACTTCGAGGTGAATGGCGCGCGTAACACAGCATGAAAACAAAGCGATATAGGCCTTCGTAGTAAGATTATTTCCTTCTTGTTTAACAAATAAAGGGCCAGCAAAATCTACCCCGACATTGCAGAATGCAGGCACTTGTTCAGTTCTAAATTCAGGCAAGTCCGATATAGGGGGCAGCTTATAATGATTACCCTCAAATCGTTTGCAAATCCTACAGTGTCTAATGATCTTTTTGATAAGCTGGCGTGCCTTTATAATCCAAAATTTCTCTCTTACCTGAGTTAATGTATCCGTCACTCCACCGTGTTTTACAACTGAATGTGCGCGTAGAATGATCAGCCTGGTCAATAGGTGATCTCTTGGCAGCAACGCTGGATATTTTTCTTCGAATTCCATCGGAGAATTTCCTAATCTTCCCTTGCACCGAATTATTCCACCAAAATCTCGAAATAAACCAAGATTCTTTTCCCATGAACTGTACTTAGCATCAGATATCAATTCTTTCTGTATTTCCACAATCCATAATCTTTCAGCGTAATTTGTTTCCCCGACTGATACCAATTGATGTGGATCTATGTCATCATTATTAAGAGAATTGCCTGTAGACTTTTCTGTCTTTTCTTTCAATTTTTTAATGAACCGTAGAACTATAGCTGTCACCCTGAAGAGCTTCAAACTTGAACTGAATCTATCAACTGATATGATCGCCAAAAGATTTCTTTGCTTTTCAGCAGAAGACAACAAGTTGATTGTTTCCACTTTCTCTCCAGATTTCATTTCTTTGATTCCATCTTCTGTCGGTTGTAATTTTTTAGGTTGTGCAGGCCAAAATGTACTAGACTGTACCAGCCAGTTTGGTCCTTCCCACCATAACGTATTTCTCTCCAACTTTTGCAAATATGCTCCTCTAGATGCGATATCGGCTGGGTTATCAACTCCGGGTAAATGCTTCCACATGTCTCTAGAAGTTAAGCTTCTAATTTTATTCACCCTGTTATCCACAAACTGCTTCATTTCCTTATCTGTATGAATCCAGTATAAGGTATTTAGACTGTCAGTCCAGCAATGCTTTTCGTTTATTTTGATGCATGTTTCTAAAGATCTCGAGACATTGTCCATTAATTTCGATAAAACTTCAGCGGCAGTAAGCTCCAGCTTTGGGATAGAAATTTTCTTTAGCGGCGCAACTCTTGATTTCCCAGTGATTAATACAGATGAAGTTCCAATTTTTGTTGAATAAACAGCATAAATGCATGCACCCATGGCTTTCGTCGATGCGTCTGCAAATCCATGTAACTCACAAGAATCAATAATTTCTTGGGCATTGATAAAATAATAACGATTTATAATTACTGAATCTGTGTCCCTTAAATCATTAAGCCATTTAGTCCAAATTCTTTTATGTTCTGCATTCAGTTCATCGTCCCAGTTCATTTTTAGACAACACAAATCCTGAAACAGCAATTTCGCTTTCAACGTACTTGGCGAAATAACCCCCAATGGGTCAAATACGGTTGCCGTTGTCTTCAAAACTGTTCTCTTTGTGGGCTCAGAAGCAAGTCCGATCTCAGCAATATTTCCGAATTTCAACGTGAAACTGTCTGTTTCCGTATTCCAGTTGAGACCAAGTACTTTCTGTTCCGTTGGAGTTTCGATTTCATCAAACTTTCCGACTGATATCTTCGCATACGACAAATCGTCCATTTGAATTTGATTCTGAGCACCAGAATTAGGTAAAGAGCTGTCTTTCGATACTGACTTCAACGATGATAATAACTCCGATGAGTTACTGTTCCATTTTCGAAGATTAAAGTTTCCTTCCGCATATCGTTTCTTTGCGTTCAAACACAAATCGATTCCTTCTTTTACAGTATTTACACCGGTCGATAAATCATCGCAATAAAACGAATTAAGCATTAAGTTAACAAATTCCGTGTCAGTATTTTCATACATCTTGACATGATGCTGAAGGATAGAATTCATAATAAAAGGGCTGCAACATAATCCAAAAGGAACTGAACAAAATCGATACACTACGATTTCTGAGTCATTTTCATCCACATTTCTCAACCATAAAAATCGCAAATAGTCCCGATGATTTTCATCAACTCCAATAGCCAAAAATGCTTTTTCTACGTCCGCGATGATTGCAATAGGCCGTAGTCTAAATCTTAGCAGAACTGAATATAATTGTTCCGTTAAGGATGGACCAGTATGCAGAGTGTCATTCAAACAAACTCCATGCGATTTACTAGAAGCATCGAATACCATCCTAATTTTCGTGGTTAATGCGTCTTTACGGGTGACAATTTGCCCTGGTAGATAATGAACTTGTCCTGGTTCGACTGGTTTATTTACCTCTACTTCTTCGATTACTCCTTTTTCCAGTTGTTCCTTCACAATAGAATCGCACTCTTTCAAGACTTTTGGTTCTTTCCTTAGTCGCTTCACTGTACTGTCCAGTCTGCGTACGGTGTTCACGTAATTGTCCGGTAAGACTGGTGAGTTTTCACGAAAGGGTAAGCTAACAGAATACTTTTCGTCCGAGAATGAAATGTTCTTTGTAAAACTCTCAACGACCGTTTCTTTATCTCGTATTCCGATACTTTCAAAGTCCCAGAACTTTTCCAACTGATTTCCAATTTCAATTTCAACAGATTTGCAATGTACTTTCAGCAGATATGTGTTTGTTTCTTCCATGTCAGACAATCTTGTCCGCTTACGGACACCTTGTCCGGATAAAACCCAACCCAACAGCGTATTCATTGCAGTCGGTCCTCTTTGATTTTCTGGGATTTGGACTTCACCAGTAAAAAATTTAGCACTCGAATCGCAACCAATTAAAATATCAACTTCACTGCGCGTTTCTGCTTTTGCGTCGTCTGCAAGCTGCAGGCCAGCTAAGCGCGGAAATTCATCCCGGGTAGTTTCAATATCTTGACCTACTAGAGGTGTACAGATGAATGGTACCGCCAATGTGTCGATTTCTAGAGATTTCTTCTGACTGTTTTCGCGCCAGTTGTCTTGAATTCCAATGCGTACGCTCTCCAAAATTTCGGTTTTTCCATCGCTGTTTCCAAATGTTTTAATTGTAACCTGCTCTTTTGCAATTACTGGTAGATCCAAATATCGACGTACTCTCTCTGAAACATAGCTTCGCTGACTGCCTGAATCAAAAATTAACCTTGCCACGATCCTTCTCTGCGGATTAACGGGATTGTAGATTATTGCTTGTGCAGTTTGAAGTAGAATTGATTTTGCTGAATTCACATGCAGATTTGAAACTTCTTTGGTCTCCAAAGACTTTTCCTGAGCTTGCTGTGCATCTTTTGAGCTTCTGCTATTCCTTTCACAAAGACTAATATGATGACTTCTATGGCAAGCATTGCATCTATACTTTGATTCGCATTTTCCTGCAATATGTCCCTTTCTCAGGCAAATAAAGCAACGCCCTTCTTTCCTTAACTGTGCTAGTCGTGCAGAACGATCAGAAACGATGTGACAATCTATAGAATTATGATTACCTTTACAGTATGTGCAGAAAGTCCCGCTTCGATAAGGAGTTCCTCTTGCAAGTCGATTATTCTCTGCATCATTAAAAAGGGCAGATGCGGTCGGCAAAAGTTTGTTTTGCGGTTTTTTGACTGTTGCTGCAGGATTTACACTTTTCAAACAGCGTTCCCGTGCTTCCAACTCCGTTCTTAGTATTTCCAATAATTTAGTAAGGCTCCAGTCTTCTCCTCCAATTTTTCGGCTTATTTCGATTTGAATTTGAAGCGGTAACTTTGGTTGCAAAACCGGAATGAGCAAGGATCCATATTTTTCGCTTTCTACCCCCAAAGACTCCAAGCCTCTGACGTTTGCTTCTATTATGTCATACAGTTCTCTCAATTTTCTTACATCGTTGGTTTCTGTACAGGACGGCAATTTCATAAGGGCATCCATATGACTAGCGATAACGATTTGTTTTTGCCCGTACCTGTTCTTCAAGATTGTGACGGCCTTTTTGTAGTTTCCTACTCGAACAGGCAATCCTGCTACAGCTAGAGCAGCGTCACCCTTAAGCAAACCAATTAAGTACTGAAATTTATTGATTTCAGCTACATCGTCGTTTTCATGAACAGCAGAAGAGAAACCATCCCAGAAAGTCTGCCATTCTCTCGGTTCCCCCGTAAAGTCCTTCAACTTCAGGGGTTGAAGTTTTACGTTCGGTCCATTTCGTCTGTTCGATAATGTAGACCTAGATATTTCCGATTGAGTTTCATCAAGTACGAAGTCAATTTCTATAATTGTCAAATTAATTTTATCTCGAAATGTACTTGCCTCCGTGAGTTCGTCGTTGATTTCTAACACCTCTATTTTATCCAAGATAGCATTATCAAGTTCCGCAAGATTCTCCAGTCTTTCCAAAAGAGAGTGTTTCTTCAGTTTTAACGCGTTATAGTCATCGACATTAAATTCTTTCAATATTTCATTCACTTCAACTTGAGTCTTTTCCGCGTATGCTCGTGTTGACTCCCGTATCGCCCTCAGTCTTTCTAATTCATGAGCCATTTCTTATCGATTTATTCCGTTCGATATCCAAATTATACGCGAAATCCGGCTCGGTGGACCACTTTGTGCCAAATGCACAAAGAAAGAATCTGTGTCTTAGATATGGGCCTAAGAATTCGATAAAAACGTCCTGCCCTCATTCGTTCCTTATCTTATCCTCCTGCTCTACCAAGGACAACAACCTAAATCTCAATGCATAAATTAATTAACATATGTCAATCAAATATAGCGTCCACTTCGCAACAAAACAAATACCTGTAAATATAAAGATTTCGGACACCGTTCTTTATCCGATTGATAGCGTTCCTCACATGCGTTTTGTCGACTGTTTTGCATGGATTTTGGTTGTTAACTGACGTGATCTTAAGACAATGTTAAAGAAGTAGCCTTGTTTCATTCAACAATGTTCTTAGGTGGAGTGGTAAAATATGCTCAATCAGTCAAAAGTAATGTAACTCTGCCAAGACTGTTGGGAGGCATTGTAGTCCCCTTTCGTAGCAAAATAAAAAATGTTTCAGTTAACGGGAATTAAGTCGTTAGGGCTCCACAGTGGTAAAAACCTACGAGTACCAAGCATAGCCGACAAATGTTTGAGAGCTGTGTCAGGTCTATCTTCTCCCAACCTAACTGAACAATCATCATGCAGGGTATAGTCCAAGATTCCATCTCAATAGTCAGGAACGGTGGCACGAGATAAAAAGTGGGGAGGGGTAGCTACAAAGTCAACAAAAATGCTTGATGAAGGCTAGCAAAATCACTGGCTGGCAACTGAAGCCCTCCATCTTCCACCTAGCAACGAGTTTCCTGAATTAGACTTGGAGTACTATAATCTTGCACACCCAGTGATTCCCAATCTGAGATCTGCAGTACCTTGGGGGACCGCAGAGAGTTCGAGGTGGCCGCAAAGGACTATGAGGGACCGCAAGGGATCGCCTTCGCTTGTTTGGCTCGTTGTTTTATTTGTCTGTGTTACTGTTGATATTTTTTTCGTGCAAAATGTAGTTAGCATAATATATAGTTATCCCTTTAGGGGACCCTTGTTCGAACTTGTTGCAGGGAACAGACATACAAAAATAATTTGAAAAGGTTGGGAACCACCGTATTAAACCTTTTTCTCATAACATATATATTTGTCTAGTTTGTCGATGCTTTAAATATAGTTTAAAGCGTAATAGTATGCATTGTAACATAATATAGGTCATCCCATTGATTTAGCTTATTGATTCTAAACTTAAATTTTTTGAATGGGATACCTGATGCTAACTTTAGATCAATCGTAGCGCAGAAGTACCGTACTTCCTCGAAAGAGCGTGCCTGGGTGCTCATCCCAGGGGGGTACTCATATATATTTAGGGTAGGGATGCTCAGGCTGGGGGTACAAACCGTCAGCCCAAAAAATAATTTCTAGCGTAGAAATTGATCCAAAAAATAAATCATGCTTGCATGTAAAGCATATTTTTCTCTATTTCTTAAGACCAAAAGCCTCTCAAGAGTGCCACTCCAGCTCAAAATTACTCACAACTGTCATTCTTGAGAAATACGGAAGTAAAATCAGTGCTAATGTATACTGGCTTTTAAAGTCTGATTGTTAAGTGTGTATTTTAACTTTGTGTCGAATGCAGGGGTCTCGCGTGTCTTGTGCGGGTAACAGGATAGATTCTTTGTGATCTTGGGCACAAACAGTGTCATACATGGTGTGATGATAATCATAAGCGGTGCTGTTGCAGATTGTTTTTATTGTAAATCATGCTCGTTGTATATTTTTACACAAGAGTACATCTGATCGTGAATAGCATGAGACATTGAGACATGGGAGATAACGAAGGTTCTACTGGTTCTTTCCGACAAGTTGAAGATTGGCTTCGTTCATTGGGCCTAATTTGTTATGCTCAATCGTTTTACGACAATGGGTATGAAAATATTGATATTTGCCGTCAGATCGAAGAGCAAGATCTTGTAGCTATTGGTATTTCAAATGTTAAGGATAAGAGCGACATTTTAGCCGGTGTGTGTCGCCTGAAACAGAAGACAGTTTATTTTGAGCTCGAACCAGAACAAGAACAATCTACAGAAGTTATTCGTCGCAAGTTTGATCCATTTCTCCTGAAAACTCGTGTGAAAGCTGAACTTGAAGACAGTAATACACAACTCACAGAGCCTCCATATTTCTATCCGGTAAGTTATTTGATTTCATCTGTAATAGCAGGTTTTTTATGAGCTGATTTGCAGGTAATTTCCCGACGTTCTGTATGATGCAAGTTAAGCATTCCGCCTTAAACATAGCCATTTGTATGGCAAATTGTTTTTGCCACAAGGTGCAATGGGGATTTTTTTACACTTTTTGATGGAAACGCCTTTTAATCGAAATGGAAGTTAACGGATTATTAACTTCGTTATTCTTTGTTTGATTGCGTAAATTCCGTAATGTAACGTATTTGATTGTCAACAAGGAAGTTTGTGTACAGTGTTTACTGATGTAATCGTTATTGACAAATAGGCGTTTGAAGTTTCAGCTTTTCATGCAAGCAAAACTTAGTTTCTATCTATTATTGGGTTCATATCTACAAATAGCATTTAGAATCTCGAATTGTTGCTACTTTTTCACTTGTGAACCGTTAGCATTCTCTGTCGGTTGAATTGTAACTCTATTTCCCAGATTTGTATTCAGCACCATTTATCATAAATGTTTATTTGGTGCCCATGTATGTCGTCAGTCATCCAGAAGAGTATTGTCATTTCCTTGTGGTCTTACAATGTAGAATTTTGTGTTAATGTGGTTTGGCTCCACTTCAAAAGGATTCTTATAAAGCCTTGGTCTAATGACTATTGACATTATTTACTCCATGACATCAGAGCATCTTGTCGAATTGTCAATTTTAGATTATAGGGCGTCGCCTTAATGGTTTAGAAAATATGGTTTCAAGGCTATCATTTATCCTATGGTTAGAAGAGCTAATACTTAATTAAGTTATAAATTATTACCCATTTCATATCAATATTATTCTACTCAATTAAAAATTGGATTAATCACATCTGGTGACATGAGGTTCTTATCATGTGCTTAATAAATCAGCTTAATAAATGTGGGTGTGGACATGTTTACTGCTTAAGTATATATATATATATATATATATATATATATATATATATATATATATATATATATATATATATATAGACTCTCATTATAAAAACAACTGTTTAACATTTTGCGTATAGCTTCATCAGAAAAATCTTAAAGATTGAAAGGATTTTTCTGATGAAGCTATACGCGAAACGTTAAACAGTTGTTTTTGTTATGAGAGTCTATATAAATTTTTAAAAACTTTTAGTGGAAAGGCTATTGAATTATATATATATATATATATATATATATATATATATATATATATATATATATATATATATATATATATATATATATATATATATATATATATATATGTATATATATATATATATATATATATATATATATATATATATATATATATATATATATATATATATACTAAGTCATGAGTGGGCTACCACAATTGGAAAATTTATTTTGGCCCCAGTGCGGATTCGAACTCATGATGTTTAGATCAGAAGACTCCTGTGCTAATCAATTGCGCCATCCAGGCACAATTGATGCCTGGATAGCGCGATTGATTAGCACAGGAGTCTTCTGATCTAAACATCGTGAGTTCGAATCCGCACTGGGGCCAAAATAAATTTTCCAATTGTGGTAGCCCACTCATGACTTAGTATATATATATATATATATATATATATATATATATATATATATATATATATATATATATATATATATATATATATATATATATATATATATATATATGTATATATATGTATGTATATATATATAATTAAACAAATGTTTAAACTCATCAGCCTTTTCACAAATAGATCTCTTTACACAATATATAGATAGTCAGAAAAGCTGCCTCATTGATATTTTGCTGACAATTGCACCAGAGTTATTTGTCTTTGCACACAGAGGGTACATGTATGTAAAAGTAAATTGAATAAGGCAAAGAAGAAAATGACAGAAGAGCATATTAAAAGTAGAATAAACTTAAAAATGTTAATGAAGCAAATCTAGTCTACATTCTTATTTGTATGCTGGAGATCAAATGCTTCTTTGGTCCATGATCCAATTATAGTTTATGTTAGCACACTTAGATGTTTTGATTGATTCTCTGAACCAACCTAATTCATTTTGTCATCAAAAGGATGGCTCTCTTGGCACTTTGGACTCACTTGCAGAAACACTCAGTTATAAACTGGAGACCTTTGTGGAAGATGTATTGGATGCTCTTGATCAACTACGGAGACGGCAGCTACCTGCTGGATTGTATAATGATGTCCATGAAATGGTATCTTTGGATTATTTTTCACATACCTAACTATGGTTTTACTCAACATTAGCTGAAAATGGTGGGTACTGAGAGAACCCCTCAGGAAAGGCTTTCAGACTATGCCCTTTAGTTGGGTAGCATCAACACCCTTTTTCCTCTGAAGCCTTTTTTGCTAATGAAAAGAATTTTAATGGGACATCAAGTAGTTTATTTTAAATATTGCTGTCTGTTGGCTTTCATACAGATCTTCTTACTATTTGTTGAGTACTTCTGATGTGATTTGAAGTTGATTTTCATGTTGCTTGTTTGAAATGAATTGATAGTGCCTTCCATGTTCATGGTAGTTTGAAGATTGTAAGCAACATAAGAAGAATTCTTTACTAGCTTGAAGTGAATTTTCTTATTTACATAAATTTTTCTTAGATGGACTTACAAAGACAGCAGGAAGTCAAAAAGCAATTTAATCAAAAGTTGATTGGCCCTCCAAAGCCAAAAAGAGAATCTGTAGTAAGTAGTTCATAGTTACTTCATGGCAACACCGGAGCTTTTCAAACATGCTATAACTGTTAAAGATAGCTGTTAAAGTGGTGTTTTGTAGACAAGGATTCAAATCAATTAAGCCTTGAATTGCATCCAAAATGCAGAATACCTACTGCCCCTGCTTTTTGGATGCTTGAACAGGTTACTTCCTGTAAATTGTAAATTTTGTATCAGTTTATTTCAGGATAAGAGCAGCAGCAAGAACAAGGAAACTTCTTCATCTTTAATGATGGTCCACCATTCTGGTTAAATTTAATTCTAGTTAAATAAAGATGAAAACTGTCTTTTGTCACTGTTCTTATTCTGAACTTTTTTATGAAGCTGTACTTTGCTCAATGTAAAATAAAATTATTTGTGTAGAAAATTTTGTTATTTTCCATTAAGGTTAGGACATCTTTCTGTTGCCAAACTTGATGTTTTGATTTGAAAGTCCAAATTCTTTTTCTCTTTTCATTGATAGGAAGAACCAAAGGCATACTTGAATGTTGAAACACCATTCAGAAGGACAACTAGCTTGTCAAAGAATGACCACCGTATTACAAAGAGTACAACAAACCTAGCTGATATTGATTTTGGTGTGTATCTTATTACTTTATTGTATACATTGGTGTAGGAGGCAGGGGCTGGGTAGCTCCCAGCTGGGCAGCAGAAATTTTTTTGTTTGGGCAGTTTCTTTGGAAACAAAACAATAGTTTTTCCTAATAATAGCTGCAGCTTAATAGGGCTAGACAACAACTTATTTGGCCATAGTATCATTGATTCAGGCAGTCAGTTTGCACCCCCCACACCCATTATTGCTTATATTATAATATTTGCTTCCAGAGTGTAAAATAGTATCTTTATTTTACATTATATCTCAATGGCTAGTTCTTTGCCTACAATTTTTGCCAGAATAGTTGGAACACTGTGAGAATTCCCATATAATTTCTATCCTCATCTACTCATGCACCAGCACAAATTTTAAGTCATGAACATTTTGTCTGTCTTGATATAGCTTGTGTGACTGACTGTTAGACAATCATTTCTTACATACAAATAAACACTGGGGATAATTATCTGCCATCATTTAAACTAATTTTGGCAAGGATTGTAAATTCCTCTAGCTCCCAAGTGTTGCCACTAGAGAGCATTTGATATGTGAACAGTGAGGGAGAATTGCCTGAGGTGTGCATCTGCCTGAGATCTGCATTTAGCTATCCTACATCAACATAGCAGACAATTGCTACAGCCACTTGGCTTCTTGCCCATTATCTGTTACACTATGGGAGTTCTGCTGGTACATCTGTGTATTGCTTGTTCCATTTATTGTCCTGCATTACATTTCACTGCACTTAAACAATTTATTGTGTGGAATCCATATTGTGTTTAGAGGGATTTTCAAGCCACTTTTAGATAGTAGAATGGCGTGAAAGCTATTCTTTGAGTATATAGTATACTACTTGCTTAAGGATTGTGTCAGCACCAACATTGAGAGCTACCTGAGGATCATGACCTTGATTGAAATGTTGCTATTATGTTACAATGCACAATTGTTTTGCCATGTATATCAGTCTAGATGGTAGCAATAGTAGTTTTAATGACAATGCTTATGTTTCTGTGTATACAGCAGAACCCAGTAGCAATATGATATTACTGTTAAATCTTAATTGTCCTTTAGTAGAAGATAGAGAGAAGCATATATTATAAATTTCATGTATAAATTTGATCTATCTATATTTTTATATTAGTTATCAAATGCTGTATATTGATAGCTGCGTTATGAGAAAGGTTTTGATTGGGAGTAAACTCTGTTCTAATCTGAACTTTGTTCTCTGGTATTGAATGATAGGCCATTTAGCAGCTACCGTTAAGAGTTATTCAATTTTGCTTCTGGTTTGTCCTTTCAAAATTCACGTATGATTGGCTTCCATTCTACTGTAGGCAGTTGAGGCACATTTGCAAGTGACGGTTTTTCATATTGCCTTTCATTTGAATTAGGTAGTTTGACTTTGATAGTCAGCTTTCTGTTTTAGGTGAGGAAAGGTCCTTGGTACCAGTGACACATAAGAAAGGCAAAAAGCCAAAGACAGTTGTCAAAAGTTATTCAACACGTGATAAGACCAAGAACTTCTTTGGCTTGAGCACACGGAAAAGATCTACTACTGCTGAGAATAAATCGAATGTCAACAGAGAGTCATTTGTTGCCAAAGATTTAACAATGAATCAACAGGAATTGATAGATTTAATGACACAAGTGAAGCACGGTGAAATATCTCAAGAGAATGCTACTGCTCGGGCAACTTTGTAAGTCATGGTTTTTTTGGATTGTTCGCTCCATTAATGAGGTCTTCTTCCAATTATGGAATGGAGTATTGTGTCTGGGTTTTTTATGTAGTATTCTGACCGGAATTTATTAGGATCAATTTTTTATAAGTTTAAGGGGTCATTCATTTAATACGTACGCACGAAGGGGGGGAGAGGGGGTCAAGCAAATGCGTACAAGGGGGAGGGGGGTCGACACATGAAGTACGTACGCAAAGCAAAAAATTATCAGCTTTATGCATACATCCTCCAATATTTCCATTTGCAAAGGACCCTTCACAAGCAATTAATTAATAAAGTACGTATTCAGTTGAAATTACTTCTAGTACAGGGGTGTCAAACATACGGACCGCAGGCCGAATCCGACAATGTGGCCCCTAGGAATTTTGAATAAACTGAAACCCAGCGATATTTTTCCCATTGTAATAGCGGCATTTACTAGTGGCATTTACAAGGCTGAACACCCAGTTTTTTGCCGTTGTCTAGCGTGCCAGATAGGAAACATGCGATGAGTTATGTATATTTGAATGCCCCTATTACCTAGCCCTCTCGGGTTCCGTCAACCTACCAGGCCATTGTGGCGCCATATTATACCATATGTGGCCATTTGTTTGAATAGTACTGCAGATTTTTCATGAAATACATTTAAAGTGATCATTTCAATGTCTCGTGAAAGCGTAAAAAGTCTTTCTCCATGGTTTTAGACGCCTGGAAACTGCCTTTTAGAGATGGGGGGGGGGGGGGGTCAAACAACCAAGAGTACGTACGCAAAAGGGGGGGTGAGTATAAAGCGTACGTGTGCGTACGAGGGGGGAGGGGGGTCAAATTTTAGCCAATTTAGAGCGTACGTACTAATTGAATGACCCCTTCACTTCTGTTTCTATCAATTTGGACAGAGTATGAATCTAGCAATGTTTAGATATTAGGCTTATGCAAGTAGTTTGATGAGATGAGTTCGCTGAAATTTCCAATTTATGAGAAATCACCCAAAGTCATTTGTAGTTTGCTATCTAGATTTGTAGTGATGCCGGGAAGGGGAAAATTGAGGGGCAAGAGACTCTCCAATGTCCACCTTGGTGGCTCGCCACATTTGCTCAAAGGCAGTGAGAAAAGCTATTGGGAAGGGAGTAGTGGTCTGGAAGGAAACAAAGAACTTGTTTGCCAATAATCTAGTAAAGAGTTTTAGGGACTCTATATGTAGAAAATCTAATTAATGTAAAGGACGTGATGTCACTGGTTATATTTTGCTGAAATTCTTCACTGCAATATTAGTTTGAAGTACACTACTATTTACTTATCCCTCCGAACATGTTCTGTAGATGCAAAATGATTGGGCCTGGTAGCGTATTTCACAATTGCGTGTTGTCTTTTGCCATAAATACTTTCTGTTAGCTATTCTGCAATCTTCCATAAATGCGCATTGCGATGGAGCTGCAGTGGCTTCCCTGTGCAAATTGGCTAAGAGAGGGGCAATGTGAGCAAATGACCTACCCTTGAGCATCGATGTGAAATCATGGCGAGTTTGAATCCCGCTTGGGTCGGTTATTTTCTCGTATGTTTTCTTTTCATTTCTCCCAAATCTTGTTTACTTTGTACTGTTCTACAATATGTTTCAATGGGTATTATCTCTTCATTTCTTTAGTTATACTTTGTAAATTGACAGTGTCTGAAATGTGATGTTGACTTCTTGCAAGCTCTGTTCTATGCACCATTCTCATATCAAAACCGTGTTATTGTTTAATGCATAGTGTAAAGCAGGTTTAACGTACGGCCGACATATTGATGCAGTGACATTTCTTGGCAGGAATTACCGACAATCTATGCTTGGGCCCCAAGCAAGCTCCAAAAAAGTGGAGAAACATCAACTCACGAAAAAGGAAAAGAAAAAGCTGGATAAAGAGGAAAAGAAACGGAAGAAAGAGCGCGGAAAAGCGGGTGGGCAGTCATTGTTTTATTTTCCAGGTAAAATGTTTATTTTTCTGGTGAAGGAGCAACCTTCCTAGACTTATTGCCTCAATGTTCAGAGTTTTTTCTAGATGTTAATTGTTTAGGAGCAAAAATGGAATCCATTTAGATTAACCCAGCATTTCCTCTCTCCTTTGTTGCAGTACTTTGTTCTATCAATGGTCTGTTAGTGTGTTTTATTATTCTGTGTTCTCTTCGTCAGTTGTAAGATCAAGTAGTTTATGTCTACTGATTTTATGGTTGTGTGAGTCTGTGTCTGCTGTAATATTGTATGATTACCTATGTATGATTTGTATTGTATATGTGAAATTAAGCTGGTGAGTCTGTAATATCGTCAATCATAAGTACTGTCTCTATAATGTCCTGTTATTGTCGTGTGTGCATCTGTACCCTGTAGTTATGACTCTAGTTAAGTGTAAGAGTATTAGAAGAATTAGTTAGTTGAGATTCAGAGTTGATGTAATAAAGACGTATCTCTCTGAGTCGAGCTATCTGCTACACTGCGTTGGTGTCTGAGTCGTTGTTAATTTTTGTTGATTTTTGAATATCTAGATACCAGTGACAGTGACCCTCCCATCAATTCTCTTCTGGACAGTGTATCTTCTGAGAATAGACAGGTAGGTTCATTTCAGACATTGCTTGCATCCTTATCAACTCTCTGCTGTATATTGTTTTACGCTTCCATCATTAACATCTCACCTTATATATATTTTAACAATTAAACTAAGGTCGAAAGTGACGAAAATTTCAAGGAACAACGTTGGACTTTCATAACTTTCGTGTTAGAAAAATATTCGGAGTTGTTAGGAAGCTGTTTGATGGATTTCAAAAACATCCTCATACTTTTCCACGGTCAACAAATGTTCGACACATTTAACCACCTCAGAACAAGTTAATAAACAATTATGCTTATTGCCAGTGTACGCATGTGTATATTGGAAATCTTGCCACCAAAATCAGTTCTACCATATTGTAAATCAATATTTCGTAGCTACTGCGAGGGTGCTTTTTCATGGCAAATATTCGTTGCATTGTTAGTAACGTTTGGCCACTCAGAAATGGAACAATCAGAAGTTGATGTTCTGCAAACGTGCGTGGCATTTGACCAAGGCTTTACACTGAAGATTTTCTTTTCTTTTCAGCCTTGATAAAGAGACTTATATATTTATATTTTTTGTAATTCCATGTGTGCGTTTTCAAGGTGGATGATGTAATATCTTTGGGAAATTCGTCTGGTAGTGACATCAGCCGTGAGAGTCCGGATTTGAGATCATTTGGAGAAGGAAAATTGAAATCAGTGTTAAGCAATGGGAGTGCTTGTTAGTATCAATTGTGCAATTGAGCTACTATTACTACTTTACTATTACTATTAGTATAGTAATACTAATATGTATACTATACTTACTTACTATTACTATTAGTATAGTAGTACTTATATGTATACTATACTTACTATTACTATTAGTGAACTAGAGTTTTATGATATGTCTTGCTCATCACAATGGAGAAATTCAAATGAGAGGCGCGGGAGAGGTGGAAAATTGGGTAGAATATGGGAGGGATGGGCTCTATGGTTGTGATCTAATGAAAGGGATGGAACTGGAATTTATTGTGGGAGAACTTAGTGGAAAGACGTGAATGGAAAGACTTCTCTGCAAAGACGTTGAAGAGCATTGATTGATACAGAGGAATAGAAGGAAAAGAAATTTGTGGAGAATGGGATGGTGTAGAGAGTGTAAAAGAATGGGCAAGTTTGCCATTGATGTTAACGTGTAAAAAAGGTTAAGATGGAAAAATATTAGGAAAGTTGATAGTTATAGAGTAAATGTCATCTTGATTTATATGAAAATTAATGTTGCATTGATTTTTATTAGATATTGTCAAATTTTGCTGACGTCATTTCATTAATTTTGTCTTTCAAGTGAACACAAGCGAGGACTCCATGCATAGTTCAACCGGAAGTCTAAACAGCAGCCAGTGTGCCACTCCCAATGAGCCACGTGAGTTAGTTCTTTCATTTTCTGTTTCAATTCATTGCAGTCATCGTCTGTGTTCTTTCATTTTAATCTTCCATTTTTGTTTTGCTGCGTGTATTGCTGTGCATTAACAGTACCATCTTGTTGCCATGCATGTCTGTCGATTTTGCAGCACTTAACTTATGGAAGTTTGGTTTTAGGTACAAAGAGCAGATCAAACAGTGTGAAATCGGTGACAAAACCTACCAAGCAGCCTCCTCCGATCCCAGTTCGATCTGACCATTCGGCAGAGCATACCAACAATAGTAGTTTTGCCGGCCAGCAGTCAGCTGGGAATGCACTTAGTTCATTTGGTGATAAAAAGCCTTTGAAATCAGTTCTTTCAGCACCGCTATCAGAGACGGCAACCAACGCAGACCTTGTCAGGCCGGAATTATCATCCTCGAGGTCACAAGAATTTGCAGGAAGGATCTGTGATAACAGCACTGGGAAGGGGAATGCTTCAAGCACGAACACGGCTCAGTTTGGGCAGATAGCCTTAGATGAAATAAAACAGAAATCATTGGAGCGTACACAACGAATGACGATGTCCGCCAAAGATAAAGGTGAACTCTGTAAGGAAAATTCGGCGGCAATTCGGACCGTTCCTAAGCCGCCAGAGAGGACTGATAAGTCTGTAGTTGTGAAAACCCCGTCTGTTGCTGTTGCTTTGGTGCCTCCTTCTCAAAGGGGTAAGATAAGTAGTAGTGACAAAACTGAATCTGGAATTGAGGTGACTGATCAGGTAGAAACTGAAGTGATAATTAAAAGTGCTGAAAGGCAAAAACCTGCGCCACCTCCGCGGAAGATTGATAGGGATGCGGAAAAGAAGCCGGTTATTCCTCCACGTAAACGTCGTAGTGTTTTAAATGAAGTAAAAGATGAAAAAACAGCAGATAATATCATGCATCAAGAGAAATCGGGTCTTGATTGTCCGGTTCCCGGTACTTTCAGGCCAGTTGCAAAACCTAAACCGTCGCTACCGCCTCGTTCGGTTCCCAGTAGTACTGCAGATGAAATTGGAAAGGGTGCCAAGGAGATAGAACGTGTCTCGGGAACCAGCAATGCACTATCGACGAAAGGAGATAGCACTCAGCTTCCTAACTCACATGCGAAATCAATAAAATCGGAAGAAAAAATGCAAGTAATTAATACCACATTCACACCTCGCTCGTTAAATCAACTGATTGAAATGAAATGCAATCTAGAACACGTGGATCTATCAGAATACCCTTACAGCAGCCAGGTGAATTTATTGCTATATCATTCTTTAATAAATAAAATATATTTTGTGCTTTTCAATCTTATTTTTCTCTCTGCCAATGTTTTAAGGCAATACACAATTTTTTCTATCATCTAAATTCATAATGATAATTGTATTTCTGATTCTACTTTTATTATGTCTTTTGTAACTGCATACATTGGCGTAGTTCAGCTTGCCCTTTTTTTTACAGTCATTCTTTATTATTCTGTATGCAGCAAGATATGTAGCATTGTATGCAACTTTAGCCAGTACAGAGTTTGAAACCTGATTCGCTAGATTGCTGGTTATACATCTGTCCAGCAGAGTCCAAGGAAATTTTGTGCAGTAGTCTTTTGCTGTCTTCTTGCGATTCATTTCCTCTGTCGATAAAGTCTTATATACCGTTTTGTATTCACGATCTTGTTTGTGGAGCTGTTCTGTGCGATTTCATGATAGGATGGTAGCTGGAATGTACCATATCTTCTAACAGAGCGTTATGCTGAGGAGCTCGACCAGCCGATTACTCATGTAATTGAAGCCATGGATACCTTGCGTGCAGAAAAAGTTGAGAAAGCTGGCAAAGTCGCTGTAAGTGTTGTGTTCATTCAAAGAAGTATGATTTGTTTCTCCTAGATAGAGAATTTTATGAGTATTTTGCTGGAATATGACAGATTGACAGGGATGCCTAGACGTGGAAATAGGCAAGGCAGATTACCCTGAACTCAGGACCTGAGAGAGAGGGGCCACTAAAGCTATGAAATGAGTTTTTGATGATCGCAATAGCTGTGAGATTTCTTAATGCCATAGTCAGGGACCCCTTTTGTCATTTGCCCAGGCCTCACAAAAGCTCTCTGCAAGCTGGCAGGTTAGAAAGTTCTAGAATATGTGTTAGCTGATGTATTCAAAGCGAATGAAGAATATCTGAAAGTGGATATATCTAGAAATTCTAAGAAATATCTTGTAGATATCAAAGCTACGTAAAAGCTTATGATCCTTTTTATACCCTATAGAAACGCGCTATTGTCAGTGATGTCATTCAGAATACAGCATGTGACGCGTCCATGACAACACTAAAGGACTGGCTTATATCAAGAGGGTTGCCGATGTTCGTCAAAGATTTCTACGAATGTGGCTTAGTGTCTTTAGAAAACTTGCAGTCTCTGACAAAAAAGGATATACTTTTGGCAGGAGTGTTTGATGCCAGGCATGTCGACCGGCTGCTAGCATATTTACAGTAGATGATTATTTTTGTAATGGAAACATCAATGTTATTAGATACATTGTTAATAGAAATCTGCATCAAAGTCAAGATTCATCTTCAATGCTGAACGAAAAAGCAGCTAAAAGCGTATTGGTAATTACACAGTGGAATTGCCAGGCCAAAATTCAAGTCTTGTTTCATCTGCTTTATTCAATCGTGGAAAGTTTCCTCTAGATGTCAGGCGGGAGGCAGCAGGAACGAATGAAAATCCCCACAATTAGGTCTCAACCACTCTTCTTGACTGACCTGTTGTTTTTCACCCTGATCTGGTTGTTTTAACATCGCTTGCACTGTATCGGGTTCAAATGAAACTGATTTATTTTCATACCGTGGTGGCCTTTCGTTTGCTCTAAGATTATGTTGAAAATGGTTTGATGTTAATCCGCTCTATTATGGGACTTCTCTTTTTAGTCTTTGTCCTGGTCTTATTATCGATTTATTATGAAGTAATCTCGGATTCATATATTCACAAGATAGCATATTCTTCTGTACACGACTTTGTGTGTATGGAAGGCCAATATGCCGCGCAAACTTATCAGATTCATTTGGATCAGACACAGTGCAAATGGGATCTTAACTTGATTCTGGGACGTTCCTTGTGTAATGCTATGCTTTTTTAGTTTGCTAGTTTGATGCTTCAATGTTGACAATAATAGATAATATTTATTTTGGTAGCTGCATGACTTTAAAGAGACCTTTCCTTAACACAGCGTTTATTTTAACCGATCGTGGTCGATGGTCCAAAGCCATTGCAATTTTCGGTTGTCATTTAATCGTAATTTTCGGTAATGATCCTCGATGGATTACAATGAATTACCATTTAATGAGAACTAGCGTTAGGGGTGTACCACTAGAAACTCCTCAGTGAAATGTCTTCATATAGCTTGCTTCATGGTCGTGAGACTGCTTTTGCGAGTTTCTGTGAGAACATTTACGAGATCTTAATTCATTAATCAATCTTAGGTAAACGGCTATAAAATCCTCTATGTTATGTAGCATTGGCATCTTAGGACATCCCCATATATAAAATTAGCAGTATGTGTATCTTCAACCTTAAGCGTCTTGAATACTAATGCACTTTGAGGACAGAACATGCTCGAGAGATTTACTCCAATGATGATTCAGCTGCTAGTAATTGTCTAGACTTTCATTAAATATTTTTTTACATTGCTATTGAGCATGCAAAGCATCTCATTTGAATTGTATCGTAAATATAGTATTGGTAATAATCTGAGAAATTTGTACTCATAATTTACATATATGGCCTTTGGTTTTCTTATCGAGTACCTTCATATCTTTGGAGCTGCAATCACGAAGAAATGATCAGTAAGCTTTAAGTTTGTTTCACTAGACTTGTTGTTGGACATTGCTATGATTTCTGTTTTCGGGGATGGAATTGGTACTATGTTCAGGATCTTTTTTTTTTTTTTTTTTTATATATCGAAGAATAATCTACAACTACAACTTAATCTACAAATACAAGTTATATACTACGGGTGAATATCAAATACAAATTCTTAAAAACATAGCATTAGACACAACCTCACCCTTTTGGAATACAATTTACATAACGATACCACAGAAGGTGTGATCTAGCACATCTCTTCTGCAGCCAACATAAACAATGAACAATACAAGACAGACATATAACTAACAGTGCCCTTCCTACTCCAATAGGGGTCTCGCATGCAAGACGCCATATGAAGATTCAGGATCTTTATATATAGAGTGTATTTGGTGAACATTGAAGAGCTTGATACTTTCTTTAAACTTGAATTTGTAACTAAATGCAAAACGATTGTAACTAAATGATTCGAGATCAGTTCAACTTGCATTGATGATTCTATTGCAGGTTGTTTGGACTATAATTAATTGTAGCCATTTTTGCACGACTTTTCAATCTGAATTGTCAGGCGCTTTCTTAATAGCATACTGCTGTAAAATTCGACATGCATTATATGGCGCATTTCACATCTATTCAATCCAGACATCAATGCAGTAGCGAGTTTTTCTGCACAATAACGTAAAGTTTGTTTTCAAATTTACTTTATTTACGCGTTTAAAATTGTTATAGCTTGAGAACATTTTCTGTGCTCTCTTTTAGATTATGCCAATTTATTGTCATATCAAATGTGATTGGTTGATATTGGTTGGTAAATGCGAGTAAGATGCATGCAGAGGTAATTTATGCTGCTCCACTTGTCAACACATAAATTGTTTCTATTATTTTGTTGTATTATTGTACCATAAATATAGGTACACTTTTCAAGCTCAATAGTTACTATTTGATTTTGGGTTAATGTTCTGTTTTCACTACATCACTACATGATCAAATTCTCTGCCCAAGGTAGGTTTTCCCATTGTGGATTTGTGAGACCTTGACTGAGTTATCATACTTCATTGTAGTCCAGCCTTACTATGGGGCTAAAATGCTAAAAGTTGTTAGCTTTACATTTAACAATTTTATTTCCACATGATGAAACAGTTATAAATTAGTGTACTTTACAGAGAGTATGCACATATTGTTTTTACCAAAATTGAAGGTTCTTCTAGGGGGGGGGGGGGGTATACAGGAATGTTTGTTTTGTAATAGGAGATCTTCAGGTCTTTTTTGTGACAAGTTTTGTGTCAAGTGACAGGTAGCTAGTTACATATGTTCAAGTGTACCAAGGCTAATAAGTACCAAATTCCAGCCTGAAATTGGGAAGATAAAAGAGCTTATTTAGTTTCTGGCATGCAGAAATTAGACCTGTATAACTTGTGATTTGGTATAAAAATTTACAAATAAGGAAGGCTGTCATATTAAACAGTCTTAGCTATTAACTTATTAGCATAGTCTGGATTTCTCTTAACTTATTCTGATGCATCACACTACAAGCCTAAGAGGCCCTCTGACTCAAAAACACCTTGAAGAATGAGGCACATTACATAGAAATGATGTCAATTGCCAACAAAGAAATCATATTATCTGTAGGCACATGGATTGTGTATAACCTATTTAAAACATTGAAGAACAGTCTGATACATGAAAAAGGCATACTCTAGGAATAGCATATGTCATCTAAAGAATAATACAATGTTCTGTCCTATTCATTATTGGTATTTATCCAGCCTTTCTCAGTGAAAAAGTCATACAGTCGTTTGGTTTTATTGACATCAATTTTGATCAAAGGTCTAGCTTGCTGTAATCGTAGAAATCCAACCCTATGACTCTCTCTAACCAAAATGTTCTTATAACTTGTATATTGAACTGGAGGGATTCGTAGCTGAGAGCAAAGCTCCTTCTCTTCATCTGACAGAAATTCTACTCCAGGCATTCCAGTTAGATCAAGTGGTGCAGCAGGTTTTCTGATCATGTGTGAAAAAATGTTTCTAGATATTGTTGGAAGCTTTGCATTAGCATTTGCTTGAAGCTGCTTTTGTAGCCACAGCTGACATGAAAGGGGTGCATCTAAGTGACAAAACACCTCATTTAGAACTTTCTGTTTAGATTTTGCCTCTTGTCTTTCAAGATAAAGATCTTTGTAGATATTGGCAGCTTGCTTTCTTCTTAAGCCAGCCTTCCTAAAATTTTGAAGAGATTTGATCTGTCTCATTAAACTACTTTGAATCAGAAGCCCTTGGATAAACATCTCATTTTCTTCTGGATGCTGAAGCCTAGAAAAGACTTTCAGTGATTCACGCATCAACCTCTCTTGCTTGCCAAATGAAACTGATATTTCTTTGCTAAAGTTGAGCAGTCCATACTTACGAACAATCTTCTTTCTAAAGTCTCTCTCCTTCATTCTTGATAGAAATATATCAATAGCCATGAATTTTAATTCTTTCAAGAGGTCGTCATCATCATCACAAAACTCAATATCTTTTATCAAGGTCTCTGCAAAATTATCAAATTCAATATCAAAGTCTCCTCTACATGGCATATATCCTGCCATTTCACTGGCCATTTCTGACATAGGTGCTGGCCTAGGTGGGTCATCTGATGCTTTGAATGGCATTTCTTGATAATACTTATTGCGATGTGTGATAAAAGAGAAATCAGTGAGAGGATGGTTCACATCAGCAATTGGCTTTTCAATGTAACATTCAATATAATGCTTCTTGCACTCTGAACTACTTTTCGTTTGCAGCTGCTTCGATATTTCTGTCCAGTTTCCGAATCCTACATCTAACAAACTATCGAGTAGTTTCAGCTCCTCTTCTGCATTCCATTCTTCATCCGTGACAGAAAAATTGCTGTCCTTTACTTCATAATCGTGGCCATTTTTGTGTGTACCAAATTCTCTTCCTTTTGAGAAGCAAAGTGGGCAAATATCCACAACAGGGCTACACTGCACACACCTTATAAATGGTTCCTTTATTTCTATGCCACATGAAGGGCAACACTTCGACATACTGACAGAAAGGTCGCACCAAATACAATTGCATGTGACCACTAGTCTGACTTAGGCCAATTCCTGGAGTCGCTAAGAGGCTACATAATCTTGATTCGAGGCTAAATCAAAATGAATACAACGAGAATTCAGTCAAAGACATCCGTAAATGTGCTGATTTTCAGCACAGGCAAATACAAAACTTCCATGGAGTGATGGAATGATATTTCGTTGTAGTATAATTGCAGTGTTGCAGGTAACAGTAGGAAACTAGGGCATTGAAAAATTTGAAGCAGAACCCTGGCCATTGCTATAACTTACATCAGAATCTATTTGAGCTTGTTTGTTCATGTTGGAGTTTGCAAGACACTAGATCGTTAACATAATGGAGAAAATGGTTGCAGCAACAGTTAATCCATTGAGTAATAGATTCCAATTTGGGGAATGGACAATAAATACTATGAAAGGTACAATAATGAAGTCTGCTGATGCTGAAAGGTATCAATTTAATTATGAATTATGTAGAGTTTTATGTAGTACTCCTTATGCAGACACACCCTTGTATTGCAGAAGTCTGGAGACAAAAGCCATAGATGTGATGCCCAGAAGAAATTATGCTGCTGAGAGCAACAAGATGTCTACATTTTAGTTGTAGACTTTAGGTGGGCTTAGCTTTTGAGCATAGATGAGTTTGCCTCTAGATTAAAGTGCACTGATATTTTGATCATCTACTTCCTAAACTTAAGACCTCTCTTGCAGTATTTATAGTGGTACCAGTAATAGTAATGATTCTTGAACTTTCATGAAGTAAGGTAGTAGCAAAGAAATATATAAAATAAATGCAAGACATTCATTGAAGAAACTTGTAGCCAGATTGTCATCAAAATATCCAACATAGGTTTTCGACAAATCCTATAAATTGTACTTCATATCCGAATAGACTGACAGTTTCTGACAAACATAGCCACATGAACCCCCCACCCAAAAGAAGCACAGTCACTAGGAACACCAGCAGGGCAGTTATCCCCACATTCCACATGAGAAGCCTCCTTTGAGTAAATGACAACCCTACCACTGTGTCAGACATTATCCCTTTAGCTGATTCAAGGCCAATCAAGTTTATGTATTTTTGTCTTTATTTCACTATAGACTTGCTACAGAACTAGACATTCCACAGCTACCAGAGATGCTGTTTGATGGAAACAAGTTAGAAATCTCACATGAGAATGGTTTCAGTATTAATTTCAATGCAGTTGATGCTTTAAGAGGTGTTGACAATAAGCATGATCTCATGAAAGTGGCCATTGCAAATGAATGGCAGAAACTGAGGTTAGTGTTTGGTTTTCTTCTTCTTATCATTTTTAGAATGATAACTTTAATATACTTGAAGTTTCAGTGACAGAAACAATACCCACATATTGGAGTTTTTTTACTTGTTACCAGGGATGCTGTGGGAGGTGATTTTTGGGAGTGGGGTTAAGGGCAGAAATTTATCCAAAACTTCTTGTTAATTTCAGCCTCTCAAGGATAGACAGATTACTATTGTTAGTGCAAAATTTATACAATAAATTTGTATAATAAATCCTCAATTGCACTTTAGGGGTGAGTGGCCAAGTGGTTAGAGTGCTTGACTGCTGTGCAAAACATTGATGGTTCAAGCTGAACCCTCAGATCATAGTTGGGATACTTGCTCACTGTTCACCCAGCAGAAAATGGGTACCTGGTGGCAACACTGGGGAAGTTAAAGGTGGCGAGGAAAGGAACTGGCCACCCTACCTCACTATGCCGGTGGCTCAGGATAAGTGTCCATCTAACACACTCCCCCAACATACAGAATCGTACATGGGACTCACCTTTACCTTTACCTTTACCTTAATTGCACTTTGCATTTTATGTTCTATTTAGAATTTTGAAAGAAAGAAGGGATTACAGGTTGTTCAGATTTATACTTTTTCATGAAAGTTTGTAAATTATATTTATGTTTATATATACATTAAACCTGAACTTAAATGACAATTGTGATACAAAAACTTCTCATGGATAGTTCTGAAATGCCCTATGCATATTTTGATAATAAAGGTCAGAGACTGATGGCATAAAAGAGGTTGTTAAACCATTTGATTGGACATTCACCACTAATTACAAAGGAACCATAAAAGCAGTGGACAAAGCTTTGTTCAAGGTTTGTTTCATTTTGATTTTGAAGGTCAAATAGTATAGTATCAAGTTTTGGCCCTGTATGTTCCTGAATTGTATGTACATTGATGCATTTGGGTTGCTTATAAAGTAGGAACAATGATAGCTTTGTCTAGCTGTTCATCTGCAACTTTTCTATTGAAACCTATTGCTGTGGATAAAGTTTGTCATTTGTGGACAAGTGTTGAAGAAGCTAAAGAGGGTATATTGGTCATTGCACCTATATCAGTACTGGAATGGAGGCATAATGGTAACAGCATCAGCTTCATGTCTAAAAGATTATGGATTCAGACATAGACTGAGTCATACCAAAGTCTTGAAGACTGGCATCCTCTGCCTTCTGTTTTGGTGCTTGATAGGTGGATTGAGAGTTTGGTTTTGGGTGGGGCCATTTCAGAAAAAACTGTGTAGAGTTTAATTTTTCATAGCCATGCCCATTGCTAAAACATTTGTAGTGTTCTGTAGAGTGGTCAATTCATTTCTTATTCATTTTCTTGTCTACTTTATGTGGCATGTCCCTGAAAAAAATTGTTGCAATATGAGATATTACAATTTTGGGGAGTCATAGCCCCCCAGCCCCCCTTGGATCTGCACTGTGGGCTTGACATGTAGGAATGGAGTGATGGACTGCCCCCCCCTGTTATAGCTTTCACTGCATTAGCAGACATGTGGTGTAGGGTTATAGAAATGGAGAAAGACATCACCCTATGCATTGGAAGGACTTTGACTTTTTTATTTCCACAAATAGCACCTGCATTGGCATTAGAGTTATTAGTTTTGTTGAAGGTTTTAAAGATCCTGTACTAAATTGCCTTTATAGTAACAAACTGTAAAGAAATCTTTTACAAAAAGAGGAGAAGAACTAAGAATTGAGGATAACACTTTTTGCAGTCAGCATTGATACTATTGATTTCTTTTTACTTTAGGACGCTAATATGATCCTGATATGATCTTAAGGTAAGGGCATGACCCTAATATAATCTTACACAAGGGCTGGGAGCTCTGATGTGGACTTACCTTTCAGATCATGTTGAAAGCCAGTAACTTGTGTCATGAGTTTAGTTTTTTTCAGTTTTATTTATTAGTTTTTATGAATATTGTTATTTTAATTATTTCAGGTGTATGAAACAAATGAAATCATAGATCTTAATAAACTCAAAGTTAAGGAGAAGATATTTTTCTATGAGGATATAATTCTCTATGAAGATGAATTAGCAGACAATGGAGTGGCATCAATGAGTGTTAAGATTGTAAGTGCAAACCATACTTACATCTACTATGATTATATCACACTGTCCAGTCAGTGCAGAAACTTGTTTCATTATGAGTCTTCAAGCATGACTTGCCCATTGTCGTAGTTGGCTTTTTGACTTTAAGTTTAACAGTGTTTCAAAGGTTTCCTCAAATGTTTACATGTAAATTACATCACTGTTTTAGCATGATAAATGTGTGAGCTATTGTATAATTGAGTAAATGGCTCAGTGTGTATGTAAGTAGCTTAGTGGAATAGCTAGTAGTCCAGTTAGTAAGCAAATTTGTACATTATTAAATAAGTATAAAATTAGTATTAAATTAGCATATGATTAGTTATATAAGTAAGTAAGTAGTAATCGACTTAAGGTAAGTAGGTTAGCTCCATTTATATAATTCATTTAAAATTACCATTTATATACAATAAAATAGGCAAATCAGTTTCAAACCTTGAGACAACATTGGCAGTATACTATTTTGAAACAAATTTCACAGTAAACTTCGAATTAGCATATAGAATTTTAGGAAATGAAAGAGCAGAGTAAAGGAGTTCAAGGACCTTTTGAGGATCTAAATGTTGAAAAAATTGTTACAGATTTTTTCTGCTCCGTTACTCTTGAGTATCGAATAATTTTCGCCCAGTTGTTAGTTTTGAAATGTTTTTCAACCTTACCTGCATTTATTCCAACCCCCCTCTTGTGTTGATTTTGAGGATTTATCAGTAAAATTATTTCTTCCCAGAGACTTTATACATTTTCCTAGAGGCCAGCCAGACAGTCATTTGATAGTCACTTGCGATATAACTATAATTTTCTTTATGGTGCTGCTTATTGACACTTCATGATTAGTCAGTCTTTCTAAGTTGTTCCTCGACATATATCCATGCCTGTTCCAGCCCCCCAGCACTAATACCTTGTGTGAATTAGAAGTTAGATACCGGAAGGAAAAGTTTTTTAATACTTCATTTCATTCGTCAACAATTTGAAAATTACCTTTATTGAAAATACATCTCATTAATTAACAGGCAATGTATAATTGGCATGTTTGCTTGAAAAAATACTACAATAGTAGTAAAGTAACATACAATAAAAAGAAGATTATGTACTGAAGAGAAAAAGACAAACCAATTAAGTTTGAAAAAAACAGCGAGTGAAGTTCAATTAGAAGTTTAATTTTTTTGGTGTTTGTCCACACCTTTTTTCTTCTCCAGAATACATAGTACGTGCACCTCACTGCAATGTTCATAGTATTTTTGATGATTGCTTTTTGGGTACTACTGTCGATGCCTAACTCTTTCATCATGTATAGCAACAAATCAGATGAAGACTCAAGAGTGCCAATAAAAATAATAATAATAAGATTTAATATTCTCATTCGATTGTAACAATTTTCTGTAAAATTGGTTGTTTAGCAGTGGTAGATACAACAGTGATCAAAAGAGAAAAGGAAAAAATGGGAAACGGGAGCAAACAAAAAAGAAGAAAATAGCAGAAAGAGAAAAAAGCCTAGCAATAATAGCAGAACGATAACATCAGCAACAAAAGAGACATGATTAACAGCCCATTAAATCTGGACCAGTCCAGTCTTATTTCTGCGGCAAAATATATAATAAGTCGAACGAATAATAATATTAATAATAATTACTAATTTACTTATATTTGTTGATTTGAATAGCTAAAACAAACTAATGAAAACCAACTATCTAATTAAAAATTTATCGACACATTACATCAGCCTGAATGTTTAAATTAGTTAAAGCTGATGCAGGCTATGTGGTATGGTTTTCCCATTGTTGTTGCATATCAAATGTATCTTTCTCGTTCTAACTCTAGAGAGTCATGGCTGGTTCGTTCTTCATACTACTGAGGTTCTTTTTGAGAGTTGACAATGTCCTTGTCAGGATGAATGACACACGAGTATATCACGAGGTACACTTTTGTTTTCGTTGCTTAGCATTTTACGACTAGTTCTATAAATTCAAAATTATATGCACTCAGCTGAAGTGTTCCGGTCTTTGTTTATCTAGTTACGCAAGTTGTTTTTGGTTATTTTTCCTCATTGAGCCGCTGTGCGAGGACAGCCAATTTCTGAGCTCAAATCCGAAGTAGTAATTTGATCAATTTATGATTTTTTAGCTATAATAGCAAAAATTGCCTACCTTCTTAACTTATCCTGTAGTGTATATGATAAAAAAACTTTATTGGATTTTTATATTATTATCATAAAGAAATCATTTCACAATGAATAATTCTTGATGAATAATTATGCTATATTATGGTTGTTTGTGTGTATTTGTATGCTTTTTATGTGCGTTTTCATATTTGTACGTGTTTTCGTAGTTGTGTTTGCTTATGTGTGTCCTTTTTTATGCGCTTTTTGTGTGTTCTGTGCTCGTTTTTGTTTGTGTTTATGTGTTTTTGAGTTTGTGTGTGATTATGTCTTTGTATGTTCTTGTGCACCCGTACGTGCGTCTGTGTGTTTCTGTATGCGCACATGTGTGCTAGATATTATGGTTTGCAGACTTGAACAGCATGGACTCATCTTAGATTGATGTATAATATGTACCCTGAGTCATGAGAATCCACCATTCCATTCTTCGATTTTGACAATTACTTTGCATTTCTTGAAGGCTGGGAAAAACTATCTGCTGCGAGAATATTCATCAAAAGAACAGCCCATCTCAATATTGAAGGTAATTACCTGTATTAGATATGACCACATGGTACTTCGTAAGGATTAGTTACGCATTAATTGAAATGCATAGGACTAAGCTCATGGGGTATTCACTTATGGGAAAATGCTATAATCCCTGAACTGCGTTAATGTAATATATATGCACACTGGCAGATAATCGTATTTATTTATGAAGTAGGAGACAAAGAATATGACAATATGCATTTTCATTTCTTCGGATTCGCTATGTGCTTTCCCCATGACTGGTATGGAACCAATATTACCTATTTAATTGATCATTTTTGGACCCGGTCATGTTTTAAAGTCTGGTTTGGTCAAAAACATGGTTTAATTACAGGTGTGGTTCACTATTTAGTTAATTTTGTACCTCAACTTTCATAGAAACTATACAAAAATTCAAAGAAACAGGTATTCCCCGTGATGTTTTTTGTCCTCCATTTTAACGATATGTGTTTTGTTCTATAGAAAGGCCCATTGTGTTAGATTCAGCACAATCTTCTTACTTCTGAGTTTGGCCTATGATTAATAATTGGTGCTTTTGTGTATTTTGTATGTGGCTTTGCCACTATCTCTATTCATTCTCTAAGAATATTCCTAAAGTATTCTTTAGTAAACAATTAAGTTTTAAGGGCTCAGAAGGAGAGTCATATTTATCCCATAACTGCTGATGATAGTTTTTCAATCTGAAAATTCTCTTATTAATTTATGATGGCTTTGTTCTTAATTTACAGAATCCGTTTGCTAATCCAAGTGAACTGTCTGAGCATTTAGAACTAAAAGAACAGTTGGTTGAAAAAATAGAATTTATTGATGATACAGAGGCACGTAGGTGCACTGACCAAGGAGACGGCTGAGCTGTTGAGTTGCTTGTTTATCGACTTGTTAGCATCACACTTAATCATTCTCTGCACTTAAGGAAGATAACACCTTGCACACATGGAGCCTTTGATTGAGTAAAATGCTGAAGATTTCTCGATCAAGCTCACAAGTCAGTGCTACACACTCATTTACTCTGTGCTGTACATTGCACTCCTTATTCGGCTATTTGCGTTAGTTATACTGTATCAGAACAATATGCTATTGAATGACATATTACTTTTGATACTTTTGGCAAATTTGTAGGTTTTTTCAGCAAGTCATAAGCCTTTTGGACAATGTGTAGTTATCGTTTCCTTAGCACATTTTTTTAAAAAAAAATTACATTTTTGTCTGAGCCTCAATTTTCTTAACTTTTCCGGAAAATGAGTCTGAAATTTTCTTAACATTTCCTTAACTTTTATTAGAGTAGACTGGCTAAAAGAGGTTACCATTATTTGCTATAAAAAGTTTGATCTTTGTTATCCAAGAGTGTTAAAGAAAAGTTTCGATCCTTGTAAAAGAGCTTGTAAAGAATGAGCTGATATCGATTTCTCGCACGTAAAAAAGGTGAATTGTGGAACTTGAGCCTCGTAATTTTCTTAGGATTTTAGCCTTTTGAGGCTCATTTTCTTATAAACTTTTCTTATAAAAAAGCATGTACACATACATGTTTGAAGAGATAGTGCAGAGAAATGAAGCTAATCAGGAATAATAGGAATAGACGAAGAGTTAGGTAAGTATCTTGCTGATTTGATATATATGTTAGTAATGACTTCATCACACTTTATCACTTGTTGAAGCCAGTACGTTTTACAGATTACCTAACCAAAGGAGCCTGTGATCAAACTTTAGCACAGCTATCTGCACCATACATAAAGGCAGGGCTGAGAGCATAACGGCTTTCCATCAGATTTTCCACTTGATATAACCTCATTGAATCCTACGCTGCTTGTCTTAACGTAAAGTATTAATTTGGAGCTTAGTATTTCCCCAAGCCACTGATTTTATTTTGGTAAAGTCCAACATATATTTTTCCAGTGTTCTTGAAGTTTCAATGCCACGTTCCCAATTTCCTATAAGCTCCAGCGATATTTCCTTTGAATGTATTCTATCGCATGGGATGTCGATTGAAAGCAGATATACGTTATTTTGCACACTACCATTTTGAAGCATTATATTGACTTGGCAGTGGCCAAAAGTTAAGGCTGTAACCTTGGTATTTTGCCCAACAGTGGTTTTATTACGAATTAGGCAGCATACGGTAGAATACTGCGATGGTACCCATGGGCAGCGGAACCGGGGGTTGGGGGTTTAGCCACTCTACGTTTTACTTCCAATGTACTTTTAAAGTACTGATAGTACTCGTTTTAGTACCATCTATATCCTTGCAGTGTGTTCACTCACGCTCGCCCGGAACAAAAATGTCGCTCCGCTGCCCCTGATGATACAGATAGGTAGTTTCCTATTTTGTGTGTATTGTAGTATGAATCTCGTTGCTGTGATACTTTGCAGACTTCGATTGCTCTACTGACCAGACCTCTTTGACTTATGTAGACAGGGACGTATTGACGGGGGTGTGTGGAGGTGTCACCCCCTCCCAAAAAGCATCTTTTGCGTTTGAAAAGATTCAGGTAAAATGTATGTCATTGCATTTTTAAAATCAGGTACTTTTCGAAGAACTGAAAAGGTTACACACCACCAACCGCATGTTCTCGCGACGTCTCGGTATGTAAAGCAGAGTCCCAGATTTTTGTAGGTGTCAATCACGCGTGAACTTTATCATATTTTGGCATAGTTACATCGTAATAGTATGTTTGTTGGCTATTCTGGCATTGGTCACTCACATAAGATAGAAATACTATAGCCAAGATTGGGACGATAGTTGGCCAACTCAGCTTTATTATTAACCTGAGAAGAAAGCGATGAGAAAGAGAGCAATGTGGTCTTAGTCAGAGTCTAACTGGAGATGTCCATGTATATGACATTGAATTAAGTTGACATATCCAAGAAGTTGATAAATTTCAGTAAATTTAATAGATTTTTCTTAGCCATTCTGGGATTCATTATCAGTATAAAAGTTATCATTCTTATGCTGGACCGTCTATTATGACTAACGGAAATCCAACTCATTGTTAGAAACAGCCCTACGGAAGGACTGTAGGGCATGTACCCTAGCATCCTCCAGGATCGATTTTCTAATTCTTCCTACTTCCACGATAAATTATCAGAGGGGGTGGAAAAATGTTAGCCATGTTTAATACTTCTTACCATTGCTCTTTTACACCCCTTAGCTTAGTCGTGCATTTTATTGTACCGCATTGTACTGAAGTGTGTGACCCCCAGTTGGGCATAGTCTTCTACAGGATATGGCTTGTTGAAGCCCCCTAGTCAACGATGGCTTCCACCGCCCCCTGCTTCTTTGTTATGTGAACTTGTTTGATGTCAGCTACGTAGATACGTCTGGCAAGGCTCTCACTACTAACACACGACTCTCTTTCTTGTTGTTCTACAATTTGTAAAGAATACAGTTGTGTAAACAGTTTGGTTTGGTGAATATTTCATTACCCTCATGTCTTCCCCATCTGAAAATCGTAACACAATGCAGAAAAAAAAAGAAAATTGAGGCACGTCTTTCGCATACACTTACTGAATTAATTTAGCTTAATATTTGAGACAAATCACTGCAATGGTGTCTATTTCAGATCAAATGTCTAATCTGAATGGTGTCTGGTTCAGATCAAAGGTGTAATCTACTTTCATGAATCCGTAATACAATAGAGTAAACTATGCAGACTCTGCATTAAACGGAAAAGACGAAGCAGCCGGCACCCACCGTTTTCGCTTTGACTAAACTAGATTTGTGACACATCCCATTTCTGCTATGACATTAAAATTGGCCTTAGTCTCATCTCATCAATATGGTGGATTTTACATGGCGCCTTGAGCAGCTTTTGTTTTATTTCTGTTGAGTGTATAGTCTTTTTCTGGAAAAGTAGATTCTGCAGAATTATACACACCCAGTTTATTCTTATCAATCATATGTCGAGATCAACTTCTCTCTAGTAGAGGGTTAAATCCTCCATGAAACTAACAATTCATATATCAGATCTCCTCGAAAATAGGCCAACATTCGCTAGTAAACTGAGTCAATTTACATTGACTGCTCGTTGGGCATTTGGAAGAGGAAATTGGTGCCCTGCTACAAAACTGAGTTTTGTTCGCCGAGAACCTTTCGAACTTTTTGAAACTTTTGTCGTAAAAACTTGAAAGCTGCGGAAAATTCTCGTCATTGTCCTTCATGTCTCTTCATTATTCTTCATATCTTTTTACATAAAGTACCTCGAAAACAATATTCAAACACAGGCCGAAAAATTCACTCAAAGCAACAAATAGTCCACAGCCTGTTTTCTAGGACATATGGTATTCATAGAGTTTCTTGAATCGTAACTATTTGACGTGGTATTGTCTGATGCAAAATAAGGGTCTTCCCTGCAGTGGGGTATAGGGCTGGGATACCCCCTGGAAAACGGCCCAGTCAGCAAATCGATTCGAAATCTTGCGTCAGTGGGAAAAAGTCTTGTCATGGTGTACCCGTGTATTTATGATTCTATCTCTAGTAGGCAAATCGAATTAGCCGTACCCCCTGTCCTGAAATTCGCTTGGGACTACCCTTTAAATACTAGTAAAACTTGTATTTTCTAGCGTTACTTGTACTGATCATTGAGTATTGCACTGAAATCGAAAGCTGCACGTTTGACTATTACCAAGACTGTGTATGGTGTTGAAACAGTTGGCTTCCAATGATGTTCTCGAAATTTCTTTATATCTGAGTTCATTACTGGTCGCTTTCTGCTATGTATTTTAGGCTCACTATACCTTTGCTGTTTTCCGATATTCCCCCTTCTTCTATTGCTGGAGATACTTTGCAGATTTTCTTGTAATTTGTTATATAAAGCCATCCAGTAATCATGAAAAAAACCACTGAACCGATTGGTATTCCAACTGATAGTGCTATTGTCCAGGTGACTTTGTTAGAAGACGTCTTACCTCTTCCACTTTGATCTATTTGCGGTTGTATTATTGATGAAGCAATGCTGGAATTAGCAATAGAGTATGCACGCCATGATTGCTGGATAGAGTTTGTTGCCATGATCTCTGAAGATAATGTCCCTCGTAGAATGGAGCTCATCACTTCTTCTGATATACTGGATGTTGCAATTTTATTGTAGAGAGGTTTTGTAGTATACAAAATTGAAGAGATTTCTTTGTTAGCATATTTCAATATCGAAACCAGAGAAGACGAAGTCTTGTTTTGTATAGAAACTAACTTTGAGGCAACAAGTCTTGAGGTTGTAAAGCACGAAAATGTATCTCTGGAAGAATTGCAGCGTGATGGTGTCAACAATGAGTGAATGGTTGTTCCACTGCCTGACACTGTGCTCGGTTCTATACTGATATATCCTTGAGAAGGTTTTGATTGTATCCGTAGCGTTTGCCGGATATAAGCTGAAATTGTTGACGATTTGTGTGGAAGATATGAGGTGTAGAGGACAGTACTCGACGCTAGTAATGAGGGAGCTATGTACTTCGAGCCGAATTGGAGGTCTTTAGAATTTGATTGTGATGCAGCTTTGGCAATGGAAGAGGTTTTTAGTTCCAGAAAAAGTGTAGGTGTGTAGATTTGAGTTGATTGAATTTGCATATTGGGTGATGATGTATCAGACGGCGTGAAAGATGTTCTTTCCTCAAATTTTGTACTTGTACTTGTATAATGTGATATGTCAGACTGTGTAGAAGATGCTGCTTCCGAGAACTTTGTATTTGTATATGATATGTCAGAAGGTGCAAGAGATATTGCATCCGAGAACTTTGTACTTGTAAAATATGATATGTGAGACTGTGTAAGAGAGGTTTGTTCTGCAAAGCGTGTACTTGCAGAATTTGAGATGCCGACTGTTGTGTGGATTTCAGAACTGTTCATCTCCATCGTTTGCGAGGAGTATATTGCAGGACTGTCTTTCTCTGCCGAATATGTTGATGACTCGGTTACTGACGATGTGCTGTTTGCTAAAAGTCGAAATAGTTCACCTAATAATTGCAGCTCAGAAGTAGGTTAGTCAGCTACATGTTATTTTTAATTATTGATATACATATATATATATATATATATATATATATATATATATATATATATATATATATATATATATATATATATATATATATATATATATAAGGGAATGCACTAATGTCAGTCCACTATCAAAAATACATTGTTGATTGTTGTACAAATAGTTCTAGACTAATAATCATCAACGCAGCAGGTTTCATAAATATCTGTATGAACAGAAAATTGAATAGAATAAGAAATTGACGTACTAGGCCAAGAAGTGAACCCTCACTGCTCATATAAAGCTGTCTGAAAAGCTGAGCAAAGTCGATGGGTACATTGACTAATCGAATGAGATGCAACAAGACAAGAAGCCTAACGGAAGACTGCTTCTTGATCGTTTTTATGGTGGACTGTAATCTCCAGTTCTACAGTGGTTTTAGAAGTAGATACAAAAAGTATCAAGCGACTGCACATAGACCAGTGATTTCCAACCAGGGGTGCGAGACATCATCGCAAAGGGTGCAAGAAGCGTCCATCTTAATGACAAGAACTTGACCTATTTAATATACTCCAGTGTCCTTGACCAAATATCTGTTGTAGGGGGTGTGAAGTTAGAGCTATATTTTTCTAGGGTTGCGGGAGTAACAAAGGTTGGGGACCACTGATCTAGGCATGCACGCTGCACTGTGTCTTATTTCATATAGATGGTTTTTAAAACTGCATATTACTTTTGACAAATAATATGCTGTGAAGTATACCATTACCATGATGTAGTAATTAACGCATTGAATTTCGTCTGAGTAGGCCGGAAAGGGTTTGTTAATTTGCTTGTTCAATTTGTTAGTTTATTGAATACAGTAGAGTGTGGTACACGCCATCATGACGTCAAGGGGTGATTGATGCACTGTAAGGCAAGAGTCAACCTGGAAATCTTTCGAAACCTCCGAATCTAGTCTTGTCAAAATGTTTCTGCTTCTCGTATGATATAGAGCTCATGAAAGTATGGAAGAACTTGTAAGTAAGTGAAGTTTTTTGATAGAGAAAGTTTTGGTAACACGAAAATTGATAGGATTGTCTTTGAGGTCTAGCATTGATAGCATTGCTGAACTGCATCTTTGTTTTTCCAAGAATCTTGTTCGTATCTTAAATGTTAGAATCGAACGAAGAGCTCTTTAGTAGGCGCCAGCCACCACAGACTGGGGGACTTTGGCGGGCAACACCCACTGAGACCATACCCTTCAGTGCAACTGCGCACAGTAAAGTGCACAACTAAAGGGTGAGAAACAGTCATGATGTGATATAGGAAGAAATCGGACCTTGCTAGAAATCATCCACTTCCTCGAGTCTTTTCTCCTTGAATTCGGACGAATGTCAAAACTGGGGAATATGTTCCCCCCCCCCGAACCTCCCGTGACGTCGCCACTGGTACCTAGCACATGATAGATGGTTGAAATACTATACCTTGTAGGACAATGAACTGGGTTAATGCTTCCTCAAAGACATATCCACCTGCTTCGTCGTAGGAATATAACCAGAATCTTTTCCGCCCGGCATCCTCTGGTTTCGAATAGCTATATGTGATGGTGCTCTGTGGCTCTTTGGTAAATTTCAGTCTGTCACCGTACTTGTAATAGTCATAACGTTGTAACCAGACAAGTGATTTAAATATTAAATCCCATGTTTTCCAATCTTCAAGGTACTCGTAGAGTTCAACACGGTATTGATAAGGTTTAGTGAACGTCCAGTTTAGCACGAGTGGTTCTGGTGGGGTGAAGTAGAATGGGTTCGGCGGAGTGCTTATGAAGGAAGTGTCCACTCTATCTGTTTTGTGAAAGATAAAGTGATATAATTCAGACCTGAATATTTATTAGATTTCAGCAAGCAGCTCAATTGAAATAAACAGCATATTCATTATCTATCATACCTTAGTTTTGAAGAGCGATAGTATATTATTGAATTACCAATTATTGCAACCACAACAATGATGGATGTGAGGAATCCCTTCATCTCCATAACGTTTATGCGACAACTGCATCTGCAGATTCGTCTTTGCTAGCAACTCCAGTTGTTAATGATCCTGGTTAGTTAGTATCTCACCAACGTTGGAAGACAACAAGCAGTTATCTATGTTTATGAATTGTATGCCACATACCAAAAACCATTGTATCGCTGTGAGTAATAATCAATAAGTGGCATTTGGAATGTTTTGCTTGTAATGAAAGACAAGGGAATTGTAAGACGTCATTAATCTCTGCTGATACCCTGTTGTATTCTGTTCTTTTGATAGCCTCCTAATGCACCTAAGTTCTTGCATTAAGTATGCCTGCATTACCTACCCTTCGGTTTCTAGCATCGCTAATTTGTACAAGAGAATGCTGGCTTAGAGTTTTATCTGTACTACTAGTAGTCTCGCTGTGTAGAAAGGAGATAGGGAGATTGGACAGGTTTTTTCAAAATGGAATATATGTGTTCTCACTTTTAGGCCTATCTGGTGGAATCCTAGCAAAAATATTCGAGAGTCCAAATACTTGAATTACAGTGGAATTGATAGACAAAACAGCTTAGCTTAGAGTGGAGATTCTCTGTTTGAATTCTGTGATGGGAGTTATTTGGAAATTATGATTGGATTCTTCAAAGACAACTAAGACGTTTTGAATTAAGTAGGGAATTCCAGCAGATCTAATCAATAGGGTGATTTATGTGGAAAATTTAGCTACCAGAATTGGCTGAATTTATCTCTTAGCTCTAAATTTATTAGTTATAATTATTCAGTGGTCATTTGGTAACGTTCGATTTTGATACAGTGTAGAACTCCAATCACCGCCTACCTGAGAGTGATCATGGAATTTTAGAGAGTGATCTTCGAAGAGCAAAGTCTATGGCTTAAATACGAAGTCATGTGAAGATATTTTTCTGCTTATTAAGTTTCGAAAATATACCCATTCTATTCATACTATCGATTGAAGCTGTTTTATCTCTTTTTTTGGTTTTTTCACTAATAAATATTGAATGGGACGACATTGTATGTCGGTTTCTAGGTTGTGTAGGATTTCGCTCGTGTGTTTTTTGTCAATTTATTTGCAAACGACCAAAGTGGTCTTAAGAAAAGTCCTTGAATTAGGCACTGATTCCAATAGTCAAACATATGCTATTCTTTTGGGGGATGATTGCGACTCAACGGATTGAAAATCTATGTTCTTTGATTGTTTTCATTGGTATGTGTCTATTCTATTGAATAATAGAGAATACTTTTTAGTTTTATAGTTTTGTAGCAATCTTTTTGTAGTAGAGTACCCTTCAAACATTGGCATTCCTGATGCCGCCCTGGTTACGTCATTGCAATGTTATCACTGATGAAGCACTAACTGGCGAAGCATTTGATAAATAATCAATAAATTTTCCTAAAAAGTAAGTTTCTCTTATATTTTCAAATGTATATATATATATATATATATATATATATATATATATATATATATATATATATATATATATATATATATATATATATATATATATATATATATATATATATGTATATATATATATATATATATATATATATGTGTGTGTGTGTGTGTGTGTGTGTGTGTGTGTGTGTGTGTGTGTGTGTGTGTGTGTGTGTGTGTGTGTGTGTGTATCCATATAAATGAAATGAAATAAAATGAAGATGTCTGTCACATTGAAGATGGATATGGTTAAAAACAGTGATGTGAGATTCTGAAGGGGATCGCGCAAAATTGTGCACAGAATGAGAGTTAAGTGGATAGCAATGGAATTTTTAGCATAATTGAGCTTGGATGGCCTTATCAAAAGCAAATGACAGCATCAATATATTAAATCGGATAAACTAATGAAAGGAAATATATTGAAGCTAAAGTTAATTGGATTGGAAGATTTGATTGGAGCTTGGAAAGATCAGCGACTAGATAGATAATTTGTGAAGAAAAGTGTGCAATTAATGTTCCAGGAAACCTGAGCATTAGGTAGCAGGAAGTGCTAATCAGTGAACAATGCCTTTAAGCACTTAAAGAAGATTGAGTTATTTTTCCCACAATAGAAGGAAGATCTGATGGGTGGGTAGATTATTTGGTAGAAATTTTGATTGTGATACTTGTGAGTGAAGCAGTAGTGAAGATAGAACATTGAACAATAAAGTTGAAAGAACAATGAACACCAGAAGTGCTCAGGAGACCTATGGTTAACTGTAAAGATAAATGAATGGTACATGCACTGTACCTCAGATGGCACAGACTGTTTGTGGAAGAATATGGAGGGCTTGGAATGACCATTTGTTTACAAAGCGGTCAGGGCACTATCCAAGACTCGAAGTCGACGACTCAACTTCCACTCGCCCCCCCCCCTGATTTCTCTTCGTAGTTGTCTATTGATATCTCTTTGGCTTGAAGAACGTTAGTAGTTCTTTTTGCTAATCTAGCGCCCTTCGATCAACAGATGCAGGCTATCGTGACTTATATCAGTTTTCATGATTTGCTAATCGTAGAAGAGTCGTCATCATCCCAAAATGGCGCCCGATCCATAAATGTCTGTCGTTTTACCGAAATGGGTAGGGATGATTAGTAAGTTCGTTCATAACGGGCTAACACACTAAAAACATGTGATGAAAATTACCAGAAAGTACAGTTTTCGTATTACTGGTCAAAATAACACTTTTGGAGATCAATGCCCCGTCTTGATGCCGCAGTGAAGGCGCAGCAGTTTCACAGAGAGCCGCTGATCTCTGGAACAGGGAAACAAAGCTCATTTTCGTACAGAAATGGCGGCATCTCAGAGTTTAGATGAAAAGTTTGAATCTTTCTCAACCTTTTTAAAGGAGGTATGTATACTTCAGATACCCAAATATCATGTACGTTATGTTCAAAGATATATGAAATAATTCCTTCTTAGGTTATGGCAGTACTCTTTTCTATGAAGCAATTGTGTCCTAGTACACTTTTTATACGGAACCCGGCTCAGGCCTTAACCACATTGTATTACGAAAAGTTTCTTACTAGTTCCTGTACTATCACTGCACATATAATGCCATGGAAGTAGTATAGAAGCATAAAAAGTGCTGATATTCAGAGTTCTGTTGTATATTGCTGCTATAGACATTTGCTGCATTGATGAACTCGCGAATTTGACTGCCATGAAGTCCCTTTTCGAGAAGATCTCGAGTGTGCACTTGGTCCTGAGTGTGGACTGAAAGTGCGAAACAAGTATGAGAGATACAAAATTCTGTTTCGAACTACGCGCGTGTTAGAAAAATTTTACTTCAGTATTATCCACACTGCAGAGTTTGGCAACTGCACACTCGAGATTTTGTCACAAGTGATACTGCACATTCAGACATGGGTGTAGTAGGGTGTTGAAAGGTGAAAGGGCGTGGTTTCTTGATTAATTTGAATATTTTCCAATTGCTCTGCTGTTTGGTACAGAACCATTCAAGGTGAGAAGCACATGCTTGTGTAGTGCTTGCATGTCTGTGTAGCACTGTAGTGTTACACTGGTCAACTCAAACATTCTTGTACAAAATGTGCATCTGATATGTACATATTTTTCAATTGCCCAGTAGTCAGTAGTAACCTCTTAGTATGTAGGAGATGTAGACTGGACATTTTAAACTAAACATTGTCATTGTCTCTATAGCAAAATGTGCTGAATATTGTTCACACAGTTTCTGAACATAATATTAGCAGAATTTTCTAGAACAATATCATTTGAAAGTGCTGACATACAAAGTAGAATTCTGTAGCATCTGTTGTTTCATAAATTTCAAACTTTGCAGCAGATAATCTAGAAATGTTTCATAATTGAAACATTTCTTTTGCAGGCCTTTCAATGAGACACACTTGATTGTGCATGAGCATACAGGCATGTGCCCAGCACATTTCATGCATTTGATTTGTCACTGCACAAGCTTTATCAAAAGTATATGGGCAAGTACCAAAGAAAGCTCTCACAATTAAATTATTAGTGTGTGCAATAGCTCCAACATGCACAATTGGCAGTGCACATCAAACTTATTCATTGAAAGGCCTGAATTGCCACTACTATTTGGGAGATTTCCTACCAATAATCATAGCTCAAATTTATATGGGCTATAGGTATCTGGTCTTTTGCATCTTCTGTAATGGTGTATTGGAATTGCATTTAATAGGTAAAAGAAATTGAGAGAAGAGATGCAGATCTTACAAATGACAAACAGATAGACAGGCTGACTAAATCAGGTTCAAAATATCTTAATCTGAATCCATATGAGGTATATCAACTTTTTCTTTCTTGAACTACTTCTTGTCTGTTTAATAACCTGGAGCCTGTAATTATTGGTACTAGCTATAACCACAAGGTTGCTTATGTCATATTAACTTACACAATGTTGTTGCAAGTGTATTATGAAGCCTAGTATCACAAAGCAAGAAAATAGTGTTTTATTGCAAGCCTCTCTGTTTGTGGCACACAATCGCAGATGCACCTTGATGAGATGAGGTGCACAATTCATCATATGCCTCATTCTTGAAAATTACCCAGATCATGTTCCTTGACAATAAAAAGTGAACATAAATCATGCACTTCAGTGCCAGATTCTGTCACAAGGTGTGCAATTGGTCATGCATCTGCTAAGTCCTTTTACAGAGGGCTGTTTTTATTGCTTATTAAAGGTGATGAGTTAGTTATTCTGTTAGTGAATATACCTGAGCAAAATGCAAGCCCACTAATTTTGGTATGAACTGTAACATGTCGCCAAAGTTATCAAATCACTTTGGTGCATTATGTTGTGTTGTAGTATGAAACTGTATGTAAATATCTTGATTGTTATCAGAATTATTGTTTTGTTCATAGTTGCTAAGAGACATATGAGTAGTTGTCAACACATTTTACTTGTAGGGCAGTGTTATAGGGGAATATCATGTGGTTAAGTTAGAATCAGTGAGGGGAAGGAATAAGCTTGCTGGTTTTGAAATGAGAGTAAGATTAGATAGTTGGTCATTTAGAAGAAGTTTTTAAGTATCATTGTTAAAGTTGAGCATTGTTTTTTTGCAAGAAAAGAACTTAAGTGTAAATAGCATTTTGTACATAGCATATAAATTGTGATTTTCTTCATCATTGCACTATTGAGGCCAGCTGAAAAAGCAGAACAAATTTCCAGTGTGATAGCCTATTGACACAGAGGGTTTGCATTTCATCTATAAAGGGACGGTAATAATGTTGATGTGAGAGGCTGTGAAAGAAGCACACTCAACAATTTCATGAGCAAATGTTGCTTTTTCTAATATCACTAGTTGTTTTTACTAATGTGCTAATCAATGATTTTATTGTCATGAATATATTTAGAATTGTGTCTTTTTTTGTATGCTACCATGCATCTTTCTTAAGTCTTTCCTATGTGACTGCTAGATATATTTTTTACACCTCACTACAAAGAAAATCTTTGCCAACTTGTTTTTATTTTGTTGCTGTAAGGTTCTGCAAATCCCAACTGATGCAACTGAAGATGTTATCAAAGTAGCATACAAAAAGGTAGATCTATATAATGTTGTTGTCTTCATTGGTTAGTTGGTCTTCATGTTTTTTGTGTCTGTTAAAAGAGTGCGTTAAATTCAACAATATATTTAGTGCTATTTATCTTTGCAGCTCTGAAGTTTCTAAAAGGTATGAATTTATGAAAGCAAGAGTAGTAGCTAGGCAAATAACTGCAGAACATTTGGCACTGTTTGTCTTTCTCGAGCAGTTTCGCAGTACCAGAGCCTTTTTGCTATAAAGCATATTTTACAGAAGTGTTCCTTTTTATGGAAATTTATGCTGTAAATGATAATCCCTACAGTTGCTAATTTTTTCTTATAAAGATGACAGGAATTATGTAAGAGCTGATGATGGCTGCCTGTTTGTGCTCAACAAGGAAACTTTCTTTGGATTTTTCACCCCTTAGTATTTTTCATGTCAGTTGCTTTGAGACTTCTGTCCACCTAATGAAATTTGTTTTACAAATTTTGACAGTGTTGATTGAGAGAAACCTTAAACTAGATCACATCCCATTTACAAGCCATCTTTCCGTAATGAAGTATTTTGTCATCAAGGTAGTCCTGTATGTAGTTATGCTCTTTTGGCTTTAATGTTAGCTTGTTTGTATGTTACTGTGCTATTTAATACGTACTAATACTTATTGGTATATATTTTTATTTTTTAATTCTCTAAGTTGTCAATATTGGTTCACCCTGATAAGAATTATGAAAATCGGGAACAAGCACAAAAAGCATTTGAAGGTATCTTGTGTCAATTTAATTCATTCTGCTTTTGCTTCTTTTATATTTTTAAAACAATAGTTAGCATTCTCTCTTCTTTGATATCTTATTGAGCAAAATATTTGGTATCTTGCCATGTGTTATCTTGCCATGTGTTTAGCATAAGTAAATGGAATTCATCAGTGTCTAATTTTTCATTTGATATTTCTCAAGATGATACCTGAAGAGCTTGAAATAAGGCCAAGGAAATGGCCAGTCACAATGGCTGGCCAGCAAGACATGTTGACAATCCTTTTGGCCAATTGGATTGTCAATAACACTTCATTCAAATTTTATTAAAATCACAGAGTGCTTGCACTCTAATTCTTTTGCTTGTCTGAAGAACAGCCTGTGAAAGAAATTGCGTCAAGAAAAGTGAAATTGATCTATAATGTTGTTTGTGTTAATGTCTGGTGAGACCATTCTCATTTTCAGTTTGTGTTGTAATAGGGCCTTTCTCCTCATTCTTATGAGATTTTAGGCTACCATCTTCTTTCATTTGTTATTTTGACTAAATTATATTGTGAAACAGCACTGCTCTTTACATCTTTGTTACAATCCTGTGTTGATTTGATGGGCAAGCTACTTACTCATTTGCCTTTCATTGAACTTGCGGTGATCTTTTTTGATTCAGCATCATATTGGACTTTTACAGTGCTGTCAAGGAGAGTGTTTTAACTATAGCATGAAAAAGCGGAAACATTCTTTTAGCATACTGAAAGCTTTTTTCGTCCGACACTCATCAGAGTATGAAACGTACGTTTCATAGTATGTTTCATACTCTGACGAGTGTCAGACGAAAAAAGCTTTCAGTATGCTAAAAGAATGTTTCTGCTTTTTCGTGCTATAGTTAAGTTCTGTAGTACCAACAGACTTTTCAAGAGTGTTTTAAATAAATATTTTGACTTGCTCTGGCAAAGGCCCATTACATTTTGATTTCAGCTTAAAATATCCTTTAACATGCTTACAGTATGGTCAGACATGTCTGTTGGGTACTAAATAGTGGCCAGACATGTTCCTTCAATCAAATGCCATTGAAGCATTAATTTTCCATTTATTAGGTGACATGAATCCAAATGTTTGACTTATGCTAATGCAGTTTATCTCTCTATTGCTCATGGTTAGCCCTTATAAACAAATTGTGAACGATGTTGTCTAAATATAGGGACCACTATTACACATACCTTTGCAATTAATGTATACAAAAAGCTCAGACTCTTTATACATGAAGGGAAAGGTAAGCAGAAACTGTATTTTGATCATATGATTCAAGAGTAAAATGTCAGACAAATGGTCAGACAATGTCTGGTTGATTTTTAATTGATTTTTAATTTGGTCAGACAAATTTAACTGTGGGCCAGACAATGTTCACTTTCTAACTATTATTTCAAATCCAGCGGAAGGAATCTTTTGATTGTATCTACCACTATGAATTCTGTGCTGTTTTGTTATAGCTGTGAGTAAAGCAAACAAGACCTTAAAAGATCCAGATGAAGTTAAGAAAATCAAGCATGTGCTAGAGGAAGCTGAGGCAACTATTCAATTTAAGGTGTGTTTAAAAACTGGTTTTATTTATCTGATGTGATTGCTTTGTTCATAAAGGATTCTACCCATCACCTTTTGGAAGGTTTAGACACTGCAAATTGCCTTTTTAATTCCTCTAACTTTGTTGTGCTGACTATTCAAGGAAGATAGGGGGACACTGTGACAGATTATATGAAGCTACCTTTTTGCAATGTTGATTGGTAGCAAGTTTAGCATTTCAAACTTTTTACTATTGTCAGAATAACAGCTGGAGCATCAGTTTAGAGACTCAACTTTAGTTTTGAAGATAGAACGAACATGACATAGAAGAAAGCTATATTTCAGTAGTGAAAAGTTTATCCTAAACATTTTAGACATATTTTTGGATCCATCATCAGTTTTAAATTAGAGAGTGTCAAATAGCAAAAACTATCCAGTTTAGAAATATTAGTTATGTTGCAGAAGTTTAAGAAATAAAATTATGCCATGCAGAAATGTGTTCTGAGTCGACCACAGCTTATATTGTTTCAACTAGGAAGTAGTCTTCTGCTTCCCCTTTCAAAGTAGAGCTTCTGACATTTTATTAATTAATAGTTCCTTGCCAGTGCTAATTTTTCTGTAAACCAAACGACTTCCCTTCTTATTTGCTTCTTTCATGATACAGGCATTCTTTCCTCTTTTGAGTTACCATGCACAAAGGAAGAAGTATTTTGACACTATGATTTATGAAATAAGAAGCAAGAATGATAATGTCCAACTTTCTGAATGTCACCAGAATTCAATCTCGTGTGTTTACTTTGTTACTGACGACTTCTTAGGAAAGATAGCTCAAGTAATCCAAGTAGTGTTATGTACCAGTAATCATTGCCCATTCGATTCAGTTGTGAAAAGACTTGCTCATGTTGTTGCATGAAGATTTATTTTCAGTTGAAAGAAAAGCGGAAAGAAGCAAAAAAGCTGAATATGGATACAATAGAAGAAGACACTGACCCGGAAAAGGTATCAGAATCTATGGTTTAGCAAAACCATTAAGTAAATATGCATGTAGTACTGTTATAGACTTTTCTTGCGTCTGTCAATTTTGCTATTGGAGATATCACACATCTAACTTTGTAAATAGAACCAAAAGTACTTACAAACAGATGCAGACTGTGATCCTTTATGCAGTAAGGTATCATTTTGAATTTATGGCTCCAGACAATGACTTGGACATTTTTCTTGCATGTGGCCAGACAGTTCAATTGTAGAGCACTCATACTGTCGCTTCACTATTTTTCCTAAATCCTTTTGTTTTTGCCTAACTTTTCTTGCAGACAGCGTAACTAGATCTGTTCTTATATCTCTTGTGTCTTAGCGTGTGGTTACTAGCATGGATCTAAAACGCTCGACATTTCTGTTTTTCATAGTTTTGCAAGTTTAAAAGGGCTATAACTGCAAAGTTATTCGCGGATTATGAGATTCGTAGACTTCAGCTGGAAGAAAGAACACAAACAGAAAGGTATATGTTTTAGTTGAATTACTTAATGTCGTGGGCCAGGAAGTGTCAACCATAACATATCAATTGTTTAACCATGTACTTTGGCTACTATTCCTTGTCATGGGCCAAGGGGAGCCAACAATAACATATCAATTACTGAAGTATGTGCTTTAGTTGCTACTTCATACCATTGGCTTAGGAGAGCCAACAACAACACATTAATTATTGAAATATGTGCTTTAATTATTTCTTCATGTCATGGGCCAAGGAGAGCAGCATTAGTATTTCAATTGCTTAATCTACAAGCTTTTCCGTCATTTCGACGAAGATTATAAGTTTTGGATTAAATGCAAGACACTTATTACTTTGATGATTTTCAAATAATAATGAGGGCATATTTGTTGTGAAGATAATTAAGTATGGGATATAGTAAATTTACCACATATTGTATATTTTAGGACGTATAGTAAATGGGAAGTTTCTCAGCAATCTTTCAACTTTTGCAGATAGCAAGTCTAGTGCGTTCGCTTGTTTCGTCTCTCGTTAGAAATGTCACTGAAATGATCCAGTCATTGTTCTATATCTAAGCTGCTTAGCTTGAAGCAAAGAGGGAAATAGAGATTTAAGGGGAGATGGATGCTAAGGAACTTTGAGATATGTAATATGTTAACTAATTTTGCAATGGTATTTGGCAAGCAAACAGTATTTTTCTCCCAATAATTCACATTTGCAAATCAAGTTGTACCTTCAACGTGCCTGTATTGCCTAGCTTTTGCCAACTGTCACTTATTAGGAAGACTGAAATGGGGCTATTCAAAGAGTGCGATTCCTCTGCAGCATGCTTATACCTATTGCTCTCTTTTTCTGTAGAAAACGAGAAAGAGAGGCTGAAATTGCGGTCGAAGAAGAGGTGAAGGCCAAGAAGGAATGGCAGAAGCAATGGGATGTGAGTTCTTTTCCATTAGTTAAGCGCCGTTTTGCTCCATTCACTTATTATGTAATGACATGTTTTGATTTATGTTGGTTGGCACGTTCTTGTATTTATCCGGTGTTGCTTTTCTCTTTTTTCATTGTTGTCATGATGATGACTCTCCATGACCTTGACATTTCTCTCGCTGACTTATCAACGTCTCATTTCTTACATCTCACGGACATATTGTGATCTCTGTTTCTTAAAATTTTTGCCCATTATTCTGTTAACTTGATCTCTTGATCCTAATTCGTATATCCTTACTACGAGGCTAATGGCCTTTTACACGATTATGGTTAGTGAAGTTATGGGATATAGTCTTGTCGAGCTTGAAGAAGCGACAACCCTTTTTATACGATATTCGCGGAATTTATTCTGCGTGGCAACATACAACTATGACTTTGTTAGAAATCCTTTGCCACAGGTCACGTTATTGCTTATAATGGAGACGATCTGCAAGATTTAATTAAGGAAATTCTTTTGCAATATGCCAGTTACTCTCCGAAGCATTATCCTATAAGAGTTTGACGATATTGAACTAGAATTGATTGGAAGAACTTTATGAAATTAGCCCTCTTTGTTATACGTATGTTATATTACATACTGGAGAGAGAGCTTAATTTCTTTCCCTGACTCCAAGCATGATCAGACGATTTCAGCAGGCCAATAAAATTACGTGCCAGTTAATTTAGTTCAATCAAAGTTTGGAAGAATGTACTTCTAGTTATTTTTTAATAGCAATAGTTATTATAGTAAAGTCACCCCCGGATTCTATAGATACTTTCGGAACATTTACCTGATTCTTGTACTTCAACTACGGGACGGATTTCATTCGGTTTTGTTTGATTTCCTGTTACTTATCGACTGTGTTCCCAAAAAGTTGTTACACTTTGAAGTGCAGTACAAGACGAATATATTTTTTAAAATGTTGAGGAATGATTTTAACATGATTTCAAGTAAATGTCTGTCTCATATACCATTCCGTATGTTGAGGATTGCCTATTTCGTAAGACGCTCATCCTGGATCATTACCATCATGAGTTAGGGTGACCAGTTCCTTTCCTCAATACTTTGATCTCCCCCTAGTGTGACCACTATATACAAATTAGCTGCTGGGTGGACAGTGAGCGAGTATTCTAACTATGAATTGTTGTGCCTTGAATCATCTTCCCTCCTGCATAGCAGACGGACACTCTAACCACTCGCCCACTTCACCTATTGTGAACAGATACTTTTAGGAATCCACCAAACCAACTATCAAAATCATGAATTTCATTTTCTGGGTTTTTTCTTAAATAACCATTCGTCAGTGCAAGTAAAAAGTTCCGAATTTTAGTTTATTCCACAGTTAGGGCTATATTTCGAAACAAAAAAATGGTTTGCCAGTCCGGCTTGTCTGTCCCATTGAATTTCAATGTGTATACGATTTGGATTAGTTCGCTGATTTTAGACCACCTTTCAATCAGAAAGACGTCATGAGCCTGGTATGGTATCTACGTGATTTGAATGTAATTGCATTCGCATACATATTAAGGGATGGTTTGTTTCATTAACTCGGATTTCCTAGATTGAAATCCAGCTTTTCCGTCATTAATTGACTTAGAAGATCTTCTGTAGCACTTAAAAGGTTGCTGCAGTTTTTTGGGGCAGATGATGCGCATCCCTTTAGGTCAAGGGAAGTGGTAAGCCTTGGGACGGTATACGCTTAAGCACTGACAGAGTATCTTCTATTATGCCACATGGTATACAGTCATTGAATGTGTATGTCGGTGAGCTCTTGCCTTGGCTCCTTTTAATCAACATTTTTCAGTATAAGATTTGAAATCTGTTCAGTGTAATTACTATGCAGATTTATATAAAGATTGTGTCGGCTGTTTGGCGAACCATGACATTAATGCATGATTGGTTTCTCGTATTTAACATATATTTTTCAGATATATGAGGGGAAATCTGTTTCTTGCATTCAAGCGAGGATTATTATCCAAATTGCAGCTTATCTCACTCATTTACCTAATTAGACATCATTGTTCCCTGCTCAGCTAGGTTCTAATGAGGTTCGCGATCTTCTGCAAAAATAGCCTTAGATAGCCTTAGATATACTTACTGCCTTATGGCAGAAGTTATTGGTTAAGTGTCAAATTGGTCCGAGATATCTTATAAGACAATAGGACATTAGAGTAGTTTGAACGAACTACGACATGCGTATCTGAAGCAAAAAATACATGGTTTTGCACCAAAATACATATTTATGCCGATAAAAGAGAATTCGCAATATTATGTTATTTATCTTTTTCTATTACTGTACCATCTCTTTCTGTCTTTTTTGCCATCTCTTCCCACAGTTGTATCATCTCTTTTTATTATGTCATGTCTTTCTATCGTTGTACCGTATTTTCTGTAAGTTTATTGGCTTTTTCTTTTATTCTATCATCTCTTTTTGCAATTGTATTACATGTATCTATTGTTGTATCATCTCTTCTTGCAGTTGTATCATTTCAATCTATTATTGTATCATCGTTTTGTATTTCTATAATCTCTTATTTGTATTATACTAACTATTACCATAAGTGTTTCGTCTCTTTCTATATTTGTATCACCTCTTTCTGTTGTTGTATAATCTCTTTCTATTTTCGTATGGCCTCTTTCTATTAGTTTGCTATCTTTTGCTATATATGTATCTTCTCTTTCTATTGTCATATCACAATTTTCTATTGTGTTGTATCATCAATTTCTATCGTCTTGTATCTCTTTCTGTTGTCGTATTATCATTTCCCATTGTTGTATCATCATTTTCTATTGTGTTGTATCATCAATTTCTGTTGTCGTATTATCATTTCCCATTGTTGTATCATCATTTTCTATTGTGTTGTATCATCAATTTCTGTTGTCGTATTATCATTTCCCATTGTTGTATCATCATTTTCTATTGTGTTGTATCATCATTTTCTATTGTGTTGTATCATCATTTTCTATTGTGTTTTTATCATCATTTTCTATTGTGTTTTATCATCTCTTTCTATTGTTGTATCATCTCTTTGTGTTGTCGTATCATCATTTTCCGTTGTTGTATCATATTTTTTCATTGTGCCTTATCCACTCTTTCTATCATTGTATCATCTTTTTCTATTGTTGTATCATCTTGTGCACTTGATTTGTTGAAAGGCCTCTTACTATGTATGAAATTCCACTCACTTCATCTTAAAAAGTTAGCGTATCATTATTGCATTCATCATTAAATTCATAGTTTGCCAATCCCTTTGACCAGATTAGATAGCTCATTCCACTCCTTATTAATCAAATTTACCCACTGCCGCTCCAATATTAAGTATAAATAAACCGATATTTGTGAATTAATTGAGTGGAAAACCCTCGCTTTGGCTAGCTTCCGCTTTTAAAGCTCAACAGACTCGCTTCATAGTATTTTTTCTTCAATGAATGGGACTTTAAAATAATAATAAATCGATAAAGGATTGTTGTCTTATCTATTCCTTTCATACTCTGGATTTAATGATATTAGGAACCTTTTGTTTGTTCATTAGATCTAGGTCAAACATGCCTCTTTTAACTCATTTTTCGACTGTCATTCAATATTGCAGCACTCTAACCAGCTAAGATAATTAACCATGTGAAAGTACGCTCACTAGCAAATAAGAAATTCATTGATTTGCAACCTGCATTTTTACATTCTTATTTGTACAGTACTTGAAGATTGTCCCCGTTCTTGGCCCTTCCTGCTTTCATACTTCGTCTTATGTTCAGGCTTATCTGTTATTTATGTTCGCCCCACCTACTAGCAACAGATTAACCTAAGGTATAATTTTGTCAGGTAGAGAGATGAAGAAAGCGTAAATAGAAACTTCCCATTTTGATCCAAATACAGTCGATAGGCAACGTATTTATCAGTGTCACCGACAGTTACTCAGTGTTCGACTTTCCAGTAACCAACTCTTGCACGCTCATTTATGCGATCAGATATGTACTATGTTACGATTTAGACACGTGTATTTCCTTTGTGCTGTATTGACGTAACATAAGTTTCCATAGGTGAATAAAAGTTACCTTGAAGGTAGACTTCATTTGCAAACGTATTAGAGTATATTGAGGAGACTCCTCCTCAGAATTGCAGAGGTGGTGCAGCTATTTGCGTGTGGAATCGACTGGTGTTCGGGCGCCAAAGTGAATGGCACCAGCCTATCTGGCGACCAACATTGTGGCGTTGGGAAATCGTCTCTGTTTGTTAAACAGTCTGTAAGGACGTGCAGCTGAAAATTGCAATATGGAACTGATTAGTTTTAGGAAGGTGGATACAAATAACTTAAGTTGTAATCATTTGGGCAGGGATAGCGTTTACAGCTACGTTAGCAAAGAGAAGGTGGACGGGAAAATATGTAAAGTTATTCTTAGGCTCGAGAATATAGGTCCAACAGATGAGTGGATTAATCCAATCAATATTGAACCATTGACAATGCAGCTATTTTTCGCTCGGAATGGAATGGTCCACATTGAAATAAACACACTTGAAATCAGTAAACATATCAGTGATCTTACAATCTTAACATTTTGAAATCCATTAAAGATTTTCCTTTTTTTGCTGATGTCGAATCAATCAGCATTTTTCTTTGGTATCCGAATTACTGGTATCGGAAGCCTGACGCCGAATCAGTTGGCGCCGAAACGGACATACCAAAAAGTCTTTGCCCAGTTGTTTCAGTGCTCTAGTATAAAAATAAACGTCTGAACGAAAGTGTATACCGTGGCTCAGGATATACTTTCATTCAGAAGTTTATTTTTATAGCTGGTTACTTTCTGGCTAATAATAATTAATTACCACTGACTATCTACCCATATAATATACAAAAAGGTTTAGGAAAGAACCCTAAATAAATGGAAATGCTGCGCGCACAGTTGTTGCCACCCTAGCGTCGTATTTCCTTTTTGACTTCATCGTGATGGACTTTGTCGAGTTAGAGCTATTTTTAATGGCATTCTACAACAGATGCCCTTGTGTGGCTCTAAACTCAAGAATAGATTGCATCGTTTTTATTAAATTGAAACCTAAAACAGGAAACCTCTAACTTCGCTCATTGAAGCTACTTTTTGTGCAGAGTAATTGAGGCGGTCTTGCTACATATTGTAAGTAAATCTTCTGTAATCTAAATGTTAAATATTTCTGTTATTCGAATGTTGATCGCTATTGTTGTTTACGATGTTTTCTGTTTTAGGAAGGACGCAATGAACGTGTGGACAGTTGGCGTAATTTCCAAACATCAAAGAAGAAGAAGAAAAAGGACAAAGGCTCTAGTTCAATGAAGAGCTTCAAGCCGCCATCATTAAAACCCGAGAAAAGGAGCTAAGATTGCAAGTTTTGTTGATTAGCAGGTTTGTGTACATAAATCGATCGGTGAACACGTCATAGTTTTTAAATATTTGGACTTTAAGAGACCAACAAATCAGCTTCCGGGCAGAGGATCCCATGACAATTCCTGTGAAATTTCTAACACATACACAGATTGCCATCTGTGCGGATACTACGAGATATTGATGAATGCTGGTACCTGAAATATGACATTTTCGCACACACTCGGTATCTACGGTGTTATTTGATGATGTTTCAGGTATGATGAATCATGAATACGCCTAGATTTGGCCTAGAGCATCATCCTTTGATATCATCCGAGAGCTTTGTTGTCATCATTAGGTAAAAACCGACCACTATGTACGGCTGTGTTTGAGAGAAATCACTGATTGATTGATTTAGTAGCTATCTGCATGAGCAATATGTGCTTACATATCACGTGTTATAATTTCGGGCATATGAAGATGCGGTAGGCGTTTTCTCATTGGATGGTCATCGTGGTTTTTGCCCATTAGATTAAGGCTATGTTCACATTGCTCCGTATTCGTTTTTATCCGTTTTCATTTCTATCCGTTTTGCCTGTTCACATTGCTCCGGGTACATTTGAATACGCTATGAAAACGATAAGTGTTCACATTGCTCCCCTCCAGGTACAGCGGAAAACGGCATGATATTGAGTCTTATACTAGCGTTTTCAAAAGTATCCGTTTTCGATGTTCACACTGCATTTTTGCGTTTTCAAAAGTCTCCGTTTTCAAAAGTATCCGTTTTCAAAGTGCGTTTTCAAAAGTCTCCGTTTTCATAGCGGAGCAATGTGAACGCAAGGCAAAAACGGATACTTTTGTATCCGTTTTCATATGAATACGGAGCAATGTGAACGGGGCCTAATACTCTCAGGATACAATGCATGCTCACATTTTATATTGAAATAGGGTAAATACCCGAACTAGGAATGTCTGATTTAGAACATATCAGACTTCATTTGTGTTTCACAAAGTTCCCACGTTTGGCACTCGTGTTGTTGTACAGCAAATTCCTGCAGAATGGTTCGAGACCCTTAGGAATATTTTGTCAGTGGCCTTTTCTGGCTTAAAATTTTTCCCAAACCTAGACAAGCGAATGAGGACTTTTATTAATAAGAGGAAATAGGAGCAATAAAGAGCCTGTGAGCAGTGAATGGGTGTATGGGCTTATTAAATGTCTTTTTACGTCAATAAGTCCAAATGCCTGTCCCTTGAAAAGTTATACAGGGCTCCTTTGGGGCCTCAAAACCGTGGGGGCCCCTTAGGAATTGCTATATCCTCAACCTGTGTCGGCTACCCCACTGGGCACACTCAGTATACATCTGATAAAATGAAAGCAGTTGATAGTGTTCTGTTTTTCATTGATTAGATTTGGCACCGCGAAATACGCCATCTTTAGAGTTTTGAATTGCTAGGATCAAGTGGCATTTGCTGAGCCAACGGGCGGTTTTGTTTTTCTACACTCTTAATGTTATATGGGGCAGTCAGTGTTCTGTTTTTTGTCCTGTTGTTACGCCTTATATTTGAACTGTTCATGCTCTACAAATCACATTAAGATGAGGCAGAGCCTCATAGCAGTCATTATGCCATAACGGTCGAAGGATCCCCGTGTCACATTCATGAATTTGTTAGCTACTAATTACATTTTACCAAGACCAAGAGACTCATCTGTTCAGTTTCCCTTTTGTAGGCGAGTAGAATGGCGAACTGGCCATTCATTTAAAACTTAATCTGAGATTGTAAAACGGTTATTGTATTTGGGGTTTTTCGTGGAGATTCGCCTCACATAAAGACTGGATTTTATACTATCAGTTTGTGTGACAATTCTTTTTTGTTAACTCTGGTTATTCGTAAGTTTCTTTTTGTTCGTCAATCTGGTCACAGCAGTGCACCAGGTTCTTAAACATCTCCTCTATACGTTAGACCTCTGTCTTCACATATGGTCATACGTTTATATTGATTGTATTTGAGATTTTGTCTATTTGAAATCACCTTTTAGATCTCTAACCCAGAAACATTAATATTTACATACATATTTGATCACACTTCAGTGACCGGGCTTCCTAGTTGACAAACCTTGTATACAATTTTAGCGTAATGAAAAAGTGTCTTTGCACTTTCTTTGTTCTTTCAAGCCACATGTAGCCAAGAAGCAATGTGTCTTTTGTTCACTGTCATAAGCTTTCTGCCCTCGTCTTCTTTCCTCTACAAACGCTCTACAAACATTTGTTGTTCTCCGGGAGTTTGTACCTTAAAAATTTGTGTCCAAAAGTATCTGCTTTTCTCCTTCAAAGAGAATAATTCTCTTTTTTCTATTTTATATGAATATGAGGATATAAAATTATGCATGGGTGGATTTGTCAAGAGGAAAAAGCTCTACCCTATGCATTGTCATCCTTTAAGGATTTGTTTGGCGACTTGACGTGTTACTTGCAGCCTGGTATAAATGCTGTTGAAGAACGTTCAATTGTTTAAAATTGCTATCACAAGCAATTAGCCGTTCTTATAACACAGCGATATTATATGATTGTATCTAAGATATTCTTCTGTTTCCCTTGTAATCTGATCGTGATATGTATCCTGGTGTTAAACAGTGCTCCTTTTCAGTATTATGATCATTTAGAAACTCGACATTCATTTACTTATCAAGTGAGGACTAGAAGTTTATTATGCGATAAGAGCTCCTGTGCTATTCATTTATTTATTCCAAGCTTACTGGCAACAGTGTGCCTTAGCTGCTTTTTTCTATCTCGTAATGTCAAGGTCTTCTTATCATCTCCTGTGTGTAGTAAAATTGTCCTTTGTACAAGGGACCTGAATTTCGGTATTCTTCGTGGAATATTGGGAGTTGCGAATTCTATATGAAAGTGGGGATCTCGAGTTTCCATATTTTTCATAGAATATAGAAGTCTTTCCATTCTTTTGAGTCTACGTCGCGAATTTGATTTTCATGGTGGAATGAAGTGTCCCTCCCATTATTTGATTTTAATTCGCGAATTTTGAAATCCATTAGCGAGTAAGGGGCTGTTGCCTTCTCTTTTGATTTTAATTCGCGAATTTTGAAATCCGCTAGCGAGTAAGGGGCTGTTACCTTCTCTTTTGATTTTAATTCGCGAATTTTGAAATCCGCTAGCGAGTAAGGGGCTGTTGCCTTTTCTGTTGATTTTAATTAGCAAATTCTGAAATTCTTTTTGGACTATAGAGCTGCTGCCTTTTTTATTTTAATCACAAATTCATTCATCAAGTGTCTTCAATTTGAAAGGGTTCATTTGTGAGATTTGGAATCCATCTGCCCCGTGTTCATTTCCCTACATTTAATGTATGATGTTAGCTTGCCCTCGTTAGGACATTCTCACGGAATATACATTTTTTAATAAGAGACCTGGCTCAAGGCTTTAGACCTGGCTCATTGGAGAAGTTTCCTAATATTTGGCCACATTTTAGTTTAAGAGTTTCTCAGAAGTTTTCTAAGTCAATGAAAAAATTGCAGTGATTTCAAAAACAAAACGTAGAACATTGTCTTTTGTAGTGCCTATAAGGCTTAGTATGACGAAACATACTGTAGTGGAATCTTGATAAATCCGTGGAGGAAAAAGGGGGTTTCCGCAACTGTGAAAATGGCAGAGAATCTTCTAAAGTATCTTAACTCTTTCCTTGTTGTTCTAAAAGTTTCTTAACTTTTAGGCTGTCTGGTACTAGGTTTCCTAAAACCGGTTTCTTATAAAAAACGTGTAATTACTTTTCCATATTCAGATATTTTCGGTGCACTGTTCTCTCGTTTGCTTGGAAACCTCAAGCTTCGGTTGTTTTTTACCCTTAGAAGTGATTAAAATGTTATTGGTGCTGGATGTCAAGAGTAATTTGGTTTTCTCTTTACCGTATCCGTACGAATACAAATCAGTGCCATTAAACTTTCTTGTAATGGCAGAAACTTGTAAAATGCGGATGGACTTCTATCAGGATAACTTGAGAACAATTTTGCAGATTGCTTTTCCCGATTCCAAGAGAATCGGCGCAATATAATGAAAGTATATATAATCACGGATGCAGATGGAGGGAAATCGTCAGCTCTAGCGGACGAGGTCATATCTCAAGTTTCCTTCCTGGCTTCTAAGACTCCATGTCAAACAACTGCCCTGAGTAGTAAAATACACCCAGACCTCTGTTTTTGAATAATCTCTATATACTCTGGCGATTATCTATTAGCTTCTCTAGAGCATTAGGAAGCTCCCACATACCCCCTTCCCCCCCCCACCCCCCCCCCACACACACACACAGTATGATGTGTGTGGCCACTATTTGTTAGAGGCTCTGGAATAAATACAGAGAGCCAGCGGCGAAGTCTGAACTTAAAAGCTGTATGCAGAAATAGTAATTCTTATTTTCTTATGATTTGTTCAATTTATTAAGAAATTTATTAAGGTTTTGAGGCAAGGACATTGGTAATCTCAATCAATACATCAACAAAAAGAAATCAAATCGGATTTATCAGCGACATACACACACACACGCACACGGAATATTTGATGTGTTTGTCGAACCAAAGCTTAGTTCTTTTTTTCCAAGTTCTCTTATGTAAAGATGTGAATGCCATTTTGGCTAAGCAGTTCCTTCCAATTAGCTAGTGGTAGCTGAGCTCTATGCACCATTGTCCTTGCAGAGTTCATACATCGTTTTCGACCCCCCTTCCCCCTTTTACATTCAAATGTGAATGACGAATTGAGGATCATTCTATGTGACTCTCAATCTGTCTACCAGATAATGCAGATGAGAGAACAGGGAATTGCTTATGAGGCGTACCGTATTGTCTGCAATTAACGCCTCATCTCTTTCAAACGCCCCTCTCTAATAGACACTGTGCAAATTCCACAAATTTTCCTTTTTAAGTAAACGCCCCTCTTTTTTAAATGCTCCTCTCCAATAAAGTCTCCGTCTAAAATATATTAAATTTCATAAATGTCCTGGGCGTTTATTGGAGAAAATACCGTATGCCTGGTTGCGCCGCTATGATCGTTAGTTTCGCTTGGGAAGGCTGCAACGATCATGACGACCTTGTAGAAGGATGCATGAACGATGGTGGCGATTGCAACGATCAAGATCACAGGAATAGAGGCTTTTATTTTCCAGTGGCACAGATCTTCGCGATTACCGGGATCGTTCGTGCGTGTTTACACAAGGTCGCTAGTATAGATTACTTGAGTCCTTCACATTGATCCAAACAGTCATAGTGATTATATGGTAGCCAGCCTTTAGAGATATGTTTTGGTTGTTCTATTTTCTTGTCACATATCTTGCATGAGCAGAGGGAAATGGCCGTAGCTATCTATTTTATTCAATTGAGCTTTGCGCGTGGCACGTTATTATCTGCCCTCCCAATAGGGAATTTTATCAATTGAAGCACACACTTAGAAGGTCCTGTCATTTCCCCCAAGAGATCCTCCGACCCCCTATAATACTGCTTTGTTTTGTCGGAATTGTGTTAAATAGCACATTGGCTAGGGGGTTTGCAAACTGATAGAGCTATACATAGGAAGAGTTTTTCTTCAAGGGCATTTTCTATGGACGTGTGGTCTGATTTTTTCAGATTAAGGTTTAACTATTTGCCTTAGATGTTTGCCTTAGATGTTCAGGTTTTAACAGACCCTGGTCAAATTTGCGGTGGAGTTGTACTTTTGTCTTTGACGGGAATTCCTATTTAGGAAGGTCATTCGGTTTTTGGAAATAGCTTTTCTTTCTGAGTTAAGACCATATCTCTCTACGACTTATTACTTTTTGCATTCCCTCCAATGTTTTGGAATGTGTCTATAAACTCATTTTCTTCAAAGGCCGCATTTCCCACAACCAATTCAAGCAATTACAAGACATCCAATTCACGTTTTAATTTAATCAAACTCTGTTGAAACGGTCGTCTTACGTGTCGAAATATCTTTTGTTGCTTAATTGATTCTCCTGATGCCGCTCGTTGACAGGGGGGTAGAACATCCCCTCTTTCAAGGATATCAAAACGGCAAGTAGGTGAAGCGCACGGGTCATTAGTTCATCAACAAACCAACAGCAGTACGGAGAAAGCGCGACATTGATATGAAAGTTGAGATCATTTTCGTCTGCCAGTTGCTCTTAGCAATCAACTATGGGACTGGTGAAAGGAAACAGGCGTTTTTGTACGGAGCTCCAGGCAGATTGCCTTCAATTGGAGACTGGTTTACTAAAAGCAGGAATAGACGTGGCATTGCAGAGCTAAGTGAAAGAGTTGTTGGTGGGCTAGCAGCGGAGGAAAATAAATTTCCATGGATCGTATACTTTCATGCAATATCAAAGAAGAAACGAAATGGATCTGATGAGTATGGGTCGGTCACAAATTTTTGCGGTGGCTCTCTCATACACCCAAGGTAAGAGCCCTTCATGTTTCATCATTTTCTGCTACACGTTTTTTATCAGGAATCTAAGAGACTTTTAAATTACTGACTGCAAAATTCCTAAGGAGTTTTTCAGGTTTGAATTTCCTTTCCATTGTAAACAAGCGAGAATTAATCATAGAAATTGTGCGTAATTTTTGAAGCAAGTGGGTCGTAGGTTGGTTTTCATTGAAGCATGCAGTGTCCATAGTGGCCTGTCTTAGCCTTGACCACTTACAATATCTTTAGTGCCATATGAATAATTAAAATTAAGGAACTATTAGTATTGAAATGCAGTCAAAAGAGGTACGAATATAACAAACTGTTAGAGGTAGGCCTTGTGTTAGTTCCTTATAAAGAAAAACCATCCACTTTATTTCTCTCGTCGTCCGTGAAACTCTGCTACGCAGTTGTAAATCAAAAATGCATCTCTTTCATTTTTTGTCCGTGCAGAATACTACCACAGCTTTCCTTCGACTCTTATCTCGTAATATACAAAATTTCCTCGCTATGCAATAACGAATTCTAGTTTTTAGTTAAAGCCCGACATTCCTCGAATATTTTTGCGTAGATTTGTAATCTGTCTAAGATTTTATCGCCAAAGTAACAATAAATAATGAAAACCCATTTTGCCATGAGTCCTGTCTGATAAAATTTTAGTATTTGTCAGTGTTCTTCACACCCTGTTAGCGTACTTGTGAAGATATTCGCAGAGCGATTTTAAATTATCTGAGTACATTTGATCTGTTTCGTTTTTTGAGAGTTTTTAAGTAATGTTAGATGCAGCGCTGAGCTGTTACGAGTGATAATTGACTGGGAGGCCAAACTTGAATCGAAGGGGGTCACGCTACAGAATTGTAGTGTACTGACATCCTGAGTGTGTCGTACGCTGGCGTATTTCAAGAAAACTATGAGGATTACTTATGGCAACAGACATGCCAAGTGTAAACTGGCGCAAACGATTTGAACCATCGACGCTGGTCTGTGGCGTACCAAATTTTCCGATTCCAGACTCACCTGCAAAGACTTACTTTGGCTCATCCAAATCACTCCCAACTTTGCCCCCTATTAGCACTGTGAATTGATATCCCCACCAGCGTATTTAGACCCATGGATGACCTCTGTAATGTCTGGCGCATGCTAGTACATTTAGCCTAACGCCCAGATGAATGGGAGCCTAGGAAGGAAAAGCTCTGTAAGACGTGATACGTGTAAATCATTTTGGCTGCACTGTAAAACCCGTGATAATAGAGTTTCAAATTCTCCCCTCGTCTTATAGAGAGAGTTCGGGTTTGTGTTCCGGTGCTGATCATTGTTTGCCATTTTTTTGCCTTGTTGCCTTCTATGTGATGAGAGCGAGTGTCTCCAATTTCTTTGTGCTATAAATCATTCAATGATATTTTGCTGTCTTCCACCTTTATGAACAAAGTTGCGTCCAGATAATTAGCTAATTTCGGATTATTTACAGGTTGAGTGTTCTAACTTTTATTATCATCATCATCATTAGCAGTCTTTCTATCGAAGAAGTGGATAACACGGTATTGCGTGTGTTATGATCCCATAACTTGGTGAAAGAAAGATCCTTTGTTTTTTTCCTTTGACACAGTTCGACTTTCTGTCAACCTGAAGGGTATTGAGTTAACGATTTGATGCTGTCTAATCGTCTCTTTCCTACGTTCTGTGCACAACTATATGGTGTTCAATTTGACTTACCAAAAAACGATGCCGATGATTTTCGACCCGCACATTTGATGCGATATAAAAATGTGGTAAATAACAGCCAGTCTTAAATTTCACTTATTGTTAAATTTTTTAATATTGATCCTTCTATCTCATGTAAAAGTTGGTTTGTTCCTTTGTTTTAAAAGTCAAATCCACATAAATTGTTCTGCTCCCTTGCCACTTCTGTATATGGAGCTAGACAGTAGTAAATATTTGAACGCTCTTCCTATTTCCCTACAAAATATTGATAAGACTTGCAATATTTACTCTTGCAAATAGCCAGAGAATGCAGTTTTTTGAAACTTGATATCTTAGGTAGTCTATAGCTGCTTTGAATTATTTCCTATCAAGCACACTTGTCGTATGGGGCTATTAATAAAAAACCTTCTACACTCGCTCTGGTCCTGATTTGTAAAACCAGGCCATGTTTGGTGACAATTTCATTTGTAGATGACCTGCGTATGCTGCTATCTGCCCACCCAAACGCTAAATTCCAATAAATTATATGTATATGGAGAAGTAATTTGTCAGACAGAATCTCTATCGCCGTATCCCTGTAGAGCGAGTGGTATATAAATCAAACTGGATTCCCGTTAAACGTGTAATTTAGTAGGCATTACACAATGGCTAGCATGCGAAAACAGAGAATACCTCACAGAGGAATGGCAATCATTCTTGACCTAACATAAATCAATGTATTTATAATTGCATAAGGCACTATAAAGTAAAGTCAGTTGATATACATCAGTAAAGAAAATGTCTAATCTCATTTCTCCAAATACCGCACAGAATAACCACATTATCGTATTTGTACTAAAGTGAATTACATGATCGAGGACCGTGAATTGTTGAATCGTTCCCCCCTTGATTAGGCCTCTTAGCACAATCTTGCCAATCTAGAATGCATCAGTCGAATCGAAGCTAACCACTACTGAGATAGGTCTATTCAATCAGTGATTCAATCCTTGAATTGCGTACCATTTTTGTCAAAGCTGCTCCTTCCAATGGCATTGGCGTCACTACGGGGTGGACTGGGGTGGACGTGTTCACCCCAGTTATCCCAGAAATCAAGTTCCTAATTCTTTGAAATCCGTTGAAATGCGGATTTATGTCCATATCTGAAGATGTTACTAAATATCAGCATCGAAAGAGATCTGACTTGATAAAGTTGAATTGAACCCTTTAGTGGATGTTTCTATGAGTAGCAGTTAATGGATGCTTCCATAGTAAATTGAAAATGTGAACACATAATTTGGATTGATTCTAAAGAGTGTTGCCTATGCTCTCCAAACTTCTGAAGGGTGTGGCAACAAAAACGTTCTGGAGTAGGATCGACCCCACCCATTATGCTATGTCCAGCAACGCCACTGTTCAAGTGGCTTCGTCAATGATCAGCATCTCATTGCTAATCAATTGGGTTCTTTCTATATTTTATAGGTGGGTACTGACCGCAGCGCACTGCTTGCCAAGTGGAGAGCAAACATCCAAAGTTTGGGTATATATTGGTAACATATATTCTCATATAAATAAGCGAAAACGCTCTGAAAAGATAAAGGCCAAGGCCATATTCATTCATCCAAATTATGCTGGAACTGGTTTCAAAGGTAATCTTTAATTGTCAACTATCCATTTTCATCCTCACAATCTTCCACTTTATTCTTATCTTTGCATCTGTGGCTTTTCCGTATCGACAAGGGTAGATTGTATCTTAATGGGGACGTTAGAATCTATGTTATGTAGCTTGTCTGAATAACTGCTAAGCTATAAATATTTGACAGTATTGCCCTTTGACTCTCTGACTTTGTGATATAATCGAACTTGTGTGTCAAGTTCTCTAAACAATATATGCGTTCTTTTTATAAGGAACCTAGCTCAGGACCTAGCTCTTAAAGTTCTTATTTTTGGACCTCTTTTCAGCAAATTGTGTTACAGGTCCCTTACTACTTCCTTATTTTTAACAGTTAGTGCTATGAACATTTTTTAAGTGTTAAATGTTAACTGTTAAGACAGGACACCATAAACGTAGTGAGTTTCAGCAAAAACCCCTCTTTGAAACACTTTATTGTATGGATAGCAGACAGTTCATGCAAATTTTAACTGCAGTCAATAGAATCGGTTTCCTAAATCTCGATTGTTTGCAGTGATAAATATTCGAAATTGAAAAGTTCCTCGAGGATTTTCCTTTACGTTGTACAAGTTCATTAAATTTTTTGACTTTCTACATCTAGCTTCCTTATAAAGTGGTTCCCTATAAAAAGTAACGTGCAGACAATTCATATTCCGGCTACCTTTATGCTCATTTTTAGACACTCTGATGCTTTTAAATACTACGTTTGCACATTTTCATAGTTATAGTTTTCGATGCGCACAAAGCTGAGATCCATTTGGATTAATAGGCAGAAAGAAATATTGATACAGATGTGTTAGTGTTTTTACAGCTTAAACCTGCAGAATGTTTGCTTCACATTCAAACTTTGTACTGACGGAGCTTTTGATCTTACAATAATATGAATTAAGACATTTGAATATAAAAGTTTGTTAGTTGATTAATGTTTATTATTGAAAATTAACTGACTCATACCTTGAGCTACAGCTGAGTTATACTGCTTTGATATATTTGCACGTTGTTTTTGTACAGCTCTAGCACTACTCCTTTAACATTGATTAAGCATAGATTAGTGCTAACCAAGCTTATCACTGTAACGGCGCATGCCTCTTCAAACTGGACTCGGCCTACGTTAGACCAACCGATCTTTAGATGTGAGTTGGACATGAGTTAGTTGAACTCAAACTGGACTTATCGGGGGTTGGTTGTAGCAGTTTAAAAATGGCTTATGAAGTTCACATTTCCACCGTTTGACCAACATTTATTTTAACAGGTGCTGATTTGGCACTTCTGTACCTATCTCGTCCATCCAGGCATGCCACAATTCGGCCTGCAATGTCACCAGCAGATGACGAATGGAGTAAACCAAGCACCCAAGCTGTTGTTGCAGGATGGGGATCCACATCGACTTCATCAAAAGATTTATCCCCAGTCTTGCGATATGCCACAGTCAAGGTTATATCTACTTTTCCTTATCCATTGGACAGAAATCTTTCATTTCATCTGTACAATATTATCCTTAATTAATCAAGTGATCTCGTTATTTAATTCGGAAGTTTCCTTTCGTTCTTCCATTATTCGAATTTTCAATATTCGATTTTGGTTTTTGCTAGATCTCGTTATTATCTTTATTACTCTTATTATGTTTAATTCTTATCATTATCTTATTACTTTTCATCCTTTTGTTTCAGATCATTCCTCGTATGCGCTGCAATCATCCAAAATCTTTTAATAATTCAGTCCTTCCTGATATGATATGCGCTGCGGGTAGAAATCGCGATGCTTGCTATAGTGACAGCGGTGGTCCACTCATGGTTAAAACTGGGTGTGGCTACAAAGACTCTTGGGTGCTTGTTGGCGTTGTTTCGTGGGGAAGGGGCTGTGCTCTGCCTCAATATCCTGGTAAGAATTACCGGTACCTTAGCAATTCTCGTAGAATGCCTTTTCTATCTAAATTTTCCAGATACCTGGCAATCTTCATCATTGTACTCTCAAATTTCGATTTGATAGTGCATAACTGATGGAAATTTAAAATGAAAGGGTTATACCCATTGCAAGGATACGTGTGGAGCTGCCAATCCCTGTTCTTTTCACTGTGTTGTGTTGTCTGTTGTGTATATTTCTTTTCTTTAGCTTTTTTTTCTGAGGAATAATAGATTTCTGAAAATTGAAAGTGTCGTTCTTGGTGGTGGCCAGATGACCTTGTGTCTTCCTACGCCAGGAACGGCACAGTATATAAGTAATATTAGTTGTAGTTATTTTTAATTGAGGTATATATATAAAAAAAACAACAAAGAATGCCTTTTGTAATGGGCACACGTATGCGTCGTCAGTTCAGCCAGTGTGTCACACCAGGGCATCTTCTATGGAAATTTGACTGGTTGGCCACGCCAACGTGACGGCCCAATTCCATTCGCAGCCAAGCTTGTTCTGTATGTCTATAGAGAATATATTCAGTAGGCCCTTGCTCATATGTTCCGTCCATTGACAGGTTGACTGACGACTATTTATATTTTGAGGAGAAATAGTACAATTTTACAAAAAGGGGTCCAAACTAGTGTAGGCTAGTAACCTTAAATTTTGTTTTTTAACGAACCAAGAAGAAGACCCACTGGGCGGATGACCCGGTAGTGACAATATTAGAAGATGCTATACAGCAATCCCAGCTCCTTATAGTAAATGCTGGCCACAATGGAGACGAGATAACCAAGAGTCCATTCCGTCTACATATAAAAATAATCATAAGAACACTACAGTAGGACACCTTGGCCAATGAAGGTTATATTTAGACCTTGTCACTGGCAGATCGTTTCTAGGTAGAAGCTAAGTGCTTTGATACGGAGAACGTAGAGCCATTTGACATTGCATCTTTCACTGTTAATATATGTATCTTTTTATATGTATCTTTTTGTTTGTAGCATTTAATATAAAATTATGAAAATATCCAGCCTTTCTAGTGAGAATCGTTAACCAGCATAGTGTCTATATGATGTTTGTATGGTTAAAATTTAAGATGGAAATATCAGAGACCTATTTGCCAGGTTATTGAAGTTCCGAGCTTTTCCTTACTTGATTATTTCATCAATAGGTAGGAAAGTTTTTATGCAAAGTTAACTTTGTAATTATCTTGAAGGTGTTTACGTCAAAGTATCAAAATATGCCAGTTGGATTTATGATATCATTAACCCCGGTATGTATCACTTTTTGTATGTTTTTATCACTTGAATGCACACTGTTTTTATAAGAATATAGTCTAAAATTTAAGAATAATTTAAGAGTAATGCAAGACTCAAACTTCATCTAGGTTTAGATATTTGCTTACTTGAATTTTCTTTAGAAAACAATGCAAATGTGAGTGTCACTTGTCCAGTTTGGGAGTCATTTTGCATTATGTTAATAAAGAATATAGTTTACAGGGGCATTAATTTTAAAAATTGTTGAAATTTAAGAATAATTTAAGAATACTCGTAGGCTCAAGGTCAAAAAATTTAGCAATATTAAGGCTTAGTGACAAATTAGCTATTCTTATAAAAAGCGGTGTTTAGCTGCAATTCACCCGGTTGCTGTTATCTGACTCCCGCATCTGTTCTTTTTTGTGTTCATTTTCCTTTCATTTATTGTTTGCTGTTTTAGCTCGATATGATTATCATTAAATAATGCGCTTGAGATTTAAATCTTCTATCTGTTCTAGTTCCATGGTTTCAAACACAACTCTACCTATTATCATCCTTTTAGTCTGTGATGTTTATCTTCATGCTCAAACGTTGAAGCAAATTGTTGTATATGTAGTTCTTTGAAAGTAATCGAACTGTCATTGCCCTTCTTTTCTTCGGTACCCTTTGAAAATTAGGCCTTTGCCATTTGTATTCTAATTCTAGTTACCCTTCCTTTCATGTCACTTTTGGCCCTTCTTGTGGATACCGCATAATGTGATATTGTCGGTTTGCTCTGATCTCTCGTTCCTTTTCACATGATAGAACAAATGCCCGTTTAGGTGCTCAGATATATCTCTGTGAATTTGCCCATTCATTAATTGGTTTTTAATATTTTCTGACTAAATCTAATATGGTTACGAATACCTGAGAATTTATTTGAGAATTCGTGATGCAAGATTACTTTGGATTTATGTCAAGAATTTATGAGATCGCATTCATCGGCAAAATCGCATGACAAAGTCAGGAAATCATTGGCGAAAATCTTATTTAATGGGTTATGTTTTATGTTGTTGATCTCAATGTAAACAAATAAACTCCTGATTATTCTCATCATCTCTCGCCGGTTTAGGATTCAATCATATATTCATATTGTCTGATTCACAGTCTGTCATATTTGTTTGTAGTATTTCGTCCCATGACAGTCGTTCCACTGTGGACGCACGGCAACAGTGGTGATAAATATTTAATTCTTTTACAGGCTTTGCATTTTTTTACTGAACTATCGTTGTTGTTGTTGTGTTACCCCTCTTTACTACTTAATCCCTCTTTACTAATTTACCCCTCGTTTCTCGTTCACAGGACGCAACTCAATTCAATACAACAACTGTTGCTTTTGCTCGGCCAAGGTTCGAGTTCGATGCTTTTTGCAATGCCTCTTTGCACCTTCTCCGCTATCGCAAACATTAAATTCTTCCCTTTCTCTCAATATATTTACAAATGGAGAGAACCTTGCGTGTGGTATGTCCACGAATAGAGCGATATATTTTGGCCCATTTATTATCGTGAATATACGATCGCCCTCACACATATGAGGAAATATCGAAATGCTGTTTGATGTTTTTTTGCCATACCGGTATCTCAATCGCTCATCGTATAGCAATAACAACGATTTTCTCATTGCATTGTTTAAATTAGTGAATGCACATTCGATCGCTGCCACAGTAACCGCCGCTAATTCCTACTCATTTTCAATCATTATGTATCCTAAGAATTTCTTGATTTCAAAGAACCTGTTTATATCAGTAAATATCAGAATATATGATAAACTTGTGTGCATTGTGAGCCGGTCGGCTTGTTTTCAAACTATTAAGGACATGTCGGTACAACATCTGTTGTTTTCATCTGCACATGATTTCAATAGCTTCATGGCATCCTATTAGATGAGTGCGTTTCATTTTAATGCATGTTCAACTGTACCAATATCGATTTCTGAACGGTACCCCGATTTTCAATTTCAATGAAATATCTGACTCAGGAATGGTGTTCATGTTTGGTCAAACGAATGAGAATAACTCCCTTTATTGTCTGATATCTTTTAATCCCATTTCACGGCACTGTCTCTACTGCTTTGCCCTCTTCTTGTTCACGGTTTAATGGAAACTTGTGAACAGATGTCTGCTTGATTACATGAAATTACATGAATTTATACATGCAATGGTGTCTTTTTTATCATGTTAGTTATTTTGTGTACGATTTTTACAAAGAACATTTGTGGAGTTAGTATAAACATTAAACGAAGGCCCCAAATGAAGAGGCTTCCTCGTTTCCATAAAGTTCTAATTCATCATTCTTTCATAAAGCTAGAACTTTTCTGTTTTAAGGTGCAATTTGACATTTCAGGCTTCTCTTCACTTACGAAATGGAATAAGACGGAGAAATAAGAAGGTATGATTCACATAAAAAAAATAATTTTTTCAAATTAAGATAATTTAGCATGACAAGTCGTTTGAAGAGAAGCATTAAATCAGCTGTGTTCTTAAATGAGCTTAAATCATCTTAATCATTGCAATCGTATTAATCGTATTAATCACCTTAATTAAACATCCTTATCAATTATGGCATTAGAATCCATTCATTCATTCACTCATTCACTCATTCATTCATTCATTCATTCATTCATTCTTCCAGTTACTCGTTCATTTGCTCATTTTATGCTACTTCAGGCACCAACGATCAATCGTTGAATTGCGATTTGCAAGTACAAAGTGCTTTCTATCTCTTTATAGCATTAATTGAGATTCGTATTTAATGAAAAGATTTTGATGTGCATTGTTTATTTACTACGCAATTCTCTTTGCAGATTTCTACCCTTTCTGATGACTTCATCTCACTTCCGCACGGACCGTCTGGGCCTCCAGGACCACGCGGACCCCCTGGAAGGGATGGAAATACAGGATCACGTGGCCCACAAGGCCTACGAGGGCGAAAGGTATGAATGTCCGGATAGGCAGTAGTCTCTGTTATTTTTAATGCAATTCAATAATACTTAATTCAATTCAACTAATAGCATATTTGCTTCAATTCAATTCAACTAATATTTGAGTCAATTCATCTAGTGTTTGATTTAGGTACATGATATTGTAAATTTCTTTTTTAGAATTTTTATTTGTTTATTCGTAAGAGAAGTACTCACTGATGCTCATTACAAACGGGGGTTTAACGAGTTTAGAGTATAGGGGTTCTTATGCTTATAGCTATTCCGGTACTCCTGAGGAGAACTGGATGAACATTCTCGAACAGTAATCCTTCTAAGATAATGCTGAAATATCAAAGTTGAAGAAGTCAACGAGAATTTGGTCAAGTCAAAGTTTTGCTTAAAACTAATGCGATCCATGGCAATCCGCAAATTAATAAACCTGCAGTTGTAGTCTAGAAAAAAGCCCGAAAATCTGCATGTACCCGTCCTATTGTGGTAAGCTCATGAGAATAATGAACAAGTTCTTCATTCAAGGGCCGCTTGCAACTCTTTCCTTATTGCTTTTCCTTATTCTTTTTGCTTTTTGTCTTCAGGGTGAATCTGGACCACCGGGCCCAAGAGGACGTGTGGTTAGTATACCTCATTCTCTCATCTAATTTCTTTATTGTAATAGGAATATCTTTGATCGACTTCAAATGATGGCATTGGGTTTTATCTCAGGTCATTTTGTGTCTTTGTAGCTCTGTTCCGAAGTAACTTATATCTTACCTATTGTTTTGATTTGATTCAGGGTGCACCCGGCAAGCCTGGACTGCCTGGACCACCTGGTCGTTTGGTGAGTACGGTCCAAAATACTGGATAAATTGTCAATTTCTTTCCCTTCAAATTTGTTGTCCCATTTCATGGAATACCTCTGCTAATCTTTTTGCAATTTGTAACGTTAGAGAGTTTCATTTGCTAGGTTGGAATCAATGGTAAAAGTTACCCCACTATGGACGAGCTTCTTGATCTTGCAGATGAATTGAAAAGCTTGAGAGGTCAACTTCAGGGGCTCATTAAAGAAGCAAAATTAGGTATGAGTTTTGGATTATATTATATTAACTTCTTCTTTTCTATCTATTGTGCCAGTTTTATTGTCATTTGTAAATATCCTTCAGCTACAAATTTTGAATTTTTTTGACTTGAATTTTTCCAATTTAAAGGGAAGACAAAAGATTACCCTGCGAAGTCGTGCAAGGACCTTCGTTTTCGCTCTGATGGAATTCTCAATTCGGGCAGATACTGGCTGTCACCATATGATGATGGATTTCCTTTTATTGGCTACTGCGATATGGAAACTGAAGGTGGTGGGTGGACTTTAGCATACAGCTATACTTTCACCAATTTTCAAAAATTTCGCAGCTCAGATAATACAGTCACACCTGTACCATCCTGGATGAAATCTTCTAAAATAACTAGTCGGATTGGAGTGGTGTCTACGAGAGCCCCTCAAGGTATGTTTCTTGCTATTGTTTATTTAGCAGTCTAATCAGATCTATTTTCTCCCAACCTAAGTGACCAATCATCTTGCATGATTCTCACCACACAAACATTCCACAGCTACATTTAGCCCCATTTTGCATGCTGATTGGTCAGTTAGGTTTGGAGAAAACAGACCTGAACAGAGGTCTCCAACATTTGGTGGCTATGTTTTATTTAGCATATCATGACTCCTGACTAGACCAACATACGAAACACAGTTTCATCTTTATAACCTTACATGCTCATATTCAATTCAGTTTGTGTTTTTTCTATTGCCATACTATGATTTAGATGCGTTTGCCCGGAAGAGTTTTCTATGTTTTCATAGTACGTACAGCAAGACACTTCTTCACCTAATTTGCTTAGTTAGATATCGTGCTTTGTAGTAATCATTACCGCCATGATCACTATAAATGTTCTGTTTGTTATGGTTTTTAATTTCCTGAGTAAAGTATCATTCCATGAGTGTCTACCAAAAAGTATACGTGCCTCAGTTTCGGTCATCGTTTTCAGAGAGCCATCCGCTGTCATATTTGAGGCAAGAATTAACAATGCTTGTTACTAATGTTAACTACACACTTTTTATTTTATATGAATATAGTCTATAACAATATCAAGGCACAAATTCTCTTAAATTTAATAATATTCTAAGAATAATGCAAGGCTCGAGTTTCATCAAGGTTTAGATTTTTGCTGGTTTGAGTTTTGTTGTAGAAAACAAAGCAGATTGAGCTTCACTTGTCCTGTCTGGAACTCGTTACATTATGCTGCGACTCAGCAACTTTTCAAGAATTATCAGTTACACACTTTTACGTTTCTTTACGAGAATTAATGCTCAAAATCGCTAAAATTTATGAATAATTTAAGAATTTTCTTAGGCTCAAAATCAGAAACTTTAAGAACATCGAGGCTCAGTGAAAAGTTAGGTATTCTTATAACAAAAAGTGTTTATTGATCTTTGTAGATATTTCAAATTTCATGTGAGTTAAAGGTATCATGAGAGTGTTCACGATACCGGCAGGTTTTTATATGCTTTTTGCATAGAAAGAAATGGTGATGGTCCATTGGTTTTGAGGATGACGTAGTATTGCAGTTCAAGAGAGCAGTGCAACTGTCTGTGAACCATTTCAGAGTCAATATATAGATCCACAGTTCTCATCATCCTTGAGACCGAGTGGCTGACACTATCTCCCTTCTATGAAATAGAACACAGAAAATACTGATAGTGTTCTGAAAATTTACGGAGCTTAAGTATCTTGGGCCTTTACTTGTTTTTTATACACTATTGCAGAGTAGTCAGCAACCATTTACAAATATCTCCTTACTACTTTTGATTTAGATTTGAAAGACTTCGGGGCTATCGATTATTCCTACTGGCAGTTTCTTGGTAACGAGTTCATGGTTCAGTCAAACATCAACGATTGGTTAATATGTAGATCGAGATCAAATGTCACTATATTTGAGCCAGTGAAGAAGCGGAGGAAGTATGTTTACTATCCAGTTATTTGTAAGAACATTCGAGATGTTACGTCAAAGTGTGACAAGAATGCCCCAAACACTCTAGTCTGGACAGAATACGGGCTTTCGTTAATAGTACTTGAGCGGAGGTTTGCAAGAGGTACGTACTACAGTTGGGACACAGAGCGAACTGGTTGGCCAGTGCATGATCCTTGTGCTACTACAAGACAGAAACACAACAAGGCAGTCTCTGAACCATTTGGAGCAATTTTCATAAGGTAGCAAGGGTTCCACTGGCTAGCACGGTATTCGCTAAATCATTTAGTGCAATATTCATTAGGTTTCAAAGGTACGATGAGCCAGCAAGTCAATAGCTGGATCATTTGGTGCAATATCCACACGGTACCACAGATTCCACGAGTGATACCGCCACCGTTTGAATTCGGAAATGTAACGTGTGTGTCGTGCCCTGAAGATTTCATTTAATGGAACAGTGTCCAGTAGTATTGGATCGATTGTACTGTAATAGAACAGAACCATTCATGGGCTGGAGATGGAAGTATTCCAACGTAAAGGCTTAAGGCCAGCAGCTGACAAAATTTTTATATACATCCCTGTCATTTTATAGTTTTGCAGACAATGCGTAGTAATTGTTTCATTGTAAATTAAGAATTTTATATCATAGAACTACTGGGATATTTTGAGAGGCCTTTGTTAAATTAGTAATCTTCTGGTAGTAGGATCGATTCATTCCACCATGTTATTTTTCGTAGGCCTAGAAGCGAGATTTTGTATGTTGTTTCAATTCAACTAACGCACGTAGAAGACTATTACCGGCAGGTCATGGCACTGTTAAGCCCTTGCTAAACCAATTGAATTGGATCACGAGAATCAGCATCAATGGAATTTTTAAGTGATTTATGCGTTAAACAGAAACGTCATGAGTTGGTTCCTAACGACCTTCCTTGTATTAGGAAACAATGATGTGACGTTATGTCATTTCTAATGAGCATTTTGGACATGCCTAATTACAGTCTGATGACGCTGTAGAGGTGCCAGAAATTGGCATTAATTCTTTTTTGCCGAAATGTTTTTGTAAAGATTTTGAAGCCTCACCCCTGATACGGCTACAACTCTGGCGCGTACTAATCAATCGTCAATCCTTTGCTACAGAGTCTGTGCTTTGTTCAGCCGAGAGACACTGTTTGATGCAATTTTTTGGCGCTTTCTATTTCCTTTTGCGGTTTTATTTCGGTTCAGTTGGTAATGCCTTTCAAGCAGTTATGTCATTTGTAGATAAATTATGGCAAATTGCTGTTATTTGTCTGATTGGTTTTCTTGCCATGAATAACTTTCTGTACGAAAACAGGTCTAATCCATGACAGTATACGTAAACTTAATCCCTGAGTCCTGCCATTTCTACACCAGTTTTGCTTGTAAAACCTCTCTCATTGTATCATAATTAGTTCATTTCATTTGTAATTTTAAGACTGATTTTGTTCATTATTTGCATAATTCATGGTTATACAAAAATAATATATATAAATATATAAGAGAACGAATCAAAAATATACTTCACTTGAGTTATAGACACTACGATAAATACCTTCATCAGTACTGATGAAGATATTTATCGAAGCGTCTATAATGTAAGTGAAGTATATTTTTGATTCGTTCTCTTATATATATTTATATACCTACTATGTGAATGCGGCTCTGATTCAATTATATATATATATATATATATATATATATATATATATATATATATATATATATATATATATATATATATATATATATATATATATATATATATATATATATATATATATATATATATATATAAATGTAATTTGCATATATTTATATATCCCATAGCTGATGGGTTTTCGTGAATATTGGAGTTTTAAATGTAAGCGAAAATATCGACTTTCTTAAGTCTCAAAAATCCAGTATTGAACTTTTTTTAACTTTTTGATCAGTTGAGCCCTACTTTCCTACACACCACTTTCTGATAAACGAACCTTTATGGCAATTGCCACGGTACCACAAATATCAACTGAGCTCGCCAGCCAAATTGAATAATTCGTTTGTGTCTTTTCAGGGAAACTTTTGATGTTTCTTGATTGCATAAAAGAAAAATTAGCTTTATGACGGAAAAAGAATTATCCCTAGAATTGAAACTACCAAATATTAAGTAGCTACTTGTTCTATACTTTCTATCATAATAGTTAAAGAAAATACTACTGCCCTTCTTTTCCTGATTTTTTTGTTTCTCTGGTACGATTACGGCTCCGTTCTTTGCGTAATCCTATGTTGTTTACCGTCCTCTGTATTTTCTATTGGCTCATGATCTAGAATTTATACTCTAGGTCTGCATGAAGTTAGAGGTAGGAAAGTTAGAATGTTATAAGCTCGAATTAAATTTCCAAATATTCCTTAACCTGTTTTCTAGAAAGATAAATTTTGTTATCTCCCAATTGCAGTTGTGAAGTTTATCCCATTTTGAATTTGTAGGAAGTGAACACCCGAAACCTTCTTAGGGCTACACAATAGGCTGGTGATGAACGCTATCACTTTCTTGCATATAGATTTTCATCCTGCAGGTGATGTTCTATACAATAAAAAGTCAGATGATTCATACCAGCGAATTTTTGTGTTTAAATTTTGTTATTCACATTAAATTCTTTCATACAGGGAAACACACAGATCTATTTTGCATGTGGTACTATGTTGCTCAAACCTACCACCGACAATACAGCTTCACTGATGACGCATTACTAATTACGTGAAACAGGTTTTTGTCAAATGGTAAGTAGACAGACACTGTTACTCAATTGCAAAAGAATTTATATGAAGATAGCTATTGCAAACCACTATGCAGAGAGAATTAGCCTCTGCTGTTGAGAATTAAATTACACTTTATATTAATACGCAAACTGACTAGGGGACCAGCCCTCAAAGTTCATTAAAATATGCTACATTACATGAACTCGTGAATTGCTTAATAGGATGAAGGACTCTCCTTATAGGAGATTATCAATTTGTCACAAAATTAGGGGTTTCAAGCACAAAATTAGTTAAACTTTCAGAGCACTTATCTGAGAAGTACTCGAGAATCGAACCAATTACTTCGGTGATACCAATGTTATCTTGTTAGAACAGATTATTTACTTGTCCACTACTCTCTGACTAGAAAGGGTATTTAACTACAAAATGATTTGTAAACTTTACCTGTGTTAGTCGACAGTAGGTGGAAAGGTTTGCTCCGACCGTTAAAAGTGTACCATCGACATTTTGTGGAGCCACACATTCCCATCCAATCACGAAACTTGTACTCATATATCTGAACCGCGCAGACTGAAGCATTTCTCTAATGCAAATGCAAATGCGAAGTATGCGAATTCGGTCAAACTTACTATTAACGCAATCTCAGTTAAGTTAAGGAAGATCTAAAAATATGGTCATATGTCCTTGAGAAAGCTAGTGTGGAAATGTAAATGTGTCAGACCTACCTTTTGAAGGTAAGAAGGTCTACGTCGAAAAGCATCTCTTGGAAAAAAATTACAGTGGGAAAATTGAAACCATCGAAGTCTTTTCAGTAGCGTATTAAGAAGGCAGGCGAAAAACAGTATGTATATTTAGCCATTTTCTCATTTAATGTTGGCCTTTTCACAATTTGTTTTTCATTCATTTAATACCAACTTCTTCTCCTTTTGTTAATAACTTCTCTGTTAATTGCTCAGCCGGCTACAAAATCATATTGTTTAAAGATCATATTGTTACAAAATTCTGATCTGCATTATTTGTTCTAATACTTAATTTAATACTTCCTTATTATCAAACGAATCTACCAACCTATTGTGAATCGGGAACTCTTTAGCTGTGGTTAGCAAGGTTAACTAAGACCATTCATTATTCATGATTTAAGGTCATGTAAACATTTTTGCTTGTTTTATACTGGCTTCTTCAAACCATTATATTTTGCAATTCAAAAGTTGCAATTAGCAAGGAATGATTACTAATAGTGATAGTTGACAACTGGGAGGAAGGAATGAGCTCCTCTTCAAGTTTAATGGCCTGTTTTCCGTAGCAATTATAATTATCATTTGTTCAAATCCCTTGAACGTTAATTTGATCTATCAAATTATCCCAAATACTCTAGTTTGCTTTTTATGTTTGTTTTGTATTTTGATTTATAAAGAACCATCTAAGATCAAACAGCAAGTACTATTAACTGAAAGTCTTTAGGCCGCAAGATTATGGATTGGACTTCAAATAAGCTGTATCTATTAAGTCTTTTGTGAATTTGTATCATGCACTATGCCTGATGAAAATCAAAATTCAAGTTTCTGGCTCAAGTTTACTGAATGAGAGGCGAATCAGTTCAATGCGCTGCGTCATTGCATCACGCGTCACTTGCGGTAGCATTGTATCTTGAATATCTTCCCTTCGGAACGGGGCTTCTTGAATGAGTTCTTTTGGCAGGATCATTGCGCGGCACATTGCTCTCATTCGACAACAGTTTCCCCGTATGATTTTTCTTACTATTTAGCCGCGGGGAAGGTAGGCCAGACAACCCCGTCCTAGTTCTATTTGTAGTACTCAATGGTCTCGAGTCTCTGTTTACAATCTCGTCGTCTATGCTTATAGCGAGGTTCGTCTTGCCGAGATCACTCGTACTATGGGAATGAGTCATCAGGTGCGAGGATCTCCCCCCATTGGAGTTCTCTTTGTTAGAGCGTGCCGAAAGGGGAGCCGGCCTTCTCCTTTCTTCCATAACCATATTTGGTAAAATTTCATCAGGTGGTATCACATGAACCGTTCCGTATTCGTCATTTTCTATCTCAAGTATGCTCATCACTGGAGTCTCACTGACCTCATGAAAATTTGATGTCGCTTTGTTGTTCACTGGTGAGTGAACTTGCGCATGGATTTCCAGTGAGCTGGAACTCTGGCTGCTTGTTCTTCGAAGCTCCGAGTAGTGTGCCCTTTCATTGCCGTAAACGAAATCCTTCGTATAGACATCTCGTTGTCCGGGTACCCTTGCCGAATGTGGACGTCGGTCCTCGTAGTCTTCGTCATCATCGGAATCCTGACGGTGAATGTCGTCATCTGACTTTGATAAATAGTTTTTAGCTTTAGCCTCCAGGCGCTGAGCGTAACGAATTCGGTGCTTGCTAACGAGTTTGTCTTTCTGACCAGATTTCTTGCATTCGAGTTTTTTGTTGCTATGCTCGATCTTCTTTTCGTATTTTGCCATTTTTGGATCTACTGCAACTTCAGTGAAATCCTTTGGAATGGTTTTTGGCACTGGCTTCGGTGCCTGCCCTGTCGATGCCAGTAGAGCACAGACAATCCATGTGTACCGCTGAAGCTCTGTTTCACACTTGAAATAGTAGTTTCCATGGCCGTTGCATAGGGAGAAGGGGAAACGGCGCTTTGACCTTGGTACCATAGAAAATTTGCTGCCATTTGGTAGTTCAATCGTTTTTACCAGCTTTGTTGGTCTGGATTTTTGTTCAACTGGTTGGTAGAACAGTAGCCATTTGCCTTTGATGACAACCCAGTAATTCACCCAGTTATTCAAACCCTCTTTTTTCATCAAATGGTTTTGATAGTAAACTATATTGTCGTAAACATTCTTTGCCGCCGATGCCGTTTGCATTGTTATACAGTATATCTGGAAGATAGAAGTAAAACAACAATTTGTTACTCGGACTGTGTGCATGTCAAAATGCCATGTTTATTTTCAGATTTCATTTGAGTTTATGCCATGTGTATCCCTTCAGTCTGAGGCCTGCTGCTCACTGGTTTACCTACTTTGAGAGCTTTTCCTTTATAAATCATTCTTATACGTACAACTTTCTATATTGCCTTTCAAATTCTAAATTCTTTTAAATTCATTTCTCTCTAGTGTAATTTTGGTGCATTCATTAATTTGCATTTACGAGAATGTAAAGAATGAAGTGACTTGAGCATAGTTAAGTTGGTTTTCAAGAGGCCAGAAAGTTAAGAAGAACATGCGATATTAAGAGGTTTGCTGTTAGATATTGAAAAGAATCCTTGCCCTGTTAATTGCTCACTTATTAGTTCAAGATTGCGCATCCATATTTTCATCTTTTCAAGACTGTTGAGAAGTGTATTGCTGCTAGAAAGCGATTCGTGAGAACAAAATTTTCTTTTTTTGTTAGACTTAGCTCATTTTCATCACTTTCCAACCTCCAATCAAACTTAGTGCAGTACGGAAGATAAAGCGTTGTAAATTTTGAATTTCTGTTGCATGGAGGCAATCATGAATGCTCCTGAAAAAAATAATGAATGAAGGGAACATCGAATAAATGTATCTTATACATCTGATCTTATATATATATACCAGATTCAACAATTGCAAAATTTAGCAGTTTTCGTAATTCTATAATGGCATTTGATTCTCATAACAGAATTGGATTCACAGCCCTGAAGCCACTTAATAATACATGACCATTTTCTTAAACATTTGTTTGAGATAGTTTTATTAGACAATTTACATGCCACATCCCAGACCTACCTCTGTCTTGTAGGAGTCTTCTACAATTTAGTTTGACGTTGCTTCTGACTTTAACTGTCCACCGTTGCCGGTTTAGAGGACAAGGAATATCACTCAGTCTCTTTGCTATCTTAATTACGCGACAGTACAGTATTCATTGATCAATCGTAGAAGATGCATTTTCAGCAACTTTTAATCGTAGCGAGATCCCGCTTTAAAGCGGATCGTGTTTTCTCTCTCCCGTTGTGGTTATCGCTGGTAGAGTTTTCATGTGCACTCTTTGATTTATAATTCATGATTTCAACATATTATTTAGCCATTGCTGAAAATGTGGCTTTGCATAGTGCGATTTTCGTTTCATTCTGAAGAGCTTATCAATCATTCAGTGATAAAGCGATTATGACCGATGGCTTTGGGAAAAGCAAGTGGATTTTCAGCCTTTGAGACTTGCCAGCACAATTTGCTACAAGGGGCAAAAATGCTTTAATTGTGCTTATGAAACTTTTGATTAAACTCATTTTCTGGCATTGCCATAATGAATAAGGCACCTGTGACTCACAGTCTATCATGACAGTTTCCTTTGTACGTATGAAGAGAATGGGTCTTAGAACAGCTGTCTTAGCATACCTTCAATATGTTGAAAATGTTTTGAAGCTTGCCAATGTCTGATCCTCTTTCTTTGGGGATTACCTGATCATTATTCTAGAGAACTTGCAGTTTAACTCAGTAACTACCGGCTGAATTGCCTATGTTTATTGAAACAGATTATCCCCGACAGTATCATTGGACTTTCTAGAAATTTGAAGCCATTTTGTACACTTCAGGGAGAGCGAGTTTTGCGATCGTAAACCACAAGGGTGCCATAACATGCACATCATAACTCTACGAATTACTTTTGTATAGTGCATGCCTCTTTAATAGCGAACATATTTTCACTACTTTTGACAATCCTACGGAGAACCTATTATATTCTAGCAAATACGTACCAGACAATTAGTAGCTCTTCACTGATTGCTCGACGACAAGTTCACGTAGTTCCAGTTTCAATTTTATGGATTCCTTTCTCACTTCTCGCATCAGACAGGAGGTGTTCTGAAATTTCGATGCCTCGGGTAATAACTGGAATATGTCTTCAGCTTCGAAGCCCTGTCCAATGCAGCTAAGCTTTTTGCAGGTGGCTTATTAATTATGCAATGTTCTTAGCCACATTCACTTTTATTTGCTTAATTTTATTGTTGTGTATTGCCAGAGGAAATCCAACGACATATCAGTCAGCAAATTTTGACATGTCATTCTTATTATCAGCAAGAGGTTCTCTCAATATGGCAGAGTTGTTTTAGTCCGCGTTTCGTTATCAGTTTTGTTCACAATTTAGAAGAGATTTCTTATATGTTATTTAATGCTAATTTTCAATAATATGAGATTAAGATTAGCACGTGGTGATGAGAGATAATTATCTCTTCCAATTTAATTTGATTTAGGAAATGAATAACCTACCTGTTAAGTCTATGTCATTAATGTCTATGTTAAGTTTGAGTCAGAGATAAAAGTTATGGATCTAATGAACTGCAGACTTTCAATTTGATTGATCAACACACGCCGAACACCTGCTTACAATTTTTATCAATATTAACTGTTTAAAAAAGTCCCACCGATAGAGGGCAATACACATTAGCATGTAAAACTTTATACGGGGCTATATCATGAAAGGTACTAGGAGAAGCGATCATTGGTTTTTTCTACACTGTAAGTAAACACTACCTTAGATCAATATAGGATGCACAAGAATGGATAATTTTTTATGCAGCGACTTACTAAAAATGTAACTCTGTTATATTATCCTTCTTTAATGTCTAAGTTACATTCTCATATTAGTTTTATTGATTAAGCCTTAAATGGATAGTAAATTACTATTCCATTTTATATGCTCATAAAGTTATAGTTACAGCACCCATATTCAACAGACATAGATATACCTTACAAAATACAAAACAATACGATAGGGAGCAAAGCAGCCTTATGGCAATTTAAAAAATTAACATCAAATAAAATTCATCAACAAACAACTCCATTGAAATCATTCACAAGAAATCTGATGGTGAGCGATGAATGAATAGCTGGAATAATCGTGGACACCTAATGACACTATCGCACATTTCTTGGTGGTGAGAATGGTAAAACTCAATTAGCGATTGGATGCATCATAAATGCATAGCGAATTGCCGATATAGCCTTTTCATATCGTTGCTAGGTACCAACACAGACGCAGCAGTCTTCAAGACTAGCATTGGTAGCAAGCATATTTTTCTGTTGATGAAGGAACAGCATGATTGCTGGGAGAAACAGGATACTATGATAAGTTTCTTGCTCACAAGAGTCATTTGGTTTGAGTTGCTTATCACTCTTCATAATCCAACTCAAGTATTTATCACATTTGATTTTCTCGTCTATTATCTGAGCGACATCCCGTCAAGGAGCCTCCATATTTTACACTATAGGGGAAATGTAAAATTTTAAGCGAAGGATTTTGTTTGGCTTAAACATGATAATCAAGTGTGGTATCATTTTTCTGCAAGTTGAAAGGCGTGGTTTGCAAAAGATTTCTCTCGGGGTGGACCCCAGACCCCCACTTTTACCTTCATTCAGAAACAGTGGTATTGGAAAATCATTTAAATTAGGGGCTGTGATGTCAGTTAAAATGTAGCAGCAACAGCAGCTGTAGATCGAGCCACAGTGGCATTGTAGGTAGAATTTGCATAATTTGTAAAGCAATGGTGAGAAAAATATAGAGACATGCTAAGTTGTATGGGAGCAATGGTGTCAAACCTTATATTTGCTTTATTTTGAGTTATATTTGTGTTGGAGAAGTTGCAATTCATGTCGTTTCACCGATTATCAGAGATATTGGTGTTTGCACTTATCGGTATTTCACAGTACAGTACAGTACAGTAATTCCAATTTCGGGCCTATGATTGTAAGGGAACAATGTGAAACAATTCGAATGATGATAAAGAAACTTATTACATAAAATGATGAATATGATAAATAATAGACGATTTGATAAATTGGTGAATATTGTAATTGATAGCTTAAATGTGATTTAAACAGTGATTTTTCAGGTCTGGCAGCTTAAATAGTTATTTTTTCAGGTCTGTTAGAAACCCCGGAAGAGGAGTAGTTTACAACGTTTAGTTTCAATGCGTTAAAGGTCCGATACAAACCTGGAGATGAAGCAAGCTAAACTGGTGTCTTACATGACTGTGTTCATTTTTACAAGGAAAGTGTCCAGATATAGCAACCCCTTTCAGCAATTGGAAGTCGAGGTCATCAAGGTCCCTTGTGGTGTTACCTGTGCTACCATGTTAAATCGTCCCGCCCCCTCCTTCCCAGTCTTCACACTATCGTTTAGCATCAAAGATGGCGCAGGACAATAACTTGTCAGCTGTTCTGTATGGCATTGATGACTTACGACTGGTATCCCATTACATTCTGCAATATATTTTACTTTAGTTGGTAGACTCCTTCCTAATTTCTGCACCAGACTGATTAAAATATCCTTAGTATCCACATTCCATTTAGCCTTGTTGTCGATCTACAGTACAGACAACTTGACAATAATAGCGTCTGAGCATCCAACTTTGTTTCATGTATTTTTTGATTAAAATATCAGTAGCTGTATAAATTTGGGATCATATTGTTTGTCAGGGTATTATATCAAACTATGCCTAAAGTTAATAACTCTCTTATGACTTCATAATTAGTGATGTCAAACTATTAGGCAGACGCAGAGGACATATTTTCCTGGTGGTCTTTGCTTTTTGCTGATTGTAGTTGTGACAGTAGTATTGAAGTTCTGCTTTTCTTCAAGGAGGAAACACCAATTTTAAAGCCAGGCAAGAATGGTTGGTATACTGATAATTTGTCTAGACTGCTAGTGTTGTTGTGTAGGTTGTTGGATGTATACATAGAAAGCAATCTTATTTTGTGGGCTCTTTTGTTTGGGATTGTGCAGATATTTTTGTGCCTTACTTCAAAGACAATTGCATATTTGGCATTTGTTGCTCTTTTTCAATATTGTCTTGGTTTTGGTAGCGTAGATATTTTCAGGTAAACTCCATTTTTTGCATGTGCTTTGGATCACAAGAAGAAATTGCAAGTGACTTGGTTTCTGTGTAGGTTTCTATTGGACATCTTTTTTCATTTTTCTGTTACATATTGTTCTATTATACATGAGTGCAGTTTGAACCCAAGTTTTCTATCAATCTTATGATCTTGCAATAGGCTTTATTATTTGTCTTAGATTTTTTGAAATTGTATTTTAGAGGTTCTTATTGCCATGCATTCTGTTGGTATTTGTGGGTCTGATGTCCATTACTGGAAAAAAGGTGCCATTGGTGATTTCATTGTCAAGAGCCCAATGGTCCTTGGACATGAATCAAGTGGTACAGTTGTTGAACTTGGAGAAGGTGTCACAAATTTAGAACCAGGTAGCAAATCTTCTTCTATTAGCAGATTATGCAAATCATTTAGAAATTCTATAGTACATTTGAAAGAATTAAGGACTGTCTTCTGATGGGGTGTGATAAATTACTTATTCATCTAAAGCATAAATTCAACATTATAAGCTTATTTATGAAAAAAGTGTAAATGTTTTTAGTATTTATCATGCAGTATCTTTAGTTATGAATATTGATTTGGTTTTATATATTCTGTGTTTATTAGGTGATAGAGTTGCCATTGAACCTGGTGTCCCTTGTCGTTATTGTGACTATTGTAAATTGGGAAAGTACAACCTGTGTTTGGATATTAAATTTTGTGCCACTCCACCATATCATGGTACACTTTGCAGATATTATGTTCATGCAGCTGATTTTTGCTATAAACTTCCAAGTCATGTCTCATTTGAAGAAGGCTCACTTTTGGAACCATTATCAGTAGGAGTTCATGCTTGTAGGAGAGCAGGGATTTCCAATGGCCATCATGTTTTGGTTTGTGGTGCAGGTATTTTTGCATGACTACTTCTGTTAGTTAGTTGAAATTTATCTTATCTCCTATGGTAGTACCAGTGTCACAATGGCAATTACTTTTTGAGATCCAGTTGATTGATATTTATTTGAGAGAATAGTCTGTTGGCACTATAGCATTTCACTGAATTGCCAGGTGAGTTTAAAGATTACTGAATGGACTGAGATTGTAGAAAGTGTTGCATCCCCACACCCATTGGTGTAGAAGAACCCCCTGAGGAACATGGGGAGCTAAACCCCTTGGCTTGAAATTGAAGGAGATACAGCCCCCTAGGAAGATATCTTGGAGTCTAAAGATAACATAGGGAAAACAATTATCATTATAAAATAGTGAAATGTTATGCTTCCCACAGAACCATTCTGATTTGAATTTTAAAGTTCACACATTGTATAATGTTACAGTCCATTCTTAGCTGGACCATATTTTCAGTTTCTTATATAAGTATATGTATCAAGCTGGTCATTTCTTACGAAAATGCATACATAAATAAAGTCCTCCTAGCTATCAATTCACTTCTATACTACTGCTCACACCCAATTGTGGATCCAAAAGGGGCAAGGAGGCCATGGCCCCCAAATGGTAATATTTCATATTGTGAAAAATTGTGTTCAGAGACATAGAGACATGCCACATGAATAAGACCAGAGAATGAATAAGAATTGAATTGAGCACTGTATGTAATACTCCAAAAGTTTTAGAAGGGCTTGGCTATGAATTCCCCACACAGTTTTATTTACAAAATGCCCCCACCCAGAACTGAACTCTGGATCCACCTATCCCCACACCCCCATCACATCCTCCCTCCCAACTATTTAGTATGTCTGTCACTGGCTATTATATAGTATGGGAAATAAGTATGAGAAAGAATGACAAAATTTTTCCTTTGGTGGAGGCAGAGCTGATGCATTTGCAAAGGCACTAGTTTCCTTGCATATGCATCAGTTATGCTTCCTCCAAAAGGCACAATTTGTGTTAACTGAAAGTTCGTTGACTATTTTTAAAGGAGATCAAAACTGTGGATTGCTAATGGATTAAGTTTTAGTTTTCATTTTCTAGTAGAACTCTGGTAACATTCTGTACTTGGTTATTTATGATTCATGTTGTTTATCATTGGAATGTGACGTCAGTAGTATCGTCTTGCTCAAAATTTGAGTAAAGCATTAATAGTTTATTTTTCTATCGAGGTCCGATTGGTTTAGTAAATCTTCTTACTGCAAAGGTGTGTGGAGCAAGTAGAGTTGCAGTGACAGGTAACAGTAAATTATATGTTTGCATGATGATAAAACTATTACAATCAAAGTTTGTTTCTTTGCATTTGAATGCAAGTCTGCGACGTTATGATGTGCCAGTGGGCTTCATGATATGCTATGTTAGCAAGAGAGGGAGACAAATAGGAAAGTGATAGAAGAAGAGGCTTCTCATACAGCACCATTATACAGATCGAAACATCAATTTTTTCAACAGTGGATCTGTTAGCATACAAACCAGTAGGAGAGATTCCCCATCTGGCCTTTACGTTTCCCCACTAGTTGGCCTATAATTGCTTTCAATCGATGTGTATTTGATTTGCTTGCACTACACAAGGGCTAGGCAATTAAATCCACATCCCCGGTTCCAACATCCTCGAGTGTTAAATTTCCCACCAGTAGAACTGAAAATTATGGCTATTAATTGCACGAATTGCCTATTGACCGCGGCCTCAATTTTGCTTTTTATGTGAGCAGCAACTGTTTTCTGCGAAGTTAACTGAGCGAACATTGATTTGTGATTGTCACTGATATCGCAGTTGATATCTCAAGCAATGCGACTCTTGATGCAGATTTCCATGTAAATAGACTTTTGAGGAGTTGAACAGCTTTATCACTGCACATGTATACTGTTTAACAAACCATTTTATCATTGTAAATCTTTATACAGGATTAAAACACTTCAACTTAAGAGCTGTTATCAATGCATTGCAATTGTGTATGCCTGTAATAGTCTGTTATACTGTATACTCAAAGTTATATATCGTTATTCTTCTGTATCAGTGTCAGGGTAAAAGGTAAAGATGATCCGAGTATGTGGCTCGAACAATCGATGTTCCCTTCTGCAGTCAAGCACTCTAACCATTTAGTCACTCGGCCATAGTGTGAGAGTAGACTGTGAACTGTTTTATTTCCATAAAGAAATACCATTGCATTAAGCTTTCACGGGATGATCCGGAAGCTAGTGCTAGGAACGAATTTTGATATTTCTATTGTTTTTTTCAGATTTGGATGAAAATCGTTTGAAGATTGCTAAAAGTTTGGGAGCAGATGTTGTCTTCAAGGCTGGAGGATGTGACGCAAAATCACTGGCGAAGCAGATAAGAGACGAATTTGGTATGGCTGATCGCACAATAGAATGCACTGGGGCAGAAAGCAGTATACACACATCTATATATGTAAGTGCAAACACTTCATAAAAAATGTTGATCATATTTCTTATCCTTGTGTTGTTGCTATGCGACGTTTGGCGCCTCACTTAGAAGTTAAATAAATGCGACAACGAGGTACCATGCAATACATGAGTAAAATATATTGTCTTCATTTGATTGAGAAATAATTACAGTTAGGTGCAATTCGCTATCGACGATGTTTTGCATTGTACTAGTTAACGAACAAAGCATTGGTTAATCTAAAGAAAAATACCCGAAACTAGCTTATTTTTGGGTCAAATGAATTTGAAGATCAAATGAGATTATCACCTTTTGTTATGATTAATGTGATTAATTGTTACGAGACATGATTACCAATATCACTGTGCTTTATTTATATGCTTTTACAACATGCGCCGCACTTTTTTCGCAAGAATATGGTCTATAAGAATATCGAGGCTTGAAATCGTTGAAATTTAACAATAATTTAGGAATATTGCAAGACTCAAGCTTCATCAAGGGTTAGATATTGTGCGTATTTGAGTTTTCTTTAGAAAACAAAACAAGTGTGAGTTATAAGAATATTTTCTATACGAGTATTAGTGCTCAAAATCGCTGAAATTTCAGAATAATTTAAGAATAATCGTAAGTTCAATGTAAACAATTTTAAGAATATTATAGCTCAGCGAAAAATTAGGTTATTTTTATAAAAAGTATGTAATGTGATATTGTCCAATAGCCAAATTATTCCTGGAATATGCTATCATTGATGATCATTGGACTGGATTTAATTTTTGAAGAAAGCTAAATATTTTCTATGCTCTTTCATCATTAACTCTCAGTATTACGCGGATGCATTAGTATTTTACCAAGATTCTGTCTGATCCGTCTGAACTGGAGAAACGAAGGCATTATAGAAAAGAAAGGCTTCTATCTTCTCGTCATTTTGCCTATATGCACTCGTAGGCTCCATTCTTCCCTCCATACTTCTATAAATGTTCTGTGAGTTATTGCTTTTGAATTTTCGCCATAGTTCTACCTATCAATTTTCTAGCTTATTGAGATTACGTCGTGAAGACAGAGTTGTTGCTGAGGCAAGAAAAGAGTTTGAATTTTGCATGATTTATACTGAAAGTGTCATACTCTTTCAAGACACTAAGCATAGGTACATCAAAACATGCTTCGACCGTTGGGTTCTCGTCGGTTGATGCCAACGTGAATTTGAGTTGGCATCAACTGACGAGGACCGAACGGTCGAAATATGTTTTGATGTACCTATGTTTAGTGCCTTGAAAGAGTATGGTACTTAGCATAAATCATGCATTAGATAACTTGCGTCTCATATCCATAATGTTTACAAAAAGTTTCGGGCTTCCGTCAGAAAATTCACTCGTAGCATACCTCGTCATTTAGTTTCACGGCAGCTTTTAGTTCTCTTCCAATTACGTAATTATCATCAAGATTTCCTAACAATTATATTCAAATGGGTATATGAGTGCAATTGATTATATATTTGCTTTAGATGAAAGATATAAAATCAATCAGGTTTTTGTTGCTGTTTGAATATGTTTGCTGGTGAACAGTTATTACCAATATTTTTAGTGGCACATGTAGTAGAAAGCTACGTCAAAGGACATTCTTTTCATTTCATTGCAGGCTACAAAATCTGGTGGGGTTTTGGTCATTGTCGGCATGGGAAAAGCAGAAATCAACCTCCCAATCGTTGATGCGTTAGTTAGGGAAGTTGATATACGTGGGATTTTTAGATATGCCAATTGGTATGTTTTTTTGTTTTTTTTTTAATATTTACTTTCGTGCATTTCTCGCGATTTTGTCAAGCTCAGTTCTCTTTGTTGAGTATTATTTCTACAACCTACTCCCAATGGAAAGCCAATAGATTTAGGTGCATGTAGTAGTGTTAAAATTTATGATGCCTTTTGCAAAACATTTGACATCAAAATGTCCTCTGCTCCATATCGACAGGATCTTATCGTGATATTTCGAAGTTGATGCTTTGGATGTGACATTTGGTTTTAAGATATTACAAACTATGTTTAAAACCATGGGGGTGATTGCAGAATGGCACAGTTGAAGCAAAATTGTTCGTTTGAAATATAATTGTTTATGCTTTTAGTTGGTGCAAGTTTAGGGACAAAATGGATCCAATGCCGACCCCAAAGGCCCCATATTTTAAATATTTGGATTGTAGCGAGTCATGTAAGTTCGACTTTATCCCGGGGAACCATATAAACTATGAAAAAAAGTTTATTTTCTTACAGTGTGAAGGCCAGTCCCTTTCAGTCATATTTTGAGGTGTAGAAGTTAGAAATTATTGTTAGAAAGTCTTGTGTACTTGTTTCAAACCAGTTTGTGACTTTATGTATAACGGAGCGTTTGCTTTGTACCATTCAGTTATCCAACGGCATTGGAAATGATAAGTTGTGGGAAAATTGATGTCAAGCCTTTGATAACACATCGATTTGATCTCCAAGAGACAGTTGAAGCTTTTGAAACATCAAGAACAGGCAAAGATGGCGCAGTGAAAGTCATTATAAAATGTAGCAAAGATTAGCTTCATAGCTTCTTGCTGTTGGCTGAAATAAGTTAAGTAGATGCTTTGGGATAAATGCTATAACTTTTCGAATAAACAGCTTAATTCAGAATCAAATTAACTATTTGTACATTGTAATAAATGACCAGTTGTTATTAGTTTAAAACGTCGTATGTATGTACATAAACATGACATTACGAAATTTGCTATCATCCACAATTTATCAATAAGATGCGAGTTTTTCAAGTGGACCTGCGTCATCTTAAGGATTTTCTGAGTTTGAAACTACAATTTATAGTGGTAAATATCTCCTAGGGACGGACGTCGACAGGAAATATGCGTTTGAGCCGTGTGGTTGCCATGATGGTATGAAAGATAGGCATGCAGCTGAAGTGAAGAGTCCCCAAATACGGCAGGGAAAACGTATGGAAAGGAAACTAAGCCTCACTATTGCACTTAGAACCTTGGGAAAGGGCGATTAATGTGGAATTAGGCCTACCCAAGACCTAATCTTATAAGCTACATTTTTCGCTTCGCTGAAGTTGCTTGGCCTCTCCACTTTCAATTTCACTCCTCTCAGCCTGTTCAGGAAACATGTTGATGTCTTCGTCGCAAGTATTCTTGCCATACCTCGTGAAAGCCTCACACTTCTTAGAAATTTCACTGTCCTCTTGCAATTCACATGCCCATTTTCATCATCTCACAGCTCACAGCCTGCACTGTCACGCGATTGGTGCTGCTGTTGCGCTAGGAGTCATATTGCGCATGCTCTTACCCGTGCTGATTCAATTTTCTATGGCCTAAGTTGAGATCTGCCACATTGTTAGATGCTAACAGTTGCTGGTTTACGAGTAGGGAGGCTCGGGGATTTGATTAAGAGATATACAGCTAAAGATAGTTTGTTACTTAGATTCAATCACAGAAGGACTATAATATCTACAAGGTTTATGGCCTCCGCCGACATGGGGTCGTTAGAGAAAGCTAGCAATGGTCAGATGTCAGTACATGAGAAGATAGCTTTAATTACGAAGAATTTACAGGTGAGTGTTGGATGTTCCGGTTTTTGTCAATATAGAATTGTAATTTATCAATTGCAAGTAGAGTTATATTGGTCTGTTGAAGCTTCTTTCCAATTTTAATCTCAATCTCTAGTATAGTAGCTTTCACCGGCTTTAAGAATTGGCTTCTATTAACAGTTGGATTGCAGATATAACTTCTTATTTTACTCTCAGTCACTGGATTTCGAATTTCTTGAAGTTGAGGTTTATTTCAACAGTTTTATCTCTCGGAGGACCTTCAATTAACTAATTTTGTAATAACCGTGGACGAAATATAATAAGCTGTGTACGCTATATTTTTGTGCATTTTGGTTTGTGCTGATTTTTATGGGTACATTCGATGATCATCCATATCAGCCCGAGTTCACTTGTGACTGTTATAATACCTTCTTTACCTTTGTTCAATAGCACAGGAAGTATTTCGTGCGCCTTAACATTAAAGCACCAAAGCGAACAAGCCTGAAGCCCAACCTCGATTTCACTATAAGTTGAAAGCTGACATCAGAAAAAGGGTACAAAATTATGAGGAATCGCGTTCCATATGGAGGGTGCAGACCAGGGTTATATACCAGGGGAATTCACCCCCTTAAACTTTTGTAAGAACGACTGTCCCCTTCTTTTTCTGGTTAATGACTTATTCTTTGAAAATATGTTTGACTGAACTTACAATTAGTTTTTGACATTTTGATGTCATATTTGATCTCAGAAGCCCTTATGATTGGTAGGCAGTTTGGTTGTGGCAGTTTTTGCCACCTCATAATGGAGCAGGACCTCTTTCAGTGGGTGCAGATTGCATATATATTTTGTAGCATTTCTAGGGCCTATGTGCATTCCATGTAGACTACACCTTTTCCCTGTGTACCAGCATGAGATTTGTTTATTTTTAGCATTGGTATATGGCCATATGACAATATAGTGAATTATGCTTTCAGTTCAGTCATTGCTTTATAAATATGAACTAAAGAATAAATATTGCCATATATCTTTGATCCACCTATTTGCAATGAAACATTGGTTCTGTTAAAATACCAAGAAACTATGAAAGCTGCAGTCTCATCAGAATTTTGTTTTGGCCATGCCCTCCACACCAGGAAGGACCTCCCTTTTGCAAAATTTAGCTCTACACTGCTTCAGGGCCAAAACTAGGTTCTAAACCCCTTGGGATAAAACTTAAAAACAAGACCCCATGTATTTGCTATCATTGAGATGAGTGTAAAATTTTTACATACACACGCAATATTTCTTTAGGAAGTTATTGGGATGGAGAGAATAAAACCAATTTTAGAGAAAGGGCATTTGTCATTGTATTGGGGAACAGCAACAACTGGGAAACCACACATTGCTTACTTTGTACCTATGACCAAGATTGCAGATTTTCTCCATGCTGGTTGTGAGGTCTGTATCAAAGTGCTTACATCAGATTGGATTAAACTTTTGCTGTGTAGGAATATTCTATGAATGCAAATAGGAACTATGTTTTTTTCCCATTATCAGTTGTCTACATACATGTTCTCCATGTGTACATGGAATGGATGGGTTTAAAAATGACTGGCTCCAGACCGCTCTGTTGAATTCAGTAGTGTCACCATGTCATATTGTTTCTATGTCAGTTCTTATTTCTTCCTAACTTCTTATCTCTGGCTCCACCGCTTTCTGATGAGCCAGAAACCCCTAATGTTTTGCCTTTGCTCTATGCAGATACCATTGTTTATCCTTCAGCTATATGGAATTTAGCATTAGTTAGAATCTTAGCATCAACAAGGTATTAAAATTTCCAATGGAGCAATTGCTTTAGGACTTGTTTTTTGAAATAGTGTTATTCAATTCAGGCAAATGTCAAGATTTGGATATATTGTATCTTCCATAATATCTTTTTCATTGTTATGTAAATCTTCTTGATTGCCTGCTTTGCTCTTACTAACTATTGCAAGCATTCCCATAGGTCACTATCCTTTTTGCTGATCTCCATGCATACCTAGACAACTTGAAAGCACCATGGGAATTGCTTGAATATCGAGTTAAATATTACCAAGAAGTAATAAAAGTATGTCTTTTATTGTTTTGAGCTTGATGACAGATCTGTGAAACATATATTGAATATTTCTTTGTGTGTATTTGTATATGTATGCATTTGAAAAATTTTCAATTCCCCTCATTTACGTTTCCTGTACCAATACTGCCTTATAAGTCAAAAGTTTGATAACTCAAGCAAATTTTGATTTCTCATGATAGTTCAGATTATTGAATGTTAACTAAACATATATGCATGCTTGAATGTTCTTTGCTGTACATTTTTTTTAAAAACAGACTTAGTGTAGAAAAACACATTGTTTAATCATTTCATCATAAGAATACATCAGTTATTAACTATGAGCATTCAGTAGAGGTTTTAATGAAGGTTTATTTCTAACTGGTTAAAGAAAAGTGGCTTCATTGAACCATTTGTAATACCTTTAAAAGTGCAGTCTTGGCTTTCATGAGTATCGAATAGTGCAAAGCATTGCCATTCTATAGTGCCTTAAGTACAAATCATTGTCATTCTATTGCCAATCAGTAGCTAGTGAGTAACCAGGATTTCTCCTTTTTTGGTGCAAACAGAAGGATTGGTATTAGGCTCAGAAAAATTAGGAGAAAATTAAAACTTGCCACCACCTGGGATCTAACCAAGGTCTCTTGCTTTTGGGGTAAGCATCATGACCACTAGACCACAGTGGCTTGTTTTAACTCTCCTGATTTTTAACACCTTAGGGTTACTTTTGTCTTTTGCCTTTCTCAAGCTGCTCTAGTACATAAGGAGCTCTTGACATTTCAGGTAATTGAAATATCTTTCCAAATATATATATATATATATATATATATTTGGAAAGATATTTCAATTACCTGAAATGTCAAGAGCTCCTTATATTACTTACAGATGTACTGGTTTCAAGTAATTAAAATATATTTCCAAATGTGTGTGTGTGTGTGTGTGTGTGTGTGTGTGTGTGTGTGTGTGTGTGTGTGTGTGTGTGTGTGTGTGTGTGTGTGTGTGTGTGTGTGTGTGTGTGTGTGTGTGTGTGTGTGTGTGTGTGTGTGTGTGTGTGTGTGTGTGTGTGTGTGTGTGTGTGTGTATACACACACATTTGGAAAGATATTTTAATTACTTGAAACCAGTGCCTTTGTGAGTACAGTACTATTTTGTACTAGTAACAGTCATTAGTACCTTCTAAGAAAACTACCCATGGTCTGAAATTATAATGTGATGTAGATGTATTTATCTTCTACAGTCAATGTTAGAGTCTATTGAAGTGCCTCTAGAGAAGCTGAAGTTTGTGAAGGGCACTGAATATCAGCTCAGTAGGTTTGTATGTTGCCAAAATGAACTATTTAGGTTCTATAACTCACTTATGGAAATAGACGTTTGTTACGAAAAAGTTACGAAAAAGTTTGTTAATGTATTTTTACTCAACTATATCAAGTAGTGGTGAAAATGCTATTTTAGTTTTCTACCTTAAGGCTATTAATGAAGATTTCAGTATATGCTTATAGCAGTATTGTTTTCATTGTTTTATTTTCACATAAGAGTATTTGTACTGTTGTCTTTAAATTTGATTTTTTGTGAAGTGAAAGTGTGAGAAAATTAATGACCTCATTGGGGCTTGAACCCACCCCTCTTGACTTTGTACATTGAGTGCTCTTCCAATTGAACTTTTTTTGCTCACACTGCCCCTCTGTGGCAATTTGAGTTTTATCATGGTGCCACAAACAGTTGACATTTGATGACTCAACTTCCCATTAATTCAGATATGTGATACCTTGAGTGAATTTCCAATTACCTTCATTTGGGTATCTTATAAAATATGGCCTGATAGTGCAAAAATTTGGTCCTTTCTCATGGTAGTTTGAGTTATTGAACTGAGAATATCAACTGTAATTGTATTTGGATTAATTTACTTTTTGATCAGGGAATATATCCTGGATGTCTTCAAGATGACAACAATGGCAACAGAGGTGTGCAAGATTCTGTCAAGTCATTCCTTCCTATGCTTGTTATACAGTTCTGGAAGCCATTTGATGTCCATTACTGACCATTAAAAATATATTTATATATAAATTTGTTAGTTATGCAATGGAAACTTTCTATGATACAACATTTATTCACTGGTGAACTTGAATTTACTTTGCCACATTTGTCATGTAGGGCCAAAATGTTTGTCAATCACAAACCAGAAAAAGGCATAGGGTATATTACGGAGTGCAAGGCTTTCATGAAAGTGTACAATGATTGGTTCTATTTCAGCATGATTGCAAGAAAGCAGGATCTGAAGTTGTGAAGCAAGTCCAGCATCCAATTCTTAGTGGACTGTTGTATCCAGGTTTACAGGTATGCAACATCATCAGAACTGTTTTTGTTTATGATTCTGGACAGTGACCAGGTACTCAATTGCAGAAGGTTTATTAATGTGGTAAATTGTATCATCAGTCATCAACTATGTCATCAATGATCAACTAGGATGTGAAATAGTTGCTACTGTGCAAGAGGTGGCAAAAGGAATTGGAATCTTCTTCACTTTAATCCTAGGCATTGGATGAAGAGTATTTACGTGTTGATGCTCAATTTGGTGGTGTAGACCAGCGAAAAATTTTCACATTTGCAGAAAAGGTTTGTATGTCATCTTGCAGTCTATCTTTATTTTAAGCAGCTCCCTTATCATTAAAAAATCTTAAATTGTATCAGTATTAAAGCTCTTGTCACTGTCTACAATTTTCTGCATAAGGAAATTGAATTCTTATGTCACTGATGGATCACTAATGCCGATTATTTTCCCAGATTTACCCTCAGACCATATAAAATATTGCATGAGTGCTGTGGGAACTTTTTGAAGCTTTGTAGCTGTTTTATAGCTTTTTTGTAGCTTTTTGTAACAATATACATGACATTTTGTTGAAATCAATGTATAGTGATTATCACTGTCATCATTTGATTGCAGTACATGCCACAGCTTGGATATAAAAAACGAATCCATTTGATGAACCCTATGGGTATAAATCCTCTCTTATTTCCAAGATTTTATGTGAATCCTTGCTTATTGCCAGGATTTCCTTACAGTGCATATTACCCACAAACTGTTGCTGTTCCTTCCATATAGATGTTATCTAAAAGTTGCTTATTTGATAGTATATTTGATAGTATTTTGCGGGTGAAGAGCTGATTGCTGGAGTCATCAAGTCAACACCTGGCACAGCACTCTCTGAAGAATACATTTATGTTCTAGATAGTATTGGATATAGTATTGTTTATTGTTCATTAAAATTGCTATGGGTGTTACATACAAATCCCTCATCTGCTAGGACAGTGCTCTAATTAATTTCCATTGTTCTCTGACTCTGGTCAATCACCCTGCACATGGAGCTAATTATGATCTTTCTTCATTGTAGTTCTTAAATTAACCAATGTAGTTTTGTGTTTTAGTTCCAGGGCTGACAGGTGGAAAAATGAGCGCATCAGAGGAGGTAACGTATTATGATTTTGCTAAAACTTAAAGTGATTATTGTCTAGTATTTCAGAGAAGTCCATTTTAGAAATTTGTCTCGGACAGAAGAGAATTAGAGCTATCAAAATGTTATGATCTGTTGTCGTAGATTTATTTTTGTGTAAACTTTTCTTCATAATTCTTAGAACCCTTTCGATTTGCAAGAAAACAAGTCAAGTTTACACCACGTTTGGTTTTTTACCTTAAGTTACCGTCTTTTCTATTTTGTAGACCTATCCTTATCTGTTCTGTTAATATCTATCGACATTTTTATTTAAGGCGTTATTTATTCATTTCCCCATCTTCTATATACTTGATACGACTTTTTAAAACAGATAGTTTTCTACTGTCCAAACCTAACTTTGCATTCTAGGATTCCAAGATTGACTTGCTGGATAGTGCTGCAGCTGTTAAGAAGAAAATTAGCAAGGTACTGTGATTTTTAAATATTTGTGGTTACTATATGCAGTGATAGTTAGGATTATAGAACTCTTTAAGGGCTCATTTTTATTTGATTAAAGCTTTCAGGCCCAAGAACAACACCACAGATTTTTACATTTTTCATGCGACTTGGGTGTGTTATTTTATTTGGCGGAATTATCAGTAGGTCACGAATGGTTTAACTTTACTGTGTTGAGTCAGAATTAAATAGAAAGTGTGTTGGTAGCATGTTGTAGTCTGCTAGCTTGTCTGTTTGTTTTGTCTATTCAAGTCTACCATTATGCAGAGGTTTGGAATTCACAGAGTCATCTCTTTTGAAATTCTATCTCTGTCAGTTTTGGATCTTCTCCCTTAATGTCTCTCTTATGTGACAGTTGAAAGCGGTTCTCCACATACAAGTTCGTAAATGCATCCGAGCGTAATTGAATGGTTTGTTCCTTATTTTAGGCCTTTTGTGAAGAAGGGAATATTACTGAAAATGGAGTCTTAGCATTCTGTAAATTTGTTGTATTTCCGGTGTTGGACCTCAAAGAGGAGAACAAAGGTATTCATTACAGTTTTTAGCCCTTCAAGTTTCTAATTTTCGTGAGTAGCTTGCATTCCAGGATTTTTTAACGAACAGTTGCAATGATAAACACGTAGAAATACTGTATAAGTAGGGTTGTTGTTAGGAACGTTCGTATCAGACGATTTGTATATGAAGTTTGAAGACCTCCTTGAATTTTGTATTAGAAATTAAAGAGAACGTTAGATATAATTCATTATAGCTCTTGAGTCGTTAATTATCTTTTTTTAAATTCATTCAATAGGATTCACGATCGAACGTGATGAGGCTAATGGTGGCAATCTCTGTTTCACGAGTTACCAGTCATTGGAAGAGACTTTTGCCAAAAAGGTTGAGTATTATTAAGTTTATTCATTATTCATGATCTTTTTTCTATGCTTTATTCTTGTTTAGCTGCTTTTCTCATTTTTTTTATTTATCATGTTTTCAATGTTTGATAATTTGTTTCAGGAACTTCATCCGTTAGATTTGAAAAATGCTCTGGCACTGTTTATGAACAAGGTATGGGATTTTAGAGTGGGTAGCATAAACTGTCAGGATTTCTTATATTCGGGAGCTGTTACTAAGTCATAAGGATCTCATCAATGTCACGACAAGAACACTGTTTATAACCCTTATGATTGCAGCTAAAAATCTAATTTAGAAAAGCCGACTTCTTGCATTTTATCTTATTCATATTGTTAAATTTTAACCAACAGTCTCGAACTTTTTTATTACCAAATATTAGTTCTTTTAATACCTTATACCTGAACATGAATTTGATTTCTTGCCTGGAAATCATGGTATCTGACTAAAGCTGCATGGCATGTTAGGTGTCAACTTCCTTGACTACTATAGTCGTCCGTTTTGTGTTATAAAATGAGAGTACATGAAAATGTGTTGCACGGCTATGGGGATCGCACTGGAGCACCACGACTATGTATATCGAATGCTGCGCTATCTGAACTACCAGGTAGTGTTTATTTCTGATTTTTCTGTGTTAGCTACTGGATCCTATTCGAAAGAAGTTTGAAGAAAAGTCAATGAAGGAGTTATTAAATAACGCATATCCGAAAGCTGATAAAAAAGCAAGTACGCACATGTTTTGGAATTTTCATTGTGTAAATTAGTTAAAATGACAACTGAGTCAATTAAATTACACCTTTACGATTATTTTTGCCAGATTTTTGTATTGCTATGCAGAATATTCAGGGGTAGGACACTAGTTGTTAGTATTGCAACCATTATGTGAGCAGAGATTTCACATACGTAGACAATATGCGAAAGCTTACCAAATAACAGTATTGAATTTGTCAAATTAGAGTAGAAAAATCAGTAGCAAGTGTCAGATCGGATTGTATAGCACAGAATAAACTTAATCATTTAAATAATACACACTTTTTTCATAAGAATATAGTCTATAAGAATATTAGGACTCAAAATCCCTGAAATTTAGGAATAATGCAAGGCTCAGGCATCATTAAGAGTTAAATTTTTAGGTTATTTGAGTTGTCTTTAAATAACAAAACAAGTGCGAGCTTTACTTTTTTTGTCTGAGAGTCATTATGCTATGCTACAACACAGAAACTCTTCAGAAGCGATTGAATACTCTTTAGTATAAGAATATTATCCATAAAAGTATTAGCACTCAAAATTATTTAAGAATTGTTTGAGAATATTGTTAGGCTCAAAATCGAAAAGTTTTTTAAGGATATTGAGGCTCGGCAGAAAGTTAGATATTCTTATAAAAAAGTTGCTCATCACTGTGTGAGCATTTTGTGATCTTTTAGATATTTTGTTTTATAATGGTTATTCGTAATTTTTGCGGCAGAGGCAAAGGGAGATGTCCGAGAGATCAATCCATCGAGGCTAGACTTAAGGATAGGAAAGATCAAATCAGTCAAAAAGGTTGAGTACATCACGAATTTATATTGCAAGTTTATTTATAATAATTATACTTTAGTCTTTATGTTATAACTTAGAACTTTTAGCTTTTGTAGATTTTCTTTACTTCTAATATCAATTTTTAATCTTTTCAATTTCGTTTGTAGTTTGTTGTAAGTTTGCATTGTTTGGTAACAGACGGTCTTAACTATTTAACTATTTGAACTAAATTTTGAGTTGTTGGTCTTTTTTGTTGCCTTGACTATTTTCCTGAGATGCTTAGTTTAGTTGTGATCTTTATATAATTAAATGTGTTACACTTGCAGCATAGTGAAGCAGATACATTGTACATTGAAGAAATCGATGTCGGCGAGGAACGTGAGTGAATTTTCAGTAATCTAGATGCAAAATTCAATAAACTTTGATATTTGAAAGACTTGTTCAAAGCCACTTTCTTCTTTTTTATTTATGTATGTACTATTCCAGGGGACCTACTGTTAGATACGTATTTCATTTGGGGTCTGTTTTTAAAGACTTTTATTAATTTAGAGTCGATTGTTAGAAGGATGTGTTAATAAATGATATATTATTAGAGAATTTGATTGATCAGGGGTATGCTGTTAGAAGTTTATTTTAACGGGGGTCTATTTTTAGAGACTTCAGTTGATATGGGGTCAGTTGATAGATGCATATTTTAATAGGGGGTATACTATTTGAGATTTTTATCAATAGAGAGTGTTTTTTGGAAGTTTATTAGGATTGGAGATAAATACTATTAGAACGTCTTATTAATAGGAGGTCTATTCGAGCAGGAAATGCGGTTGTAGTAGGATCTCTTATTTACAAATATTCAATACAGTGTATTTCTTAAATGTTTAGGCCCACGAACAGTGGTTAGTGGTCTTGTTCCTTATATGTCAGAAGAAGAATTAAACGGAAGCCTAGTGGTTTTAGTATGCAATATGAAGCCAACGAACATGAGAGGTAATTAATTTTATCATTATTAATCTGTTGAAATGATGTTATATCATGAGCTTTGCTCAAGAAACTTACTTGTTTTTGTAGCACTTGTTTGTATATTTGTTTAGATTTTCTTTCATATGCCTTGGAAGGGAGTTGTTTTGCTAAGTACATTTCGCTCACATCTGTGGTTTATTTCAGTGAAACAGTTTGGTTGAAATAAAATATGAACAATTCGGGCCTTGATTACCCAACCCGTTTCACCTATAGGATAGTTTTCACCACTAGATATGAATTCTTAGTAAGTCGGATGGTAGCTGGTGTGTAGCCTAGTGTAAATATTATCTCTCGATGCTCTCCGAGCCTATTTTCTCCGATCTTTTCTTTATGTAAGCAAACCTTCTTTCACATATTATCTGTCATTGTATAGGTGTCAAATCAGAAGCTATGCTGTTGGCAGCTTCAAGGACAGAGTAAGTACGACCAGTTTTCAAATTACACTCACCGTCTTGGAAAAGTTTCTTAATTTCTACTGTTTTGACTCTTGTAATGATTTACATGTTTAACATAATAGAGGTCAGGCTAGGCTCCAAATATTAGAGATAGCTTTTTCCCAGGAAAACCGTTTGTGTATGTGGCTTTCGCATGTGCTGTCCAGGGTTCATTTTTTGCAGCGAGTTCATTTCCATGAGAATTGTCGTAAGGGCAATTTCGTTTTGTCACACGTTTCCTATGCTTTTATGGGAACTACTTTATGGGGGTGGCTCTATGATGCTTTAGCGTTAGGTGGGTTTGAGGTTTTCATTACAAGCTTGCAAGTTACCCATTTAGCGTCATGGTTTTATGATTTTTGTCTTTGATTCTCGCATGTTTTGAATACATATTAGTACATCGATGGCTTGTTTACGGAAGTCACTCTTCAATCAGAGGTTCCATACTGCTTTCTAACCATTTGGGTCATTCAAACCCAAAACGCATTTGTGAGCATGGGAGTCCTTCGTATATCTCAACTGTAGAAGGAATCAGAATTATGAGTTTTAGGTGTGAAATATCATTCAACGCATGTGGTCAACTTTTTAATCTTATTTTTCAGATTTTAAACGTTCACTTGAGGAAACTTATGGGAATGGGGAATTTTATTTCAATCATGTAGGATGGATTGTTGTTTTAAGGTTTTCCCCAGTGACAACGGAAACAGCATTGCCACCCTTGTGTCAATGTATTTCAGTCATTTACTAACTAAAGTTTTTGTTACACTTTTGATCATGAAATATGTTGTTCACAAAGACATATCCTTTGTTTTTGATAAAGGATGGATGGTAAACGAGTGGTGAAACTTTTAGACCCACCTTCAAATTCACAACCTGGCGATCGAGTGAATTTTGAAGGATACGAACATAATAAATGTGGTGGTAAGTTGTTTCCTATTCGTGGCTATGCTCTGTTTTCATTCAGAAATCAAGCTTCCTGTAATCGCCTAAATTGTACTGGGGGGACCTAAAGATTTTCTTTACATTGCCACAACCATATTCTCAGGCAGAAATGTTGAATCTTGTCTACAGTAAGCTACACGTTCTCTTTTATGAGTACGTGGTTTATAAGAAAGTAGCGGCTGACTGCTCAAAAAGTTTGGAAGTTCAGCATTGGATATCTGAGAAAAAAGAAGTCTATAGGCCATAGGCGTTTAAAGTTCCAACATTCACTCAGGAAAGTCATCTCTTTTACTTAATTTGTATAGATTTCTTGTGGTGAATTATGTTGTAGAGTGTTGTGTGTGTTTAGTGTATGTCTGTTTGTGTAGCAATGGAGTGTTACACTATAGTAGCTAGTCTTGCTAAGAAAATCTTAAGAAAGCTAGTCTTGCTAAGAAAATCTTAAGAAAGCTTAAGTATTGAAACCACGAAAAAGCTAAGAAAGTTTCAGCATTGGTTGAAAACACGTCCTTATAAAAAATGTATATTTCTAGAGGGGAAATTTGGAAAATGTCGAGCAATACATTTTCTTTCTACCATGGCCGCTTCTTTTTTTTGTAGATCCAGATGAGTGTTTAAATCCAAAAAAGAAGATCTTCGAGACAATCAAGGTAATGTTTTTCAAAATTTTATAACTAACAAACGTACAATAATCTGTCATTTTTACTTTCATACAACATAACATCTGTTTGTGGCTTGCAATTTTATGTAACAGCAAATATAATTAAGAATAATGATAGGAATAAAATTGTTAAGTCTAAAGTCACTTGATAAAGCAGGCGATGAATGCGAATTTGTAAACACTGTAATACATTGGTTTATCATGTTTAAGACTAATTTATAAACTTTATTTTTCATGTATAGAAGCAAGGTCTCTTAGGTGCTGCATGGATGCCGGAGAGGGTGACAAAGGGTCGAGCGCCTCTCCTGCCTTTTCCTAGGGGGAGGGAGTAATCAGCAGAAGTGACCTTCTTTGACAACAATAGCTCTGATATCTGTATCATGCCAAGGGACAGCGGCAGGTGTTTCCCCACAGTCAAATAGAGGGCTCCAGTTTTTCGACTCACTTCGCTCACATGTGGTCTTTAGTGCCCTTTCGTCCCAATGGGTCCCCATTTGCCGTACGATTGGTGTGGCATACGTCGTTTCCTGCTGCTTACCATAATATTTTGGCAACTAGCTAGAATGCTTCGATAATAGCTGATACCACTGAAGTAAGTCAATACGAGTAGCTTATGATAGCATACGTTATGGTCTTCTTATTGACGTTTCTAATGAAGCCTCACTTTTCAACCAGTGCTTCACTAGAGTAGGTATACCACCAGACCCACGGAGAGCTTGCATGCGGCCCAGGTGTAATGCATTTGAAATGTCAACAATGAATCGTAACTTCTAGGGCCCTTCTTTTGATTATTGGACTTCATGCTAGTTGCATCACTGAGTGTATCTTCTCACTTCAAATTTACTAGGAGGATATGACAGTGTCTGACGAGAAAATCGCCGAGTATAAAGGATGCACGATGCAGACAAAGAACGGTGTTGTTACAGCTGCATTAGGGAATGCTTCCATTGGATAGACACAACACAACTATATTATCTTAATTTAGAATTCAGATTTATGTCATTTTACAATCTCCTAATTAGTGCTCAGTCATATCTATGATATCTAGGGATTTTTCACTTTCATTTTTTCTAAGTTGTACTTGCCAAATACAGGTTGCAAGGCGCTCTTGACACTGCACTACTGCCTATGAAAGAAATGGCACAACAAAGTCACTAAGTCAAAAACAGACTAATATGTTGCTAAGTGTGGTGGGCTAGAATTTTGCAACAGATGTCATTGGTACTTGATATTGAAGAAACTAGGTTAAGGTCAAGGTACCAAGCGGTCTTAATTTGTGTGAATTTCTAGAATATAGAAACGTTATCTAAAACTGGTATGAATAGCTAAGTTTTCTAACTGATAAGTACTCTTCAAATAGAATAAATTAGATAATATAGATGTCACCATAATGTTTGAAGGGCAGGCAGATTTAACTAGAATTTTGAATTGTTGATTAAACTAGTGCATTGAAGATATTATAGGTCATCATCTCGGATTAGTCTAGACAGAAATTTCTCATACAAAGCAAATCTCTGACCTGCTTGATACTATTAGGTACTGGCTGTGATGTCTGCTTGTATCCCTGCCGATTCAAATAAAGTAATTTCACAAGAAGAGTCTTACAGATTTAAAAATAATTTTCAAAAAAATAACTACGGATCAAACTAATGCTTTTTCTCCAATTCCTTTCAGAATATTGCAGTGAATGATTATTACCCCTGAGCAATAAATAGACTGAAATTGCAGCAAAATTGTGAATATTGCTACGAAGGTTTTAGCACAAGGATATTCACTTTGCTTCCAGATACGAACACAAGTAAACACCGTTCGAACGTTCGATCGATTCGCCTTGTTTCAATATTATTTTATCCCATAACAAAACGATCCGGCTCCATGAAATCGCTGGCATTTTCCAAACGCAATTTGCACATGATAAGAACTGCTACACAGAGAGGTAACGCGAGGTACTAAACAGTCTTCGCGAGATAACACACAAGTCTTGCGAGACAGTACAAAAGTTTTGCGAATAGCGCCCCAAAGGTTATGCAAGATGGCGCAAGAAGGTTTTGCGATACAATGCGGGATAGTTTTGCCAGCCGACATGGAAAACTGCACAGAACAAATCATAGCGCTTTTATTTGGTTCTTTGTCGCTGTTAATCACCTAGGTAAAAGTAATTTCGAAACATGATGAAAGGTAGATATACATACATAGATTGTCATCGGTGGAAACCCCAATAACTTTTCAATTACCTAAAAAAGAATATCAGAACGCCATCAGAATACACTCATTTGTCTTTATAAGAAGCTTTGCAGAATCTTTTCAGGCGATTTTTTCTTTACTTTCTGTGCATACTTGGTACAAAATAGCATGAAAACCAAAATTACCTAGCTTTGCGAACCCCCCATTCCCCATTCCCCTTTCCATGAATTAATCTTTAAATCACAGGCATCAGGTTAACAGGACTGTTTTTCAAGCACCAGGCCTCTAGATCGTCCTTCGAAATTCATGGTTTTTTAATTCATTTTCATGTTACAACAATTTTTTCCTTTCATATGAAGAATTTATAAATAATGTCGATTAGTTTGAAGGGGCATTACTATTTCAGGAAAGAAATCAAACAGCCAGGAAGCTACATTGCAAATTTTAGTTTTTACAGGTTTGATAAGACAACAGCAAAAGTTTCTCGATTTTTTCTACCCAGATAAATGTTGCATCCAGCGTTTATTTGACTGTATAATTTCTAATAGAGTGTTTCTTGTAAACCACAAATGATTTCTTTGGAAACTTAGTAGATGCGAATGGTAATGAATTCCACTATGTGCGATGGAAGTAAAGTCTTATGAAAAATTTAATCAAGTGGCAGTTTTAACTACCATAATTTATGTCAAAATATGCGAAATGCATCGACGAATGGTGTGATTTTGCGTGACAATAACTTACGTGACTTGAAATATTTGCAACAGCAACTGCTGAGCCGTCATCAATGCAAACAGTGAGTTTGTATGATGTCCTTTGCACATCTAGCTTTGAAAGGAATGTCACAATGTAGACCTGTAAAAGAAACTCAGTGATGAGACAAAACAGACGAAGTATGCCGTAGAAAAGAAACAAAGTCAGACGTAACAGAGAAAAATCAGCTGTGGATAATGGAAAGAGTAGTAAGGTACCGAGTTTTGTATTGGTACATTTCCCAATGGGGATGGTAATTATTATCTCTTTGCTTATTGAAATTTGGAACACTACGGTAAGTGGATCATGATATTCTGAAGCCTAAAGGTCTCAATATTTTATAATGCAGTCATTGGCTCTGAGGATTAGTTTCTTGAATCAGTTTCAAATGTGGATATGCGTGTTACCAATTATAAAAGGCATCAAACTCTAGTTGGCTCAGTGGATACTGTATTCTATGTTACAACCATACCTCCCCCCAGACCTTTTTGTTCATGATAATTGATTGACTGCATTGCAATCTTTATTAGTATAATGAATTTACGATTATGATTGACACTTCAATTCCCGTAAATATTCAATATATATCATACTTGTACCCCTGTGATTTTTAGTACAGAAGATTATACGATTGCAAAATGCAGTGAGTTGAACACCTCGTCATTATCTATATACATGTAACATTAAATGCACGAGCTGTCTCTTTGCAAAACTCAACAGGTGATCTAACCTTAACTCTATTAGTTCTTGGTGCTTTCACCTTTAGAAATTCAAGAAGGAATACGACGTCATCATCTCTTTTCTTTTCTATAGCTAAGAACAAAAAAAGAAAATGTAATAGTACATAGTACAGATGAGTTGCTGTGGCTTGATGTCTAAAGAACATAAGTTCGTGACAGGATTCAAATACCTTTCCGCGTCCGATTTATTATGAACGATAACTATGAAAGACAAAATTATCCAAGGTTTGTATTGCAAGCTATTATTACTCTTTTTTCCATATCTGCTTCAAAATACATACCCTTCGGTTGCAAAGCACACCCTTGAACCAGACTGCTTACTTTGCAGTCTTTAGATTTTGCTTCCTTTTCATGCAAATTGGTCCCCGATGGTTCCATCGCCTCTAAAAGATCATCGTTTGAAAAAATATCATCGCCTGCTAGTATTTCGTCCTGTAAAAGCTCTTCAAAATCAGCTTCATCCATGAAGTTATTGCTAGTTGGAGGTATGTTAGCTTCCATTTTTACCGACAGATTTTGCGTAGCCACATCTATGAAGAAATAACTCGCTGCTTTACTCGGTACATAATTTTTTAAGAAAGTAGTTGATAGGAAAACAGTACCGGACTGTTAAAAAGTTAAGAAAGTTCAGTAAGAAAATATATGTATTTTAGTGTTGTGTTTGTGTAGTGGTTGCGTCTGCGTAACTCTGCAGTGCTACACAAATTCGCATATTCGAATTGCTAAGAAAGTCTTAAGAAAGTTTCATTACTAGGCGAAAAAAAAACTTAGAAAATAAAAAAAACGTACATTGCACACAACCTTTGTGTGTCACTGTTTACAGGTTAGGTATCAAGACAAATCCGCCCTCACCCCCCGCCCCAAAATACTATACTGGCGTACATTGCATTAGTATTTACTTGTTGCCACGAAGCATAATACAAAGCCCCGCAATGTGATGGGCTGTTGACACAAGTTGGCTTACCTTGTTTGGGAATATTGCCCTCTACTGTCTTTATTGAGCTTTTCGGTGGATCTTTTACTTCGCCATTTGATCTACGTTAGAAATATAAAAAAAGTTGAAGCTGAAGACGAGCAAAATATTCGGGCGATAAGGTGGGCACTACATTTGACTAGCAAGTAAGAGCATTGCTCATTGTTTCCGATTTCCATTGTTGGTCCACAACAAACCTCGTACTTCTCCATTAAAACAGAGTCGGGGATACCCCCTGCCTATGGTATACCTTATATCTACTTTCATCCTTCAATCGTCATAAATGATATTGACACATAAGTCTTAGTGAATACTCTGATCAATGGACATTGACAACAGCTGATCTTCTTCGAAACTACTATCCGTTAGCTTTTATATCAAATAGAGGTTGTATGGGGCATCCAGAAAAATACGCTTACTCCCAAGTAGTGGGTACATCACCGATTACTTTGCTCATTACAGCCACTATGCTCATATGAGTGGATTTATTCACTATTTTTCAGCTATTATCCCTCCCCTATTGAGAACACTAATATGCTTTTGATTTCAAAAATGTACCTGCATCAAGGAATGCGAGGGAAGGCATGCGGTTGCACGCACACGCCAAGAACTCACGAAGAGTACAAAGTAGATCGCATCCATTCATTGTATAATTAAACGGGTTCAAATCCAGTAACATACAGTTCTGCTATTCACAAACAATAAGCAGATATACATTTCGGAAAAAACTGTTAGGTTTTGACTTGAATGTGATAGTTATAATATAACATGCTTCCTAAAATAGCGTCAGAACTTGTTCGCTTGCTTCAACAGAATAATTTTTGCTAGTGAAAATAACTTCTGCTAATATGATTGTTTCCTATATTTTGACCTCATTATGAACCGTTGATGGAAGTGGGTATTATGACGTTTAGTTCCTGTTTTAGAAAATATAAACCATAAATGCGAATGATGAGTTACTAAGCTAGCAGATCTTAAGTTACATCGCATTCCATAACACGCTAGATTGGACCAGGCGCGCGGTCAGATGCACTTCTTCACAAGTATTCCGCGCATGGCTTGATCTACACAGGTTATAAAGACGACAGGTCAGCGCTGAAAAGAAACTGAGAAAATAGAGGTGAGAACTCACAAAATCCTATTAAAGATATTTTCCATGTTAAACTCATCAGCAAGATCTTCGGCTGAGCCACCAAGAATCGAAATATTATCTGGAGATAAGAGGAGAAACCCATCTCTGTATGGAATGCTGCCTTTCAGCTGAACCTGTAAAACGATCATAGCATACTACTGTAGTCCTTTTTCCATTATTTAAGAATACAACCAGCAATAGGGTGGGAATTGCATTCATTGCCCCTTCAACCATATGGAAACAATTTATCAACTTCGGTGATTTTTGGACAAAATACCAAGGCTATAGCCTTACTTGATGGTCAAAAATGGCTCATTTTCATCACTTTTCAATGTGCAATCAAAATGAATGACTTTCACATTTGGTCATTGTTGGGCAAAATACCACGCCTAAAAATCGCTCATTTTCATCACTTTTTAATCTCCAATCAAAATGAATGAATGCAACCTTATGCAAATAATTCAAGACAAATTTTGGAAAATCCCCGCATCTTAACTAATTATGGTATGTATAGTCTGTTGCCATATGATAGATAACCATTTATCTAGGAAAACTATATAGCCACAGAAGTTCCACTCTTATTAATGAATATGATTGGTTCATGTAAATTGGCAGGTGAATGAGTTTCCCTCAGTGTTGGCTGAACCGCAGAAACGTTTATCGCTTATTGTAATTATCTGCTATTAATCCTTACGGCAATGGCAAGGCCCAAAACTACTTTTGGATTTCCCAAGTGCCTTCCGGAGGGGCAGGGAAACGTATTCTGGGTCATCAGTTTTGTATAAATCATGATGAGCAGTTCCGTTTGGTAGCCACCGTTCTCTCCTTAGATGCCAATTTGCTTCTAGGTGAATGTTGAGTTAGCATCTCTCAATTGCCCAGAACTCTACTTGAGGCATCTTGCTTCCACAAAGCAGATGGGCTTGAACAGTTAGTCACTTGGCGAGGTATTGTTAAAAAAAGTAGTAAGCATATACGAGCTAACCTTTAATCCTGGTGTTGTATTATCTGTGATACTTAGAGTAGGTATGTACTCAATGGCTTTGATTGTTTGACAACCATCACTTAGTTCAAGGTACAGAGTTCTTGTAGTTTTGCTCCCCTGACAAATACATGACATAATGAGAATACTTGTATCTGATCAAAAGTAAACAGGCTTGAAGGTAAATCATTGGAGATAAAAGCGTTAATTTTTCGTACAGGTAAACAAGCACTTCTGTTGATAACTAGTGTTATTTCTGGACAGCCATCTAATGGTATGACAAGCAATTTGACTATATGACGCGCAACCATGTGAAGATTCTACTTTTTCTAATCTTTATCAGAGATATGAAAACAAAAGGAAAAGTTTCAGGGTGACAAACTTTCAGACAAAAATTCGCCCGAATTTCAGATAGGTCTGAAAGTTTGTCCTGCGGAAACTTTTCGCTTATTATTTCCACTTATTTTCTGAAAAACTCGGCCTATTAAGGGAAGGTAGCGAGGTGTTGGAGATAACTAAGGCATATTCCAAGAAATGACTGAGATGCTGCGTGTTTGGGATAAAAGAGAGCATTCACTGTACATTGAATATATGTATGCTTCCGTATCTCCTCCGGGCACTGAAAGTGTAGACTTTATTTCCACAGAAACGAGGAGAAATAGCCCTTTTGAAATCAACCTCTTGTTCAAATTCAGTCTCTTTTGAAATCTGCTGCTTGTTTTAGGGCAGATAAAATGATCTTAGGAGTTATATTTTTGATTCAATACATTTTCGAATGTTGGCTTATCGTCTGAATTTTCGAAGATATGTAGGAAACTTTTGAAGTATTTTCGCTGTAATTTTATTTGACAAAACTTTCTGCTCTTATTGCATGAAGAGTATGATATGTAATTTTGTAGATTCAACATCATTCAAAGACAAAATACAATGAACAGTTAAATCTCAAAAAGTAGGCATAGCAAAAAACAGCTACCTTCCCAGTGGTCCTACTTGCTCCTGAAGCATTTTTGCCACACTTTGAGTTCTTCTCTGCTTGTTCATCATTAACAGACAAGCCTTTGCAGTGTTGTAATTGTGAAAATGCAGATGCACCAATATTGAATGCATAATTAACCTGTATTAAGGCATGCATGATAGTGAAAAAGATGGAGTTTCAAGATAGAAAAGTTGCATTTTCTTGTCACATTTGCAAGGCAAAGAATCAAATGAATAATTCTACTGACAATTTAGAAGTCAGGGTTTATAGAAGTATTAGGATATTTCAATTTGATATTGCAAATAATATTACACATATTACCAGGTGCTATAATTTGCAGTAAATGCTAAGAGCTAATAAAATCTCTTCTAATATTCCAAAATAATAGTGCTACCAGGAGCTTCCCTTAATGGCAACTAGATTATGTGAAATAGATTAAATATCTGATTAAAAAAGTGAAAAATGGTATGAATTTTTAAAAAACTAGTTACTTTTGTCATACTGACTGATGCCAAGACAAATATGAGCTTATACTATGTTAAATGCCTGTCATTGCAAATATGAAACAACCCACATCTGGCCTAATATTTATCTAAAAATTTATAAAAATCACAATTATGCCATTGATAAAGGAAAAACAGATTTTGAGATGCAATTGCTATCTCTTTAGGACAATATTCAAGAATTAGATAATCATACAAACATTTTGTCCACGCACCTGTAAATTATACGTTCCCTTTAAAAACCCTGTTCCCAATTGTGAGTTGATGTTTACTGGTAATGATGCAATACTTATATCTCTTAAATCTGACATAAGCCATTGCTCATATATAAGACCATGCAGCTGGTTTGGTGACATATTGCTGTTCTGTTGACAAAGAGAATTTTAAAGTCTACATATATAGAATGTGAATAGTCTTCTTTATAGTTTCTGCAAATATGAGGAGTATTGAATAAGTATCCAGACTAAGTCAATTTTGAACTCACAGGTGCTACAACTTATGTTAATGAAATCAGAATTTCACAAGAAAATAACTGATATGGAATAAGGCACTATATATGGAGGCGAGACAAAAGGCAAAAGGCTAATGTATGTACTGTGAAAATTGTTATGAATTAGGCTTTGCCAGATATTCAAAAGACGTAAAATGAAAGAAGTGGAGAAAAGAGTGAAGTATCCAAAAATCTAAAATGTGAACATGGAGAATCTTCAAAATGGAATAACTTACCACCTCAATTAAAAGTAAGGTTTGATGTACAAACAACAATTGCCTACAACCTAGCATGGCTTCTAAATACCTCACAGAGCCCAAGGATTGACAATATGGGGAAAATCAAGGTATTGGGGCTGACACGAGCAGAATATGTGACTTTTGAGACCAAATGTTTACACACCAATGTTGAAAGTGTGACTGATGTATGAAAGGCATCTTACAAAGAAAATGACATATACCTAATCAATTCCACACAGAACCCTCTTATGTAAACAAATTGCCATCACTTGCACCAAATACATAGGGCATACAACTGTACTTCATAAAACTTATTTTTGTTATATGAATTTCATTCTCCTTTTAGCAAAATGATCTGGTTCCAATTCTCTGGAGTTTGGTAGCTATCCTTACCTCTGTTTCACTAGAAAGCCATTGTATACAAGCTTCAGTCCATTCGTCTTGAACTTTTACATGCTTCTCAGCAAGTTTTCTTTTTTGCAGCAAATAAGTTCCACCTTGGCCATTAATATCAACCATTTTACCACATGTAGGAATACCACGGTTGTTGTTGCTCTGTTTTGAAAAAACGCTCGTCAATCACACACTTCCACAAGGACCTGGTGACATCCTTTTCTGTAGTATGCTAGGTATTTCATAGAATTCTCTGAGAATTAGAAAATACACATGGTGAATTCATTCGTTCTCCAATCCAGCTGCAATGTAGAAAGTCCAGGAATTGGCAGGAATTATTTCTAATGATTTTTATCATGCAGTTCCCGCCATTCGAAGATTGTTGTTGGTAGCCTCTATTTCAAAGTGCTATTTTGAACTAGAGGTTTCATGCTGTTAGCTGAAAATGGGGGGTCCAAAACATGGCAGCAGAAAGAAGAAAAAAAGCGAGGATTCAGCCCTTCATTATGAAGGTGCAGTAAAGAAATTCAAGCCGAATGCATGTAAGAGTGCTGGGGTAAGTCTAGAAGTGAAGAAGCATAGTGGAAATAATGTGCCGTCCGAAGATGAAGTTCACCGACTGCATGAGGTTTTGAAATTGATCAAGGACCCACAAAAGAAGATCTCCGGTATCTAATACATTTTTGTCATGTTTTAAAGGTTCTTTAAATATTTGTTACGATTTTCAAAGTTCTGTTTAGAGAATAGAGAATTCTGTTCTGTTTAGAAACTCTGCTTAGAGAACTGTTTGAGTTAGCAAGAGTTCCAAACAGTTTAGAAAAATTTTAACTGGGGGTCATTCAATTAGTACGTACGCTTCAAAATGGCTAAAATTTGACCCCCCTGTTATATTTTTCAAATCAAATTATTGATGGAAGCGGATTAAACCATAAACAAACTCATCATATTTCATCACGCTTCGTTCGTATTCCAAAAGCAAAAAATCAAATCAACTCAATACACAATTGTAAAATAATACAATAACAAATATGCAATTCGATTTAAATAAGTAAATACACAACATCCCTCCTTTTCTTGGAAACAAAACAAATGTCAAAGTAAAAATGAGTTCTCACAGTTACTTCCAATTGATATCAAAGTCCTTGAACCTTTCTGGTATCCTCCTTGCTCTAACTGGCCTCTCTCTAAGTTTCTCTATAACTTCTGATTGTTCTTTCCCATTATTTGCTCTTCCATCATTTTGATCTGCAATTGGTAATGGTAGCTGAACAGTCTGTTTCTCTTGATCTGTACTCATTGGTTCCCCTTCAGTTACCTCTGGTTGTTCTCTTTCATGATATTTCTTTAAATGGGTTACATTACGCTGATATTGTACCCCTTCTGGTGATTTCACAATAACACTATTCCCAACTTTTGATTTAACCTCATAAGGTTGACTCTTAAACATAGGTGTCAATTTATTTTCTCTTTCTTGTCTTAACAATACCCTATCTCCTTCTTTTATAGTTTCTTTGGCTCTACGTTTCTCATCTGTATAAATCTTACTCTTCTGTTTACTCTCCTTGTCTCTATCACGCACTTCTAAATCATCATAATCATAATAATCAATCTCTGGCAATCTTGTACGAATTTTCCTTTTAAACAACAATTCTGCTGGGCTTATTCCTGTGGTGCTGTGTGGTGTTGTTCGGTACGTTATAAGATATTCAGACAACTTGTCCTACTTGACCACATCTGAAACACTTCATGGTAGCTCTCTTTTGTTCTCTAGATTTATGTAACTTAGATCTTACCTGATTCATTTCTGCTTTCTGAAACCCCTCAATATTACCAGCTTGCTGTTCACTTGCTTCCATAGCCCTGGCAATATCTTGCAACTGTTGAAGAGTTAATGCTCTCCCTTTTTCCAGTAATTTCCTCCTCAACACGTGAGATAAACATTTTTCAATCACCTGATCTCTTATTTGCTCATCAGTACTTGTCCCAAAATCACAATATTCCGCCCTTTGCCTTAACCTTGTTACATATTGATCGATCGTTTCCGAAGACGACTGGTCGGTAGTACGAAAGAGATGTCTCTCGTAAGGCACGTTTACTTGTGGTGAAAAATACTGATCTAAGAGCCTAATAGCTACTTGATACTCATCTTCTCCTTCTCCAGCCACAGTTACCGGCAGAGTATGATATATGTCCTGCATATCCATCCCTCCACAATGAAGAAGCAGTGCTTTCTTTTGCGTAACATCAGTGATACCCTTTCCAACAACAAAAAATTCAAAAGCACGTTTCCATTTCTTCCATCTTATACCAACTGATGTGGGGTCCCCATGACAAGTAAACTGCGGAATACCACTGAAATCTGTATTAATAGCTGTAGCCATAAATCCTCGTCGCCAATTTTGTTATATTTTTCAAATCAAATTATTGATGGAAGTGGATTAAACCATAAACAAACTCATCATATTTCATCACGCTTCGTTCGTATTCCAAAAGCAAAAAAATCAAATCAACTCAATACACAATTGTAAAATAATACAATAACAAATATGCAATTCGATTTAAATAAGTAAATACACAACACCCCCCTCCCCCCCTCGTACGCTCACGTACGCTTGATACACACCCCCCTCTTTTGCGTACGTACCCTTGGTTGTTTGACCCCCCCCCCCACATCTCTAAAAGAAACTTTCTAGACATCCAAATCCACGGAGAAGGACATTTTATGCATTCACGAGACACGAAAATGATCACTACAGATATATTTCAGGAAAAATCTATAATATTGTTCAAACAAAATTGCATTATACTAAAACAGGGGGTGTCAAATTCATTTGGTCCAAGGGCCACATAGGGCGTAATATGATGCCACAATGGTCTGGTAGGTTGACGGAACCCAAGAGGGCTAGGTAGTAGAAGCTTTCAAATATACATAACTCATCGCATATTTTCTATCTGGCATGTTAAACAACGGCAAAAAGCTGTTTATTCAGCATTGTAAATGCCACTAGCAAATGCCGCTATTACAATGGGAAAAATATCACTAAGTTTCAGTTTATTCAAAATTCCTAGGGGCCACATTGTTGGATTCGGCCTGCGGGCTGTATGTTTGACACCACTGTACTAGAAGTGATTTCAACTGAATACGTACTACACTAATTAAATGGCAGTGAGGGGTCCTTTGTAAATGAAAATATTGCAGGATGTCTGCAAAAAGCTGATAGTTATAATTTTTTGCTTTGCATACATACTTAATGTTTCAACCCCCCCTTCCCCCTTGTACGCATTCGTACGCATTTGCTTGACCCCCCTCCCCCCCTTCGTGCGTACGTACTAAATGAATGACCCCCTGGAAGCTATGGAAATACGAGTTTTCATTCTTTTTTCTGCCCAGAAAGTTCATTATTAGGTAAAACAGCATTTGTAGGTTAGGTGAAGTCAAGATAGTAGACCTAGTGTAGGTTCTTCGTTTTTTCCCAAGTTTACGTTTTTATAAGAAACTTGAATTGCTGCCTGGTACTAAAAATAGCATTTTACTACTAAACGGTTTTAAATTGATTTCATATTTCCGGGACCTAGAACTAGCTTATTGTTTGGAATTCAAGCATTTCTGAATGGATATAAATACTGACCATCATAGAAAGCCCAAGCAGCTCATAATCAATATTTTAGTCTTTTCCAAGCAAAATCAAACAAATTAGAATTTGTAGATTTTACAATTTTTAAATGTTTCTTAAGCACAGTACTAGATGTTCTTAAATTTTTTGCAACCAAGTGCTGGTTTCCTATAAACTGGTTTCTTATAAAAATATGCAGTTGCTTTCATATACTGCACACAAGCAACCAAGTAGTGCTATATATATTTTGGGCATCAGTTTGATTCAGATAATGCTATCATAGGTTTGAAGAAGTTTTGCCAGCTTGGTAGACAAGAAAAGTACCAGTCATTAGTACTAAACTATTTGAAGACGTCTCCAGACTGCCAAGAATTTTTTGGCCTATTAGAAGTTGATGAAAGACCTGGTGCAGAGGAGGTAAACAATTTCAATTTCTGTTTCATAGTCCTGGCCTTTTCTTGTCAGGATTAAGATACAAACATTTTGGCATTTCTGTATGGATTCAGATTAGTAGATTTCAGACTGAGAAATTTGTCCCTATTGTTATATCAGCTAATATTGAAGTATGCATTTTCAGCATCGCTTGTATGAATTTTAATGAAAAGAACAAGATAAATCATTTTAAATTGATATTCTTAATTATGTGTTATTTGTAATAGAAGTAGTTGATTCACACACTTGAAATACTTTGGGCTGGTTTTCTTGCAAATCTCAATCACTTCTTTAGAGATTTTGTTACAATTATGCCTGATGGGTGTACTCTGGATAGAAATGAAATTGACATACCAATGATGATTGACATACCAATGATGATTGACATACCAATGATGATTGACATAAACTCCATTAGTGGAGGAGTAAGTTTCTTAGATATGGTAATATTGTTGATAGTATTGCCAGATCCAGATCAGGAGGGACACTTGATCTTATTGCCTACTATAGTGCCTTCATCTGTAGTACTATCATTTTCTTCATGCATTGCTTTCTTTGCCTCCTAGATGACATTAATCTGGAATGCATTTGAGGTCATACTTCTGTCAGCAACAGGAGACAAATCACTTGAGGGAATCAGGCTGCTTATAGTGAACAAGATTTTAACAAAGCACGTCAGACTGTTGTATTCAGCTATGAATCCTACAGGGCCTTCAGAGCTTACAATTGCAGTACTTAAGCTATTGACATCATTTTTGGCACAAGGAAAAGAAGGAGTGAGGGATGTTTTGCAGAATTTTGACTTCTCAGTGAAAGGTATTGAAGTTGCTATAAAGAAGAGAGACAAAAGGGTAATTAAGTTTTTATCAATATACTTAAATTTTATTTTTTTTACTTTTAAAATCTATTTAGAAAGTTAATGGAACTACATTGCTCAATGAATTTTTTATTACTGTACAAGTTAATCAGAATTTGAGTGTTGCTTTATAGTGTTATTGAATTTTGGTCTTAATATGATGTTTAAACTTAGAAAGTGTACAACAAAAAGCTGCTTTGCCTTTCCTTGATTGGCTTTTCAACCCTATTTCTGCAACAGTTGTCTCGTTTCATTAATAATGTGAGATTTTATTATTATAGTATCAGGTCATTTCATAACTATAGTCTGTCTTAGATTACCAACTTTCTGATAATTTAGTGTTATCAGCAAATTCTATCTAGATCAATTGTTTTCCAACAATCTGAGAATCTAGTGTTTTATTAGCATAGCATTTTTCTGCCTAGATCAGTTGTCTGTACATCTCCACATCAATTACTGGTGCCAGTGGTGTGTTCTTCATATGATTTGAATTCTAGCACCCTGGCCTTCAAAGCATTGAATTTCTGATTCAGTTGAAACAATTCAATCTTTAAAATCTACCTTTTAGAAAGAAGATGATATCAGATCATGTTTCATAAAGCTGTTTGTTGGCTTTTTCATATTTGGAGATCTCAGTGCAGTAAAAGAAGCTCTTGAACTGCAAGGTAACTTGTTATTTATAGCACCATCAGTGCCTACACTGGGAGAGGGCAAGAGGTACAAGCAGTGCAATAGGACTATTTGCATATGTTTAATCAAAATTTCCCCCAGTACAGAGAATGTGAAGGCTGTAGTCTACTCCTGTGGGGGGCACATCCCTATACAGGTGATATTTTATGTACCCCCAGGATACAAGCAATATTTACTTACATATTATAATAGAATATTTTCACAATGTGCTCTCAGTGGAAGCCTCCCCTGCCCTAGGCACATGCAGGAGTCCCTTTCTAACACATGATCAGCTCATTGTACTTTTTTAGAATATACCATGTTTGAAGTTGTATTATCATTCCAGATGATTTTGCAAAGCAGATGTTGTTTTGCTTCATTTTGAGAGTCAACTGTTCATGATAGCTCTTGCATTGCGATTAGCAAAATACATAGATTATTATGTGGTTTGAAAAATTCTGGTTATGTTTGTGTAGCATAGCAAGGCAGAAGATATGTGGGACTATGATCAATGATAGTGTTATATCTCATCATGTCTCTATGTTAGTACTTTATTGGAAAAGTATCCTGTGGTATTTTAGTTTTTAAATTTTTAGCTTTATATATAACTTTGTTTTGGTGTCTGAATTTTGACTTGCAGTTTAAATAGTGTCTCATATTAGTAATTTATGCAATAATCACAGAAGCAAGTTGATAACATTAGCAAGATTAGTAACAGAAACAGTTTGTTTTCCTTTTAGTATTAATTAATGGCATAATTGGTGGACTTTGTAAAGATAAATTGGATATGATACACCTTGTTGTCAAAGCGCTTACTGATAAGGTAAGGATGTTAGGCAAATTGAACTACGCTGAATTTGATCTTTGTAGCTGCAAAGATAATATGAAATCTTTACTTATTGGAAAAGTTTTGCAGTTGTATCGATGACTATTCATAGTTTGTTTTGTTGAAGGAAGTTGACTGTTCAGTTTTGTGCAGAAAAATCTTTTCATTTTTGCTGCTTTATATATATGTCTGCAAGCTACCTCGGATAAATAACGTGGACATGAAAAGTGACCTCATTATTCTGCTTAGGTTGTCAACAGAATGGGTCTAACAAGGCAGTCAAAATTAGCATTATTTACTCGAGATAATCTCGTAAAACTGGCCACTTTATATGGGACATTATATAAACGGGAAAATGAACGGCAATCGAAGAGTTCAAGGGAAGTCGCAAAAGATATTCTTCAGTTGCTGCATATTTTGTGTACTGACAGAGTTCACAGTATCGTGTTTCCAAATGCATTGGGATACTTCAGTGTCAGGTCAGTTTCATTACGTTTATCAATGGACAATGTAATTGAATATATCCATCGTTGTGTTTTATGTCAGCTGTTCAATTTCGCTTTAATTATTTACTCAATCTCTTGATTACTTGTTGCATGTATAGCCTGATGCTTAAATTTTGACGGTTTCTTTTAATATTAATGAGAATAAGAGTTTTGACAATGAGCTTTTTATGCGACACATGTCAAATGATTTTACATGCCCCCCTCGAGTGATCCCCAACTCAAAAAGTGTGAAAATAAATAAGCCCCGAGAGGGCTGATTCCAGGAAATTGCGGTATCCTCCTTCATTACTATGGATGAATTGCCCTATTCGATTGAATTAAGTTGTGTATCATGGAGATATTAAAGGTACTGATGGAGAATATGATAATGTGTGAAGTGAATCTGAAATAGGAATTTTAAAAAATTGTAGACTATTTAGGCCAGACAACAATGGTAGTTAACTTTGTGCCATCCAAAGCGGGAAATAGCGTGTTATCAGCGAGTTCCCACTGTATGTAGTGCAAATTTCAATGTTAACTTTGAGCTAGCAATTGTATAAGAAAAGAGGGCAGCCCCGGAGCAAATCATTTGCCAATGTGTTAGACGCTTTTGGATTTTATAAGGAGGAAATAATTATCTTTTATTGCAGATCTAATAACCCGGTATTATTAGGATTTCTCATTGGAATTCAAAAGCAAGGTGTTACGGAACCTGGACTTACAGATTTGATATCCAGAGCATTAACATCAGCTCCAGATTTAGTCATCCCATTTGTATCAAGACTAGAGCTGAACTTAGAGCATAGAGAGTCACAGCAGTGGGGGGATAATATTACTTTTATAACCGAGGTACCTTACAATTGATTAAATATTGTGTCACTTTTTAAACTTGTTTTTGTTTGTGTGCAAGTAAAATGTTGGCTGAAAAGTACTTCAGTTAGCATTGCTTCAGAAATATGCGTCATTTTCCTCTTTAATATCATTACATGAGAGTGCAAGAAAATTTGTGATCCGTGCAGGAGTAGAACTTACTAGCCAGTTGAGTCGAGGCACAAAATCTGGAGTCGCGAGTTCAAGTCCCGCTTGGGTCACTTATTTTCTCTCACTTTCACTTCAAAATTCTTCTTAAGTCATTTTGTCTTTATCCTCGTTTTAGTATTGTTTAAAAGACACTTTGAGTTATCATGGCCTTTAATTGTTTTGAGAATGTTCGAAGAAAGCGTTAGAAATGATTTTGTCATAATTCACAGCATTGCCATTTGAGAGCCCCTGCTATCAATATTGTGTTGTGTTTTGACTTACTTTGTCATTTATAAGTAGTGCAAGTATACCATTGTATGTTAAATGAGAATTATTGTGTAGAATGACAGCTTCCTTCACTTTCAAGAAATATAAAAACCCATAATTTCCATGAACACCTGGATTCATACAATCCTGCTGGTTGTAGTTAACGGCATTAGAGCTTTTGTTTTTCTCTGGTTCTATCCATAGCAGGAACATTCCTGGCATGTTAGCAGCAATTTTTTTCTTAAAGAAACGGAACGTGGTTTTTTCTAATTTTTTCAGTTATTGGTTCTTGTCATGGATTTTGAGTATAATAGTTAATAATTCCTCGTGAAACTCTTTTTGCTTCTCGTAGATTTGGAATAAGCTTCCACCAATCAACGATGCCGCGGAGGGAAGCTCAGGAGTGGATTTCGAAATGTTGGGTTGTACCATAGTTCCAAAAATATGCAACAGAAATTTCTTTACGAATAGTATTAAGGTAAGAGCCAAATTTTTAACCTAATCTACCACTTGTACAGTGATTCTGAACCGAGATTCAATATTTTTCGTTATTAGTGAGAGTACTTTTATTTTTAGAGTGAAATTTGGATAAGATTTCTTCCATCTATAATGAATATATGATGGATTTAACAAGTCACAAGACAATTTGATCGATTGGTAAATCATTGAGAACCATTGCTCTATAGATTGCATTCATCTATCAGCATTTACCAAGTGTTTATTAATTAATAGTTATGATGCTAGAAATGGACCCAATCTATAGCAGTTAAAGGTGACCTGATAGAAATGCGTTTGTTGGATTCAGTATTTCAAAATAACTCCAGTTAATCTACTGCCAACTAAACAGCATGATCAATTCTGACCAGTGTTTGGTTTCTACATACCACCTGAAGTTAAGTTTATTCACAAAATGAAAAAGAAGCATCTTTGCATCCTTACATGGTTTTTAGTACTCTTAAAACTATGGATATTATGTATAGCGATCTACTTTTGATTGATTTGTAGTATCTTATTGTTTTCATTTATATCTCTTTGCTGCAGTTTTCAAAGGTAAATTTGAACTTGCCGTTAAGATGTGAATTCATATATCTTATCGAAATGTATATTGTTCCCCAATTCGTTTCAGCATGAATCATACATAGTAAAGCAGAAGTCTCTTCACCTCGTTCTTGCTTGTCTTGAACGAGCGACTTTAGTTTGTCGATATGTTGAGAAAATGAAGAATAATGTGGATAACAAAATTGAAGACGAGAGATTTGAGTCATTTGTTGATGGTATCCTGAGAGGCCTACCTATTCCCAGGGTATTTATCACTTTGAAGAAAGAGTGTAGTGAATCAAATATGAATGTAAAGCACACACAGAGCTCTAATGATGGAAAAGGGAATAAAGACTCTGCAGCTGTCGGTAAGTAATGAAGATGTTTACCAATAAGTGAAAGTTAAGTAAGAAGTTGAGGTTATTATAGAGGATTTAATGGGGAACTGGAAATTGTATGGTCCTGGAGATAATTGTACGTTAGGAGTACTTTTTAACAGGCAGTGGAAGAGCTACAGGGGACGAGTCCCAGCTTTTTCCCAAAGACGACTCTTGAGATTCATGCAGATTGCTTTATTGATCTGAAAGTGACAGGAATGAAAGCAGGTTAAATCGACCGAATTTATTAAAGTTTAGGTAAAAAGAACAGGGTGTGACTCAAAAAGGCGTGGTTAACAAGCTTTCTCTTAACCGTATTCTCCTCACTTTTTCTTATCTGACTCGACCACTACTGGTAGACTAAGGTAGGAAACTGAAATTTATCTCCAAGTAGTGTCTGTCTACCCTTGAAAGCATGTTGATGATTCACCTTATACTTTTAGTTTAATCTGTGCGAATGGCTTCAGGCTGTCATTCCACTAGTGTGGGGGCGGGCAATTTACAGCCTGCAGGCCACAATCTGGCCCACAAAAAGAATTTTTGTGGCCCGCAAGTAGATAACCCCATTCTTTGTTAACGTATGTTTAGTCTAGAATAGTTTAGATTCATCATGCTATGACTAGTGCAAATTTTCCTTAGTTTAGTTTACCTTTGGCCCGCTTGACGAAAATATTTAATTGAGCTGGCCCACTATTTTAAAAAGTTCATTATCCCTGATATAGAGACAGTTTTTGGTTTTTTATTGTTTACAGACGCTGAGCTGGAAAGATCTTTTCTTAAAGTCATGGATCATCTGCAGCAGCTGAGACCGGGCATTTTTACTGCTACTGACTACGACCCTTGCAGACTTTTTCATGATCACTACAATTCGATGTCAACAGATGCCGGACTAGCTACTCATATCTTATCAATTGCCTTACGCGAACCACGTGGCAGTTTGAAGTGGCTAGCTAAGGTTTGTCAGTTTTTCTACCAGGAAATGTCTCCGTATTGACTTTTGACGCCTGCTGCTCTTAAGTAAAAGTAGTTGAAGATGTATATAAGCAAAGATCGTGGTTGACTCTGTGAAGGACCTTGTTTGCATGTCATTTTGCAATCATTTGCTTATTGCTGTTTAATGGTGTTGTGGCTTATTCGGTATTAGGTAATCTCCGTCTCCAGGTTTTCTCCCATAGTGTACATAATTAGAAGTCCTTGTTACTTGATACGTGGTTACAGGCTTACAACAATGATAGGCTAACATGGATATAGATTAGCTATTGTAACTTAACTTTGCTGTTCTAATATTTATCATTCTGGTTCTGATGTTCTTTAAAGTTGGTCATTTCCTTACACAGCTTTCGCAGGTTAAAATTTCTATAAGCCAACTATTTCCAACAAAGAAATATTGCAAATTTTATGTGTAATGTTAAGTGATAGAATAGTACTATAAAAGTATTGTAAATACCAGAATAGTATTGTAATTGGTTTGAAAAGAATTGTTGACAGTACACGAATGAATCCTTCATGTTTGCATCATTTTTTCAGAAATCTCAGATTCACGCGGATGCTATGAAAAACCTATTAATAGTTTATGTAGCGTCAACATCAACAGAGATAAGAGACAAATGTGAGCAACTCATAAAGAAGGTAAGTTGTTTTCCAGAAGGAATTTTCTTACACAAAATATATCTTTCTTTTGAATTAAACTGCTTTAGCTATAGCTGAGAAGAAACAAAGAACTTTATAGTTACGCTATGAAGCTCCCTGTCTTTAGTGTACGCTTTAGTATAAAGTATATCACTGGTCAGTGAATCACTTGGAATTGTGAGGTTGTTACTCTTTCGGCAAAGTCATTCTATTGAGTTCGGTGTATTTTACTACTAACCATGCAATGAATCTGAAGAATTTGAAGCACTGATGTGTACTTTACAGTAAGTCTAGCTATTCATTTTCGTCTTTACCCCAGGTTATACTTGAGTGTCGGATAGCAACAGAAAACCAGAAAGAGATTGGAGTATGGCTAGAAGTTATTTCTCATTGCTATAGACTGAATGGAGATAAATCAGTCATCGAGTTTTTGCAGGAAACATTACTTTTGTGTATTCATGACTTTTTCTCCATAATGAGTGAATTTTTAGAAGTCTACTTCAAGGACACAGAAGGTTAGCTCCAATATGTTTTGCATTTCATTCTAATTTTCCAGCAGTGATAATCTGCTTTTTATTGTCCCGTCTCTCTTCATTTTTCTGCCACAACGAATTAGGCAAGTATTCGACCCGTGTTTAGGAGCAGGCTGTAAAGTGTCGAACAGAGTAATTTTCAGTCTGGTAATTTTTACTATCTATTTTCATACTATTGATCTGAATGTGTTCTATGAATCTTTTCATTCATTTTGGTTTGTAAAAGCTTGAATTTACAAATAGTTCAGGCTCTGAAAGAAGATATATATATCACAGCTATGATAGTAAACTTTGAATATCGTTAAAAAGTGCATTGCACTGCATACCATGTTTTAGTGTCTATCAATATTTATCATCGTGTTTTTCAATATTAGGCAGAATGATTTTCATAGGGATCTAATATGAAACTCACCCTGTGCACAGGAACTCGTAAGAGTAACAGCATAATCTATATTTTAGCAGATCAGCAAAGTCTACTGAATTGCTTATAACTCTTTCAATGTCTCAATGTAAACATGGTTCTTTGGGAGGTCTTTAAGTGAATTTTCTAGATGCGTATATGATTTCCAGCTCTTTGAAGCTGGGATTGTTTTGTGATTAAAAGTCCCATACCATCTAAAAATGTGAACAGTACCGTGTGTGCTTGTTTCACATTTCAACTCTTGTATACATTTATATTTTTTTGACAATATCACATTTCAAATTGTTATGGATACCTTGAAATTTGCTTGGGCCTATTTCACTGCAATATTGAGACGTGAAATTTCACTAACAACACAGTCTTGGGTAGCCAAAGTTGGTAAATAAATACTTTAATATTGCGGTATTTTTCAATGATGTGACATTGTCCTTTGTTTCACTCAAGTCCATTTAGTTAGTGAGATTTTTTTATATTTTATCTACAAGGCAATTCTAGTGACATCGAGATGACCCTTATGCCGAATGAAAGGTACGTATAGAGTTTTGACAAGTTATGGCCTTGTTTTCCTGGTAGAAATGTTTGCATTAGGTTTTGTTAGTATTTTTGTAAAATAACATGAACCAGGCCCATAATCCTGTGAACTTTCATCCAATGAAAAATATCCCGTATAATTTTGATAGTCTATTGGAAGATGTTCTTTCATCTTATCTCAAACGTTTAGTTTGTTGGTATCAGCCTCTTCAATTTCAAGTTAATTTCTTATTTCAATTTCAACTTTGCCTCTCCCACCTCCGAAAAGTAGATAATGATTTGCAAATTTCTGTGAAACAATCGTGCAATGATGAATACCTGCTGATGCAGAAATAGATAAAATAGATTTACTCTTTTAACGAAAATATGTTTCGTTGACGATAGTGCGAATGCGTCACGAAGCCATTGCAAATTTTTACATTCATGTAGCTACATGGAGTGTAATTCACCGAATGGAATAATTCTAATTCACCGAATGGCAACTTTACAACTCAGTTTTATTCAGCAATTAGTTTGTTGTTAGAGTTGCTGCCATGATGAAACAACTTCTTGTTAAAGAAGGGTTTTGACTTTCTTTGTCCTCCTTGTCTTATCGGTTTTGTCACGGGTAATGTGCAAATCATTACCTAGTTTTCTGGGGTGGGAAGAGACAAAGGTACAGTTACAATAAGAAATTAATTTCATTTCTCTTTGCGGTATTTATGGTGAATTATGGGGTTGGGAGCCACTTTCCCTGGGTGCCTAGATCTATTTGAAATACAATTTAGCAATTTAGGAAGGATAAAATTTGAATGTTCCTTTAGGAAAATTCCATGAAGTTATCGCTTAGGGCCGCGAGGAGTTCGTAACTTATTTCCTTAGAAAAAGGGGACTAAAAGTGGGTGAGTTTCAAGTAAGTATGTATTGATGACGGCCTTTTTTGTACAACTAGGTTTTCCCATTGTTAGAGGAGGTGGCAGGCAAAATGTATACAAAATGATGTCATCGTTCAGATTTCTGATTGTTTGTTGAGGAGGCCTTGTGATTGGCTGTTACAGAATTTGCCTCTGTTCGTCCAATAGCTATTTTATATAATAGGACCTGTTTCTGTGAGCACGATTAGCGGGATGGCTAAGACTACCCTCACATGAGAAAACTCAAACCGACCTGAGATTCAGATCGGTTTGAGATTTGGCCATGTTTGCTAATTGTCGTCCCCCTCACATGACAATTTTCAGACCGGTTTGAATTCACCTCACTAGCTATGCACATGCGCATTACACAAAATTATCAGAATATAAACAAACATGGCGCCAATCGATTCTCGCATGTTGTTGATCCTGACACTGAAATCGATTTCATGCGTGTTAAGTTCTGCTTTGCAGCTTCACTTTGTTTTGCTGATGCAAGTCTTGATGCATCAGCATAGCCTCAATCAGGAGCTTCTTGGCGCTATTGAGGAAAAGAACCGTGCCCTGCACAAATACAGGCAGATACGAAGCAGATTCATGCGGAGGAAGAAAAAGCGATACTGGAAGAATCCTGGCCGCACTGAGAAATGGTGGCAAAACATGTTAGATGGATCCATGCTGCCAGAAGAATGGATCGTTAATTTTAGGATGTCAAGAAACGACTTTATGAGATTGGAAGAGAAGTTAAGGCCATACATAAGACCAAACAAGGATTCATTTCGTGGAGATACTATAAGCTCCGTTAAGAAACTAGCAATGACCTTGTATTATTTAAAAGACCAAGGCTCACTGAGAATGACAAGTAATTTGTTTGGTATAGCTCCAACTACACTTTCAGCTACAGTTCGTAAAGTTTGCCATGCAATTACAACTGTCCTCGGCCCACAACTTATAAAGTTTCCAACTACAAAAGATGATCTGCGACATCTTACGTCAGAATTTGAGAAGAAGTTTGATTTTCCCATGGTTGCAGGCTGTGTTGATGGGACTCATATTCCTGTAAAACAACCTAGTGAAAATGCACATGACTATTTCTGTTATAAAATGAAATTTAGTCTGAATGTACAGGCAGTTTGTGACCATGAGGGTTGCTTCCTTGATGTTGACTGTTCCTGGCCAGGCAGTGTGCATGATGCCAAAGTCTTCTCCAATAGTTCAGTGCACAAGCTCTTTCAAGAGGCTAGAATTCCAAACATTGAAAGAAGATTAAATGAAGATGACAGTCTATGCATTGGCCCAGTATTGCTGGGAGATCCTGCATACCCTTTATTGCCTGGACTTATGAAAGAATTTGCAACATGCAGTTCCAATGGAGAAGTTATCTTTAACAGGAAGTTGAGATGTGTAAGGAATCAAATCGAATGTGCCTTTGGGAGGTTGAAGGCACGGTGGAGAATTCTTAACAGACCTATTGACCTTGGTATAGAGTATGTTCCTACAATAGTGTATAGTTGCTTCGTTTTGCATAATTATTGTGAATATGCAAAATCATACGTATGTCAAGATACTGTGATTCATGAGATGGACAATGACAGAGACAAACAAGGCTGCAATCATCACTCTGAGAAGGATAAGTTGTACACATATAACACAAACCAGGGAAACACTATTCGAGATATTTTCAAGAAGTACTTTGAGAGATTGTATAATTGAAGCATTTGTATGTGTGAATCTAAATATATTTGCATTTCAAAAGTAACCAGTTTATTTGAAAAGTTCAAGAGGATTGCTGGCACAATTCCAAAATGATTGTCATTGTAAAGAAAACCCAAAATAACAAAATTTAGACAAATGCAATACAATGTTGCATTAAATATTTCAAGTGTAAAATTTTAGCAGTTGATCATTAGTACAATATTGCTGTATTGGAGTGGGAATAATTTCACACAAAATTTAAGTTTGTATTACAAGATGCCAGAATATGAATATTCAAAAGTTCAAAATAAACAATAAATCCTATGCAACTTTTTAAAACCTGCTTGAATCCCAATGAGCTTTTTCTAGGGAATTTTAGATTTTTTTCTGGCTCCGAAAGAAAATATTAATTCCCAGCCTGATATGCAGAATCTTACTTTCAAATACAAGTCGTGATAACTTTCCAAATAAATTTTAAATGAAAAATTTTGTAGACAATAGTAGATCAGTCATATTTAATGTTCAATTCTTGTTTACTTTTCAAGTTAGCATCTTAGTTTGTTCAGTTCAAATTTTGATATGTTTTCTGTTGTGAGTATTCCACTCTTTGTTGATCACTTGTTGCATATCTCTGTTCTTCTTCCTCCAATTGCGTGGCAGAGCCACCAAGCATGGATGTAAATGTAGTACTATTCTTTTGAAATTTATTTTGTGTTTCTGGATGGCAATATGAAAAAACAGGTGACATGAAATGCTGTTGTGACTGCTGATGCAAAAACTGTTGGTTTGGATTGGTTGATATTGCTTGGGCTAGGATAGCAAGGCCATTTCCAAGTTGCTGTCCAAGAGCAGTCAATGATTTTGACATCTGACCAACCATTGCTTCCATGCCCTTTGCTGAATTTTGTAAGATTTCAGCATTTTTTTTCTTCAACTCAAGCTCCTCTCTAGCAACCCTTAACATAACTTCATCTCGTTGCCGTGAAGATAGTGGTTTTTCCATCTTTGAGCGCTTCTTATCTTTTAATCGCAATGGCTTTGATGATTCTTCCTCATCCGAACTATCCAGTGGTCTAGCTTTCCTTTTTGGATATGCAGATGGCTCTTCTAGAATTTCTTCATCATTATCCTGTGGAATATCATTTGAAGTTGAATCATCTGACTCTACCTCATTCATGGTTTTAGTCATGACAGGGCCATCAATTCTTTTTACAGAGGGGCAACTACCCCAAATCATGAGAAGTTCATCCCAATTTTGAATAATTATCTTTCCACTGCCAGACCGTGTTCCTGCAACCACAGCCCTTTTAAAGTTTTGTCTGATAATCTTAATTCTGCTTTTAATCCTTCCATAACCAGTTTTAATTTGCTTCTTTTGCTCTGCAATAATTTTCTGTAACCATAATTTTTCTTGGTCATCAGCATCAGTGGGTAATTCATCAATCTCTTCCATTCCAAAGTCTTCTGATGGATACAATCTTGCCATTAGTTGCCGAATATCTTCATAAAATTTTATCAAGTCAGCTTCAATGTCCTTGCCTTCAAAGTCTTTTTTCACCTTGTATTCATAAAGACAACCAATCAAGCTTGTAATTTTTTCATCATTCCATGTCCATCGCCTTGACTTTGGCTCAGAAGAACTGTTTGACATTTGTGAGGCATCTGAGAGTGTCTCTTGCTCTTCATTTAATATTTCATTGGCACTGTCTGGGAAGTTGTTAGCAGCATAGGATTGAGAAAATTTTGCTACAACTTTGCTTGAGGACAATCTGGAGAATAAATGTCAAGCTTTGTAAACAGTTGTAAAAATACTAATCTATTGTCTATAATATACGGGACCCCTGTCTATTAATCTCAATAAAATTTGCCCCCTGCCTGTTGCATATTAACACCCCCTTCTACTAAACTGAAAATTTGCCAACATGCATACCCCCTTCTGTTAGCAACCCCTTTTTATTGAGAACTGGCCAACATGAAAACCCCCTTCTATTGATAATTGGCTGACATGAGGACCCCCCCTTCTATTTCCACCCCCTTCTAATATTAGAGATACTGGAGTCAGCCTATTGTAAAACCAAAGGAAATCTTGTCTGCAAAATTCTGGGAAGTTTTGATGCCCTGGGTGCATATTTTCGAAAAAAATCGACTTGATTTTCAAGGAGGCCACCAAAATAACAGAGAGATTACATAAAAGGTTCCCATACTCAGTGATAGTGGCCATGAAATAACCAATGTGGAAAATGAAAAATGCAACAAACGAGTGGCCTAACTGACTTTAAGAGATACAATACAATGAGTGGTCTGGCCTAATGCAACAGCATGCGGGAGATGCACTAATGCAAAGTGGTTTAATATAACTGAATATAGGAGACACACTGATATGTTTTGATGCATAAAACTAACATACCTTTTATTCGCGCTCATTTCTCCAGAATTGGCCGCCATAATTGCTAAATTACCGATGTCCATCCCAGAAGGCCATTCTCTCGTGTTTTGAAAATTCATTTCGCCCCGAAACGAAAAAAGTTTCTGCTCACATGAAAATTTCAGACCGACCTGGAAACTCAAACCGACCTGAGAAAGCGAAACGAATTTCAGGTCGACCTGAGTTTCATTTCGCCTTCGTCATGTGAGCACTCTACCTTTGAACCAGGGGCTTTGACCGCAGACCGAAATGAGTTTCAAACCGATCTGAGTTTCAGGTCGGTTTGAGTTTTCTCATGTGAGGGCAGTCTAAGTATGCGAGTTGAAGCTCGTCTCATATTTATATGAAGAGCTGTCAGCGTGCAAACATATTATTTGTTTAATGTCTTAAAATATATGTCCTTGCCAGATCGTTTTGATATTTCCTCACGAGCAGTGCACGGGAGAAGTGTGACCTTTTATGATATGATAATAAATTTTTTTAGATTTGAGTTCACACCTTTAGTTGCTGCAGCCTTGCGTTTGTTTGCAATGGATAAACTGAGAAATGATGACAAATATGATTTTGGTAATGCATTTAGTCTTACTTTCTATTGAAATAATTCACTGGTGTGTATTTGCACAGCTAGAACCTATTACTATTGCATTTGAAATACTAGACAATTTCTCTTTCATTGATATACTAAGTAGTTCATTAGACAGGAATATAATAGTGGTAGCTATGAATATTTAAATCATTTCACATATAGTATGATATTGAAAAGTGCTCAGAGTGTAGCTTAAGCCTACTGAATTTTATCCATTTAGAGCCAAATGTATGGATGTTTCGTTTGATGAATGAAAACTATATCGTATCCTCTGTTATCTTTACTAGTTACCTAAATTTGTTCAGAGATTTTTATGAGTTTGATCTTTCTTCTTAGAACTGAAAATGTACAATTAGCCATACGGATCCTTTGCAAGAATCTCATGAATTTTGCTATTTGACTTTGTAGGATCAATTTCACAAGCTATTTGTTCTGTTCTCGTTGATATTCTGATGTCTCAGCTCAACCCCAATGTGCTATCAAAAGTGATTCTTAAGTACATTAAACTCATAAAGGAGAAGTATTCAAAAATACAATGCAAATGGATAGTTTTTTGGGAAGATTTAGAGAGATTTACTGTTTACTGGTGTTATGACTCCGCAAAAAGCGTAGATGATGACGTAAATGATTGTAGTTCTTTTCCAATGTATGGAAGTATGGAGGTACGTTTTGTATAGCTTTCTATAAAAGTATCTTTGTGTTTCGGCTTGATTGGGGAGCTCCCACACTTTCGTTGTTTTTTGTCCTGTGGCTGTTACTGGCGTTGTTAACTTGTAATACCATGTTGGATTGCAAAGAGCATTGAAATGATATGCAATGGTAAGATGATTCTATAGTCCTATTGGATCTTTTGCCGAATCTTTGCAATGCACAGACACTTTTCTGTTAGCTGTGCAGTGATTTTCGAAAATTATTTGTATAGCTCTTCATCAGTTTGATAGAACTATCTTTGTTGTATCAGCTTTTGCTACGCTATGTCGTTATGTTGTTATGTTATTATTTCGGGCAAGTAGATTTATAAGTCGTTTAGTAGAAGATTGTTGAAGAATAATGCCTGTGTAGTTTAGTGACTTGGGTGCATTCCTATTTTTGTTGAGGTTTGTGTTTTAGTTAGATTTGCAACCACCTTGCAACTCGAGATATCTTGTTTTTCTAGGTTTTAGTGCAATGGTGAATCATTTTGTTATAGTCTGCGTCGTTAATCTATGTAGTCCATGATTGAACGGTTTCCCGTAAATTTTTCTAATGACCATGACCTCATTACAGGGAGATGATACAGGTGATAAGCCTCTGTTAATGTCAGTGGCATCCCTCCTTCGTTATGAATTGTTTTCTGGCTTGGAAAAGGGCCACCTGAGTAGAAGATTTACGGATGATGAATCTTTTTGGAAGGCTGTTGATAAGAGAATCAATTGGAATTCTGCTGATTCCATTGGATGGACTGCAAAGATTATTCTCTCTTCTCTTGGTAAAAGCCTTAATCAGAAGTTTACAAATGCTATTCAATTATTGACACACTGCATGAAAGAACTAGTGGTAAAATGTGAGCAAATTGTTGGCAAGGAAGACGCTTGTTACAGTACTATTCTAGGCTTGATTTTGGAATCATCTGCTATGAAGGAGCTCTACCTAAGCACATACCAACCTCGGGCGTCTGAGACTGTGACGCAGATTTTGCAATTTGCCTTAATGCACAGGACAGATAGCACAGCAGATATAATGGTATACTACTTGGAAAAGTTATCATCAGAAGCTTTGAACTCGTTGGTAGAAAGTACCAGTCACAATCCATTTTGCTTTTTGAATACGATGAACACTCTGAAAACTTTTGCACCTTACTTATCTCTAGAGGAAAGATCAATTTTGTTTTCGAATGTATTGGGAAAAATTGTTACATTTTGCCTGAACTTCACGGATCGCTTATCTAAAGCAAAACTATCTGATGCCATCACACAAATTGCAAACTTCATTTCAGATGTTTATGATAAACATTTGATACGCTTGAATTTCTACTCCAGTCGCTCTTTTGGACATAATGCAGAAAACGATGGAAAGTTTATCCTAGGAAACTCTAGCAGTGCCACTACACACAAAATTTCTTCCTTTTTTGAACTCTATGAAAGCAGCAACATATCTGTTGTGGAAGATATACTTGTTCTTATGTTGAATACAGATCGGTCTTTGGCTGTCTTGGCTCATCCGAATATCGTAACTGTTTGTCTCCGAATGCCTTCGCAGAAATCTCTACAAATATTAAGGATTTTGACACAGAATTCCCCACGTCATATGCTGGTATTGCTCAGAGAATTTAAAGAGATTCCCAGAAGCTTTCCAAAGTCATTCTTAATTCAGATTGCACATATGTTATTATCGGCATGCTTCAGTGAATCCAGAATGAAGATAGGTAGAGTGCTGTTATTTATTCATATTTGCCTTGTCCATGGTTTACCGCTTTTTAGCAATAGATTGTTATGCCAGAGGGAAAGAACTGCCTGCTAGTTCTAGGTATTCTCTGAAGATTCAGCTCTTTTCATTAGCACTTGAAAGCTACATGCATATGTTTTGTATTATAGTTTTCTGTGTCAGTTGTGATATAATCTGAAGAAAGAACGCTGAAGAACCTAAGCGTTACGGTTGTTGTCTGGTACATAGAGATATCAAACATGCATGGATTATATTGTGTAATTTTGCCCATTTCTTTGCTGGATTTGATTCCATCAATCATTTCCTTGCAGAATATGCTATTGGCAAAAAGCTCTGCAAGGACTTACTTTCTATACTCGCATGTACGGAAGACTTTACAGAACTCTCAGATCTGGACTTACAGGTATCCATACTGAGTTTTGATCATACTTGGTTTATTTCTCAACATCAATTTGCGTTTGTTTTGCGCTTGCGTTGTGCGCCTATGTTTTGCGCTTATGTTTATCGCAAATTTGTTTCGTGTATATATATGTACGTTATTTCAGAAGAATGCAAGATTTTTCCTCGTTTGAAATTTAATTTATTCCTGCTAATAACTTTATCTAATCCATAAAAGTTTTGTCGTTTCAGATGACGTTTGATATTCTCAAAGCAATTAATAGGGATGAGGGTAATATATATTAATTGTTTTTATTGCATTAATAATTAAACAGATAGCTTATTTTAATCCTTTTAGCTTATTTTAATGCTTGTAGTGCTTGTTTTCCTCAAATTCAAGATAGGCCCTATATGGAAGTAGGAATTTTTCAGAGTAATTTGTGGTTTGTGTATTTCTCATGTCCCCGCAATTACTTGAGACAATGCTTATTGTCTTGTACTGGGAGAGCAGTACTTAGTCTAGTTGTTCACTCAAGGTTTCCCAATTTGCTAAATAGCTCTCTTTTTCTAAGCATTCCTAAACTATTATAATTTCGACTGTAAGACATTGATTTCAATGTCTCGAATTGCCACCCGTGGTCATCAGAGTTATGGAATCAGATGCTATTCTACCATTGCAATGGATGATGATGATGATGATTGCAATGGATGATGATGATGATTGCAATGGATGATGATGATGATGATTGCAATGGATGATGATGATGATTGCAATGGATGATGATGATGGTGATTGCAATGGATGATGATGATGATGATTGCAATGGATGATGATGATGATGATTGCAATGGATGATGATGATGATGATTGCAATGGATGATGATGATGATGATTGCAATGGATGATGATGATGATTGCAATGGATGATGATGATGATTTCAATGGATGATTGCAACCAATGCATTGGTACACTTTTCGTGTGTATAGGAGACTATTGGAACCTTAAGTTGCTTGAAAAAAGCTAGTGTCCGGCTTCTCAGCTCATGAAATAGCATTTCTTTACAATACATAGTCAATGATAATTCATTCAGATTTTCAAAATTTCTAATTACCATTTAATACTTCTCCTTCTTTTAGGCAAATTTCTTTCGTTGCTAATAAAGTCGGTAGAAGTCGTTTCAAGTGTTTCCGGCATACGTGTACAATCAAGGTGGGACTTCTGTGATGCTTTCGTTGTTTTTCGAGACCCTATGTATAATTCGTGACATTTATCTAGCTTCCTCTAAGTTTATTTGTTCTGTTACAAGTCATACTTTGATTTCAAGGTATCTTCTCAAGTTGTTTGAGGAATGCATTCTGGAAAGATTTTCTGAGCAAGATCCAGCCAAGCTTATGAGCTCCTTGGTCAGCCTTATGAGGATATGGGAGAAATCAGTTTCTTCTAAAGGTATTTTTCCTACTTCATTATTCATAGCAATTCCACGGATTTATCAATAATTCTAATTTGCATGTAGCAATGTAGGTGCCCTATTGTCATCAAATGGTTTATGTTTCTTGTCGTCCTCCTTGTTTTACGGTCCATATTTTAGCTGTGAAATACAACATCGTTCTCTTGAACTGTATCCTGGGTATTCTTGACAGTTTGGCATCCAGTTTTACTTAAATTCTAATATTTTTTATTGGAACTCGCGTTTTTGTTGGCATAACTTTATCAATGCTCGGAGTAGTTTTTTCACATATTTTACCGTGAAGGTTTATCAATTCTACTTGGTTTTGATTAAGTGAAAGTTGTCTGCATGCGAGAGTTCGTTTGTTTTGTTTTGTTTCAGATTTACGAGATGAGACCAAGCTGGTAGAAACTGTTGAAGAGTGTATCAGAACCCTTAGCTTGGTAAGAGTTTGTACTCATCTTTGTTGGGATGTTTCTTTGTCTGCGGTTGTACAGAGTTGCCATAGCAACAAGGTACTTTTTCACTCGTTTGTGACATTTCCATTTTCTAACTTGCTTTGCAGAAATTTATTGAGGTGAACTACAAAAGATTAAAAGCTACAATTTCTGAAAAATTGATAATGGTTTGGGAGAGTTTGCTTCCATCGTGCTTAAAGTAAGTAATTTTTATACCCACTACGATAGTGTTGATTAGCAATAATGCAATGTTAGGAAAATAGTGTAATATTTTAACTTTAGTTTTTTGCAGTGTGGTTTCCAGGTTTTAAAGAATTGAAAGCAAGCGTATCCGAATGTTTCTTGAGTGCGTAAAAGTTCTACATGCTGGAGCATTATGCCCCAAGGAGCTTTCCCTGAGCCTGCCAAGAAGGCTTTTATTCATTGTTTCTTTTTCTAAGCAGTCAAAGTGATAATACCAGAAGCCACACTATTACCACTTGAGGGACCTCTTATTCTTTAAGACATCAATTATCCAGCTGTTTGCATCGCCTTGTACACTAGGGTGCAAGGTCACTCATCCTCATTAAGCTGATGGGTTAGAGTAGGCGTACCCTTTTAAAGGTACGCTCCAACGTACGAAGTCGTTTGTGGAACTGCCTTATCTTATCCTTGCTGGATTCTCAAAGAGTTCAGTTTTCACAGTTAATAATTGCTTGCAGTAATTTGAAATATTCCTTGTCACAAGGACACTTAAAGATATCAATTTTACTGCAACTATTCTCGAAATTTATTTTATCTAGTGAATTTGATTTCTAATTTTCGTAGAAAAATTTTATATTTTGATTTTTCGTGTGTATTACTATTTTGTCTTCGTGTGTACTACACCTATAACCTCACTTTACCGTATAGCCAGATTTCGTTTGATCAAGTCTTATTGTGGTGATTCTTTCATAGAAACTGCATCAAAAATCCGCATTCACTAACAACATTGGAATACCTCTTGACGTTTCTGTACGGCATTAAACGATTTCGAACTCAATCAACGCTCACACTGGAGGATGTGTACGAACGTATATTTAACCATTCTCAGTTCTTCCCAATTCTTTTTGATCGCAAGTTAGATGCTGCAGTTAAAGGTAAATGGTCCAATAGTTGATTTTGTTTTATTGTCAGTTTCTCTTTCCTTGTTACTCGATTTACCAGTAGCTTTTGATGTTTTCTTATGATGCTGTGGTAAAATACTCAAGCAGTCTGGCTTTGAATATATGCTAAGTCAGACCGACAGATTTTATGCAAGTAAACTAGGTTCTTAAGATCTCGATCCTTTGTTGTCTTCCTTAAAAGGTTTATAAACTGGGCTCATGGTGCAATCCTATTGCAAGGAGTTATAGAATCTTGGAATTGATTATAATAATTAGCTGATAAGTCTTCTTAGGGGTCATACATAAAGCACCTACGCTCAAAATCATCTCAATCTTGAACAGCCCGCCCACCCTGTACGCACGGGTACGCTTTTGACGTTTCTTTGATATTTCTTGAAAAATGTTGCCAGTTTTAGCAACGATTTTTCACAAAGTGAGGAAAACATACATTAAGTTCCCACTTTTTGCATTGATTGCATCGTATGTGCATTTTGACCTTTACTAACCCATCCACCCAGTACAAGCGAGTACGATTTTGGCTTTACCCACCCACCTACCCTCAAAGCATACGTACTTTCTGGACGGCCCCTTGGCTGTCACAAGTATCCAGTTATCATTGCGATCTTTTCCAACCTAGAGTCACTTCTTGGCCTTCTACTGAGTATTGCAAAGTTCAATCCGTGTGTATTTGAGAAGTCTCATTTGAAAACGTTGATGGCAGCCTATGGCACATCATTGTCAATATTTGGTATGTTTTATTCTGTTGCACTTGATGTTTACCTGTGTAAATTGTGTTTCATTCTTTGGAGTCGAATTATGCACACGCGCACTCCATCCCATCAATGGTCTCATAGAGGAATTGTGTCTCCGAAGCAGCGTTTATTGTGTCTATATTCAGTCTTGATCTTAATTACTGTTTTTGATTGAATCGAGAAATCATTCTTTGCAAGATTTTTTCTTTGATGCCATTTGTAGTTCGCCTCTATTGGTGCAGGTTGTATCTTGATCTTAATTACTGTTTTTGATTGAATCGAGAAATCATGCTTTGCAAGATTTTTTCTTTGATGCCATTTGTAGTTCGCCCCTATTGGTGCAGGTTGTACCTTGATCTTAGTTACTGCTTTTGATTGAATCAAGAAATCATTTCTTGCAAGATTTTTTCTTTGATACCATTTGTATTTCCCCCCGATTAGTATAGGTTGTATTGATTAGTGCGATGTAAGCGAAGTGGCTCTGTAATTTCTTTTGAACAGATCAGAAGTTAGTCATATTGTTACAGATGTACGAGAGCCACGGTATATCAGCTTTATCTATGAGGTAGGTGTTGCAGGCGGTCTTTTTCGGAGATTGAAGTCTGTGATTTAGGGTTCCCTTGTGGTAGCGATACTACATTGATCTTTAGATGGATCAAAACCATGGTTCAGCTTCAAGTTGTACGCATTAGAAAGTTGCCTTTTATTTTTCAAACTTCAATGCTATCGTATATTAATGTTTTATTTAATAATGGATCCAAATCAACAACAATAGGTCAATGTTAAAAGTTATCTGAAATAAAATTCTATGGGTACCTGCAAAGTTATGTGTTAGTGTTATAATTCTATGGATGTGTCTGTATTATGCTTGCTATACTTTGCCTCATGAATTTGAATGAAGTTATCCTTTTGTCCTAGGCCATTAATGTGGGGGAAAAGACTTTTTTCCTCCACACCAGATACCAAAGATATGAATCTGTCCTTGTATGATCATGCATCTGTTAATGAAATCTTGGAATCTCTGGATCGTAGTATAATGCTTAAGAGTGCATTCAATTTTCCTTTGACACTAGATGTTACTGTAAGTTTTAGCTACACTTAGCTTTATGTATGGCTAAACCTGTTGCGAAAGAGATACCTTGAAATTCGTCACACCTAAGATAAAATTGTCTTGTAAACCTTTGATATACGCTAGTTTTCTTTAGAGGAATATTTGGTTTAAGCATATAGACCCTTCAGATAACTAATTGTAACGTAAGCAACCCACACTCTACCCCCTCCTTCCCACTAAGAATTATCTTTATGATAAAGGAATGGAGGCTGCCTCATTATGAAAATAATTTTTCTATGAACAATCAGATGTCTTTTTTACCTCCTTCAGTAGCAATTGAACAGGAGCGTTGCTTACCTTGTAGAATGTAATGAACTCTTCTCCCTTCCCTGTTCTGTTGTAATTCATGACACTTGTGTAATGAAATAATTAAATTTTTGATAGTGCTGCGGTGCTAGTATTTCTTTGATACCTTTTGCAGAAGTTCAACAAGGAAGATATTCAGCTTTTAAAGTCACGAACAGACGTTTACGATCCAAGATTTCTATTTCCCGTTTTCAGCTATATCCTTAGTTCAAGTGAGTTACCTGATAATTATACCTTCAGCTATTGAATTGCATGATCTGCAGGCTTTTTGCAAAATGTGTGCAAGTGTTTTTCTTATTTACTCAGTCATTCAAACTTATATTTACGGTTTTGTTTTCAAAGAAATATTTTTTACTTCCAGTTGTAACATTTTGTAATTGCTAGTCTCCTTTGTTTGTTTGATCATATTAGGGAATGGATCAACAGAAATTGATTTAAGGTACACAGTTCTGTTGAATGTAAACAAGAATGCAAGTTATCAAGTATAAATGGACAGCGTAGCGAAACCTTGTAAAGTATTCTAGGGAAAAGTTATAGAGAGAGGCTGATCAAGCTGGTTAGTCTCATCACACCAACATAGCTTTTTATGAAACTGTCTTCCTTTCAGGGTTTACAAATGACTGCCGTCGGTTCATCGAACATGGTTGCCTTGCATTTACAGTATCAGCTCTCTCTTCCCAAATCTCCTCGACTCGAAGAGCAGCCTGTCATATTTTAGTGAGATTTATGAATCATTTGGAGAGTGCACAATTTCGGGAGAAGAACCAGGTTTCATAGCTATATCAATAATATAGTTTTTCAGATTTATGTTGTTGAAAAGTGCACTTCAATTACGTCTTTTGATTTGTTTTTTGGACTTCAAACAGTAATTCTTCCACGGCTAGAGATAGAATCACAAACTCTGTGATTATAACTGATTTTTATAGTAGAGCTTTTCATCTGCTTTGTTCTGCTAATATTTGATAGATTTTGGCTGTATAAAATTGAGTCCATTTTGTAGGTTGTTGTGTTGCTCAATGCGCTGAAAAATTCAATAAAAGATGAGGGAATGATGATCCCATTTGTTGTTTGTTGTTTCACGATATGTTGCTTGCAAGTTATATTCAAACCAGGTACCTTATTATAAATCTTTTTCACAAGTGCTCCATAGATCGCTGCATTCTTAGTTGAATGGCAATTTGAATACTGTCACTGTAATTTTTATGTACTGAAACGACTTTTCAACCAGGATTTTTTATTTGTTTCTTCTTCAGGACGTGCTGAGTGAAACTTAAAGAGATTTTGTACCAAATTGATTTCTTTTGTGATTTTTGCTTTGATATTTTACTCTCTTTTGCAAGTGTGTTTGATCTATGCATTTGGTGCATTTTGTGGAAAGTTACCAGTGACATAATAAGGGGGGTGTTCTACTTGAGCCTTGGCCACTCAGTGGAGATATAAAAAAGGGACCCATGTGTTCCAAAGCCTGGTTTCCACTTGGGATTGAGAGGTCAGGAGTTACTGCATTGGCAAGATCAGCCCTGGAAACACGTTAGTCCAAGAATGTTGCTGACAGTAGTACATTTGTGGTATTAGATTAGTTAGCCAATATCATTTACTCTTTCAGGACAAGTCCAGTATGGAATTGTGAATAACCTCCTTCTTAAAAAGCCATTCTTGGATTTTCGTGATGGCAGTTTATTGATGGAATTGCTTAACAACAGTTCTCTGCAAAGTAGTAACGAAAAGTCATGGGTGATCAAGCTGATCGCGAATGGCTTAAGAACGACTCTAGACTACTACATTTATAAAAGGAGCCATGTTTTCGAGCACCTGATGTTTCTGTATGATTCGCCATTTTGCAGTTACTCAATAAAGGTTTGTTTTGTGGTCTTATTGCGGTATTTGTTACATAGATATTTGTACCGCAATCTATTCAGCTTCATTGCGTTCACGACTTTGATTACTACTCTTTTAAATAGTGCGGTTTTGCTCTCTTATCAAAGCGAACCCACTTCTTTTGTTTAGTCTTATCAATATTGTTGACATCTGTATGTTCTTTTTCTTATGTACATTTACAAACATTATCCTGTTGTTTTTATGTAAATGATGCAGAACATCCTTTCTATCGGACAATCCTTTTGGCCATCCCCTTAATTTCTTCCCTATTACGTTTTAAGCATATTGATAGATAAAATAGTTAGGCAGCCATCAGATAGCTGCATACATTTTGGGCTTACAAATATACAGCCTCTGCCTGAACTGATTGGCTCACCCAGTCATTCAAGTATTGCATTAGTTGTATATTTCCAGTACAAATATCTTCTTTCTTATAAACAATGACATGTTAGTAGTGTACTGATTTCACAGTTCGTAAAATGCCTGACGTTGTATAATGTTGATGTCCCACCCGACATTAACCATTTCTTTTCTGCACGTTTTCTCAACGAAATCATCTATGAAACCATAAAATTAAACAAACCAGAGTTAGGAAAAGCATTAGTTTTGAGAGAAACAAGTATATGTGACACTTTGTACCTTTTATTTATTACTGCCCTTGAAGTAGATGTCCTTTTGATATACGTTTTTTTCGATGAGATTGCCTTGTCCTATTGACCCACCCAATTTTTTTCTATCACTGTATCCAAAAACATGCTAAAAATTTGGTGCTCTTATCTGCAAGATAACCTGTCTTAGTCAACATGGCTCTGGGATTCGATTGAGCCACTCTAGAAAGTAGCATAAATATACAAAGACTCTTGGAAGGCATTGTATCCTGCCTAGCAAAACATGCCAAATGCGATTTTTTATTTTAGGAGAAAATTGACGATGTTATCATTGCTGCCACTGAAATACACCCAGCTGCTTTTGATTTAGTGAAATGTCACGGTTTAATATCATGGTTGTCAGGAAGACAATCACCTAAATTGGATAAGCATCATCGGATTGTCACTGAGATCTTACGGAAAGTTTTAGGTACTTTTGAAACTGGTTGCAAAATCAAAGATGATGATGGTATGGAAGTAGTAAAGAAACCTGTTCCAAAGAATTTTGCTGAAGAGGCTGCGCTACTCTGCTTTTCAATTGTACCTGACTACAAGTATGTTTGAATTCGTATTTGGTCCTTTCTCTATTTCAATCTTGATTTGTTTAATTAGGGATGGGTTAACTGGGGAGTTAGGGCTGTCACACCCCCCAACATCCTGTCTGTTTGCATTAAATTACTTAATTCCATTGGTAAAACATGGTATATTGCTTTAGTTCATTAAAATGCTACTTCTTAACTGTAGAAAGGGTTAACTCTTAACTGTAGAAAAGAAGGTCCCTATTACGAATGGGTGCTACCCAGCTCTAAAAGGGTATGGCCCTGAAGACTTTCCTTTAACACCCTGCAAACAAATCATGCTCATTCCTCCCCTGGAAATGATTGAAAAGATACCAGTAACTTCTCAGAATTTGAATATCCATAATGCAAGCCCCTTTTCATGTTTGGGTAATAGTATAGAATTAAGTGATGGTATTTAAATGCCTATCTTTTTTGCTTTCACCATTAACTAGTCTTTTAAGAGCTGCATTAGTGAACCAACATGCCTTTTTACCAAATGGAATTACAATCTACCAAATAAAGACATAATATTAGGAGTATTGCACCCCACACCCCTCAGTAAATCTGTCCATGTGTGCTTATTCTTATGAGGACTGTCAAAGACTTTTTGTTTGTCCCATAGCATACTTTTGACTTTGTCTTATTTGTTCTAGAGAATATATGGACCTCAGTTTTTTTGAGATTGTTCATAAGACTTTGCAAATCATTAGTGAAAGTAAACAAAGCTTGATTCCATTTTCGTTACTGATCCAACACACTAGAATATTGTTTGAGAAAGTAAAATATGGTATATCAGCAGAGAGAGATGATATGCCAAAGTTTACAAATAAACTTGTTCATATTGCTGCTCAGATTATGTTGACTCTCCTAAAATCCAACTTGTGGAGGGAAGATCATTCTGGCATTGAAACATTAGAGGAAGTAGCGTGGCTGATAGAAGTTGTGTTAAATATGGTTTCAGACTGTGACGTTCTGGCAGAGACTGTCAATGTTTTATCTGATTCCATGAATGCTGCTATTTTGATATTCAAAGACCTGTCATTTTCAGACAAGGAACCCTCCAGGATAGCAAATCTAGTAGGGGAATGTGTGATTGCTTTGGTATCTCTAAATACAACTGAAGGTGACAAGCTGTCAAGAAAAACTACAAATTTGCGATCTGGGCTAAGGAGCTTGTTGAGTGTCCTCATGAAACATATATCTTCAGAGGGGAATATAACAGTAGATATATTAAAACCCATGTCCTCAAAGATGACACATACTTTTCGAACAAAAACAGAATCCTTCTGCGTCAGTAATTGGAAGATATATTTGGAAAACATGGTTAATGAAGAACAGACCTGTAGTGAAGGTAATTCTTGAATTCTAGAAGTTATTTGATAATACTCTATTTACATCAACATTCTGGTAAGTCCTATATATATAAAAAAGATGAGAACTGATAGTTCAAACTGATCTACATATTTTCATTAATGTCAATTAATATATTGCCTTCAAAGTTAATTTATCAGTTCTCAGCACAATCTTTGATTTCTCAGATAGAGTTTATGTGCAATAAATAGCATTACACTATAACTAGAATATCATGTAAATAACAGCACCAATAAAGTACTTAGCGTACATTTGTTTAATTCACTGATTGTAATATTTCCCAGTTTTTTTCTGCTGAGCAACTGCTTTTCTGGTTGTTTCATACCTTTCTTCTGACCCTTTGATACTGCCAAGTTTTCCACTTTGATAGTCAGCAAATGCCTGGTAGATCTCCTCCTGTGTATTCATAACAAAAGGGCCATGTCTGGCAATTGGCTCATTCAATGGAATACCAGCTGCAATCATTACTTTCATATCCTCATGGTCAGAAGCACTGAGTGGGAACTTATCCCCTTTATCATCGAGAAGAGCAACCTTGGATTATACAAAATATGTCAATGGAGTTGTTTTAAGACCACAGGAGTGTAGCCTAAGGGGGTATGGGAGCCAGTTCCCCTCCACTTTTCATCAAAAATAACTGGTAAAGAGGATTAAAGCTCTTTATTGCTAGTGGGGCTATGCTCCCAAATCCCCCCAATTTCCTGTCCCCCTACTCTATTTTCCTTAGTCATGCTGGAGACCATAGCCAACTAAGGCTTAAGTGTAATACAGCAATACAACCATAGTCCTTTATGATGCAACTTGAATTGAAAATAGCACTGCACCTCATAAGAATGGATGACAAATATTTCATATATACTGACAAAGGATTGTATGTATACATGTTTATCTTCAGAAAGATATGCACTGACAATTTTTATCATAAATTTCATAAATTATCTACCTCACCTATTACTCAAAATCATCTAAGTTAAGGTAACAACCATTAACACTAATATTTGTCATAGTCCTAATCAGGTTTTTTACAACCACGCCTATCATATTAGAACAACTGTCATCACTCAAAAACCACAAAAAGTAGATAATTACATACATCACCCATTTTTGCTTGTTTTCCTTCAGAACCAAGTATCCCTGATCCATTCCAGACATAGATAAAACAATTATGACCTTGAGGAATCCCAGCTTCAAATTTTTTACCAGCTTTGATGTGTATATCAAGATAAGTGATGGGTATTCGTGTTTCAATGTATGCTTTTGTCCCTAGATATTCCCCAGCAATTATTTTCATTGTTCCGCTTCCATCTTAAAAAGTCAAATAGTCTACATTATCCATGAGACAGTTAATTAAATCTTTATGTTCTTTTAAGTTTGAAGACTGCTGATGAATAATTAGTGATTTAAAGGGTGTGAAGTACCACAAGGTTTTAGTATCACACTTAATACATAATTTTATTACATATCACTAAATGATATTTTTAACAAAATTTATGTAATATCTTTGCCAACCTGGTAACTGAATCACTGGAATCTTTTCTGGGGGAGTATCTTGATACCTTGGTTTAACCATCTTGTCCTTTGCAGGCAGATTCACCCATAACTGAAATCCTTCAAATAAACCCCCAGCTTTCCGAAATTTATCTGATGGCATTTCACTGTGGACAACTCCTGATCCTGCTGTCATCCATTGAACCCAGCCAGGCCCCAAAATGCCAGAATTTCCTGCACTGTCCTGATGTGTATTTTCCCCTGGGGTGAAAATGCATGTTTGCATTCACTGATAATTCTTATGCTATTTACTCAAAAAAGCTAGAGCTTGTTGGTTGTAGAAACAGGAAGATTCTAGAGGAAAATATAATTTTGTGGTACTCCAGTCTCACAAAATAGATATTAATGTATGTGACATCTAGACATTTTGTGTCCAAGGAGACATTTAAAGATATGCCTGTTGAATGATAAAAAACTTAAGGTTTGAAGGTGAGAGTATAAACAGATTGTAAACAAGAGTATGCAAAAAACAAATGAATGAAGTTACTGCAAGTGAACTCTTATTCAATTTGGTAGGAAATGAGCGTTTGTGTTCATGGATCAAGTAAATTGGCTCACAGCAATTAGTACTCTGCTCTCTTCTGCATCAGTTGGTTGCTGAATAACTTTGAGACAATCCACAAAAATAAATGTATAACTGGAAAACTTGTGATCTGTTTGACCACAACAGAATTGCTACAAATCAAAAATCAAACAATCAAGTTACTTCTAGGGCAGTTCTATTATTTACATAGCAAAAAGTGTTTGCGCGTGAAGGAAATGTGTGAAAATTCATATGGCTGCCACTTCGATATACTTGCCATGGATTATATACGTCACCGTTTCAAATCCACGATGAGGATGATCTGGGGCACCAACAGCCTCACCTGGACCGTACACAACCGGCCCTAAGTGATCGAGCATAAGGAATGGGTCACAAACGTCAATTTTGTCACCGATTGGCCTGCGAACCATGAATCCTCCACCTTCTCGTTTCTGTCGAGATGTCTCGAACTGTTTTATTTTTCGTACGCTCGTCATTGTATTTGATGCAACTTGATGGGTATTTGCGCTACAACTAGATCGCAATGCACTGCCTGGATTCAATCCTCCTTTGTTGCAATGCAATGTTAAAGCTGTATCCGTAATGATGAGCCAGCAAAAATACCTACAGAGTGGCTTTGTTTTGGACATTGGTTTATTACTAGCGATTGATTCTGTATGTGAGACACAAGAGCAACATCAACAATGTTTTGGGCTCGAGGCCACAGTCAGTGTGTTTACTTCATTGAATCAAAATGGCGGATGACTTCAGTAGGGGAGATGTATCCACCGACAATAGATCTGATGACGAAGAGAATAATTTGGAGAAACCAATGCCAAAACAGCTTACAACTATAGTTGGTAATATTATTGTCAAAGGTGCTAATAAAGCTGCCGGAGCTATGGAAGCGGGTGTAAGCTATGTTACACCAAATGTTTGGCCCGATGTGGACAATGTAGACAACCTTGTTAATGTATTAACGATTTCAGGATATGCTGTCACTGCATTCAGTATCGTAGGTGCAACTTATTTTGTTGCAAAAACTATAAGGGAAGTATTTCAGTGGCGTAGCTGGATAAGGTACCGACGAAGCATTAGAACTACACGACAAAGGATGTCTGGCAATATAGATGGACGGAAAGCTGAAAAGTGATTTAGATACTTATATGTATAACTATGTATTTTGAATTCATATCTGTACCTTTGTAGGCTTTCATTTGCTACACAGTTACCATATATGTTGTAGAATATTGACATGTGACGAGTCTTTTATCCAAATAAGGCAATTTAAGGATAAGGAAGTTAATTTCAGGTGACAATGTGCGAGAAGACCTGTTTTTCATGCATCATCTAAAAATGCACAATTTAACAAAACACATTTACAGATACGATAGCATTGGGAGCGTGATAGGCATGGCTACCCTAAATGATCTTTTAATGTATAACAAAACAGATACTAAATACTATACCATAATACTGGTGGACCCTCCTTATAGAGAACTAGCTTGTGTCGACAGAATTTGAAATAGTACAGCTGTAAAATCGAAAATTTAATGTTCGCAAATTCAGTTATAGCCTTTAGTAACACAGAAATATTTACAATATCTTTTTTACTACATACATGAAGAGTAGTAGAGAAGGGTGAGAGATAAAGTTGGATTTATTACATATATATATATATATATATATATATATATATATATATATATATATATATATATATATATATATATATTTATATATATATTACACTGGAGTTACAAGAATTGGTCATGCCTTTGTTTTGAGTAAGTCATTTAACCGCAAATTAATATACTGAATAAATCCCATTAGTAGAAAGAGGTGACCTTCATACAGAGTGCCAATGATCATTTTAACATTGAGCCACCCCCGCTGGATTGGAAACTGCAGAGTACAGAATTGCATTGACCTGGCCTTTATGTTTTTCTGAGCATAGTGACTTTGTTCAAAAAGTTTTGTACAGAGATACATCATGTACTTGTTAATAAAGAAGAGCTACCATTCCACTTTAGTATTGCTTGTCACCCGTTTGCTTGGATCGTTGCTTCTAGTGCAAGCTGTTTCAGTATGTTTTTTAAACTGGCTTGGTTGGAGGTTAAAACTTTGTGCAACGATAGGCTCACCTGGTTTTTGATATACGTATCTGAGAGAAACCATTTGCTTTGGAATTGCCGTATCAATCAAGCTTGCCTCTATTTTCTTGAGTGATAGCAAATGCTATAGCTACACGACGTACTGTTTTCTAAGTATTTTTCCGCCGTATAAGCTATAGGGTCATAGATTTATTGTTTTAATGATGTGGAGATTTGTGGTCTATTCATACAAGTGTTGCAGGCCTTCTATTACTTGTAATTTTCCTAAATCTTGTTGAGAATCTCGTTAGCAGAAAGCCTAACGCACATAGCAGATCTTTGTCGCAGTGAAAATACATGACCCCCACACACAGCAAGATTTTTGCCGTAAAGCTTCTCCCGAAACTTATGCTGTTACCTCTTCCATCTTCTTTTGGCAGAAACTATACTTAAGTACGTGTTCCGAGAGGTGATTCTGATTGGTTGCCCGATTGGTTGACACATTCTAGTCTTGTCTTTAGTCCCTGCACACAGCAAGATCTTGGTATTTTATCGTCAGCAACGATGGAAAATATCATAGTTTGATATCAAGGATCATCATCAGAGACAAAACAGTTTGATGTATGTTCCACCCGCACACAGCAGGTTTCTGTCGCCGGTGACAAAAGTCTGCCCTGTGCGCATGGCTTACAAGTAACTATCGGCGATGCAATAGGCCTCTTGATGTATCAATCTGTTTAAAAGGAACTCTTTTGCTAGGTACATTTTTTATCCATTTGCCATAGCAAGCAGTATTCAGTATGACGTTATCGTAATGTCTGGACATTAGATTGCTTTTGGTGAAAACAATGCCCTTCTATACGCAAGATGTGAATGAAATCCAACGCAACCGTGCAATTCAATATGGTTCCATCACATATGCATTGACAATACAGCACCAATTAGTATGGTGAAAGACTTGTGAATCAGAAAACAAGAAACCACGTTATCTTATGAAACTTAATTGTTACAACTAAACTATCTTTCATCCTTCTCTAGAAGTATCAGATATAGCGACAAAAGAAACGTAGGGAAGCGTGAAAACCCAAAGCAACTTGTGGTTGCAACATTTCCTTGATTATCCAACTCATTTAAAGCAAAACCTTTTCAAACAAAATAGTTACGCGTCTTATCTTGAAAACTGAATTCATAGTAAAATGTGTATTGTAGCAGAGATCGTATCATTATAGCAAGCCTTTCTGCAAAATGAATACATCACCCGAATACGGGTGATTAAGAGTTGTTTGACAGTAGTAATGAACTTGTAATCCAGAGTCAGATAATCGAGGGAGGACAGTATCATTCTTCTCCTCACTTTACCAGTACTAAATTTAAATAGCCTCTGAACATACCGTTAGAGAAAATATGGTTTAATATAGGCTGTAGTATTCACGGAATCTTTCACGCTTAAAGATTTCAAAGACGTTTTCCAATGCAAAAGCTCTTACTACTAATTATACTTTTGAACCAAGTTCCGCAATTTGAAACAATTTTTGTTTCTATTCACTATCAGATTAGATATTTATGAGCTTTGGAGCTTAAGCAGTCTCGAGTTGTCGATGCAGCACATTTTTTAAATTGTATAGCTAACCTGGTTTGAACTTTGTACTCATAGTTTTTTTGACCAAGTTTTAGTGCTGTTGCCACTCAGGTAAACGTTAAATTAAGTGCGCGAAGAGCTCCCACGGTACTTGTAGAACTATGTGAACCGTGTGCTGCTAGAGAGAACAGTTAGAGCGTTTGCTGTACTTGTGCAGCTTTTCTTCTTCTGGTAGAGCCTTTACATCAAAATCTTTCAAGTAAATCCCATTTGTGTATTTGCGTCGCGAGTTGAGAAAACATTTCTTAGCATGGTTTACGGTGTATAAACTATCAATAATTCACTTTATGTTATAACCTTTGGTGGGTAGGTGGACGGATGGGTGGAAAGATAAATGGATGGCAGGGTGAATCGATGGGTTCGACTTCGCCCTAACACTGGTGAAATCGAAACATTTAATGACCACAGGTTACGATTCATCCTGCCAATATTTTTACATTGCCGGCCTACTTCGATTTAAAAGTATCAATTATTTTTGGGCTTAGGTGCAAGATTTCTAAAGAAATGAAAAGCCAATCGCACGTGTGTGGTGAAGAAGCAGCATTGATGCTGTGGCGAAGTGGCGGTATCAGTGGTTAGGAATCAAGTAAGCAATACAACCAAGATAGTTTATACAAAATATATATACAATTCAACAACTCTACACAGCATAAGTTCTCAACACTAGTCTCGAATCCAGCCTTTTCCTCGTCTTTCTTTTCTTCGTATTTCTCTTCTCTATTCTCTTTCTACTCGGTTCTACTTTAGTTCTACTCCAATTCAACTAGGCAACTAGGAAGTTTTTAGGGTAGGGGTCTAATCAAGAAAACAGGACATACTAAACTCTTTCTAAAAAAATGCAACTTGAAATCATACCTTTCTGATTTAGAAGCAGAAGAAATCGTACAGGAAGTTTTAGGACTTCGTTACTTTCACGTGTAGCAAAGATTATGAGGAAGTTTGCTTAACAGAGATACAATAAACAGTTTCCAAAAAGTCTCCAAGAAAAAGGGCACTTTTGCCTTTCTGATGAAAAAGGCAGGGGTCTAGACCCCTATAACACGACCCATAGTTGCGCGCCTGAACTCTACTCTATAACAGCGAAAACTGCGCACGTGACTAGTATTCCGCTCCAGACTCCTTCACAGTACCCAGCAGTCACACTCAGGAAAGAGTTAGCGTTGAGATTTATCCCTTCAGAGTCCAGAAAAGTCACGGCTCCACGGCTCTGAGCCGGAGGAAGATTTTGCTTTCTATGTCATATATGAGGAATGTTTAGTAGTTTGTATCTGTAGCAATTACATTTTTAGTTACTTTATCTTCCACTCCATTCATTCATTCATTGCGTGTTTTTCTACAACTCATTGCCATCACTTCCTCTCCGCTAACACTAAACTAACATCACACTAACATTCTATTGCGTCATAACACCTTGCCCTTTTGTTAGGCCTATTTTTATACTAACTTTCCCTCAACACATTGTCTAGCCTTTCCTTTACCACATCGATTTTTGTTATTCCATCTTTATACGTAATTCCGGGGAGCAAATGTATATACCAATTCAATTTGTAAAAGAGTCAGTTGAAATTCACACTAGCGAGGATAACACACAAAAGAACATCTTTGAAATTTCCTTGTTTCAATCCTACAAGCGATAGTAAAGCCAAGACTACATCGGGTGAGATCGAGCCTTTTAATTATACATAAAAATCTTTTATCAGATGTTTAGCCATTCTACAAAGTGATAATCAAGAATCACTAAATATCAAAAATCCAGTTTATGCAAAGTTTTCAGTTAATGTGACATCGGCTGTTAAAGGCACAGTTGTTCTACAGTGAAAATTCTCTGAGACATACACAATGCAGAGTTCAAGAACTTTGATGAGATTTGATTGTCTTAAAAGAGGAAAGTTAATGATGAAGATTTGACAGCTGGAGGGAGGTTGGAACTTTCTCTGGACTCTGTATCCTCTCAAGCTGGATAGTGGTTGTCACCTTCGGACCTCCCAAGATTACGTACCTTAGAATATTTTGCAAGTACTTTATGGGTCATTTACCTAACAGCTGCTCACTGGATTCATGCTTTGCATGTGCAAGTGAGTGTATCTTACGGTCTTAGTTTTACTTCTATATACACAGCCCAGTTTATATTTACTATCGTAGCGAATGTCTGCATCTAACATAATTGCGGCATTTGCCACCGATTAAAAGTGCCTTTTAAGGTATCCTCACAATACGGGACTATCTATTCAAATGTTGAATTAAATAAAACCTGGAAGTTAATAGCTTTTTTCTACAAATCCCTTATCGCAACCAGAATCTACATTCATCTACCGTCTGCGACGGTATATGGTCGGTTCTTTGTACTCTTTTCGAACTGCCTCTTTTATACGGGATGGTTTTCAGCATTTATCCTGTTCACGTGAATACTTCCTTCATGATGTTCATTTGTCTTAGATTGTGCCACAGTTGATATTCGGAATACTGTTGATAGATCAGAATATATGTTTCAAAAGTGATTTAATAGGTTTGCGAGAATTTAATTTTTTGAAATAATAGAAATTGGGCTAAAATTAGTATACATACTATGCAAACTCATTAATATCCTTTTGTACACTTGAGTCTGTTGTTTTTCTTTACTGTATCTATCCATTAGCTTCAACTTCATCCAACAACCCGAACAATAATGTCTCAGTGTTTACAGGCTTTGGGATACATTTAGTTACAACACTTTCGTATAATTTCTATGAAGATAAGCATCAAAGTTGCAGGTAATTTAATGATTTTGCGTTGAACTCCGCCCCTGACCATTTTGGGAAAACTATAGTGTGAAGACTTACTCGATAAGAGAGCCGGCAGTATGATCAGTCCATGAATGAGCCCAAGCGTTACTATTCCAAAAAACATCTTGAAGAAAATTCGGAATATTTGCGACGATGAGAAACCAGTGACAAGCATGCCAAGGAAGGTGCTGAATCCTACGAGGAGACAAGTCTCATGTAAGTCACAGTTTGGTATTTATTCTTGCAATAGCATCAGTTTGGTAATTCAGGCAAATATCAGTAGCTATCGCAGCCTACCTAGGCATGTAACCTAGACCGTGCATTTGCACTCTTACTGTTGAGACATCTGTTCAACACCACCTCTCAGATATCTTTTAGCTCTCTAAGCTGTTGTACTTTTTCCTTTATTCTTATTATTTAACAAGCGAAGAATTTCCTGGGTGTTTTGCATTCTAGTTTATTGTTGTTCGAAGTAATCTGTGAAGAAGTTACTTAGTCTGGACAATTTCGAGGTGCAATAGTAACCTTGTAGAGAGGTTCTATGTTTGTTAATGTTTATTTCATTAACCTCGAGTGAAGCAAGAGTATAGGATTATAAAAAAGACTTAGAAGTATGAAAACTTGGACTGAACTAGTAACTTCAATTAGATTTACGAAGAAACGATACCCTTAGCTCTAAATATTGGATGACCATATATTACTGTGAAAATGGAACGAGATCCTGGCCGCCTTTTGCATTTACACACTAGTAGCCACATCAATCGGCCCAGCAGATCTACTGCACACCCAGGCACCCGTGCCCATTCATTACAATAATGCTACACACCAAAGGTGAAACCCCAAAATCAGCAGTACTTTGCATATCAATAGAAACAGCAGCAACAACAAACCTCCCATAAATACACTGGCACCAGTAGTTCCCAGTGCTTCTATAGTGGCTTCCTTTGAACTTTTCGCTTCTGAAGTTATGTATGAGTGGGCCACGTGTGCACTGTAATCAACGCAAAAACCGATTGCCATGGTGAGCACGATCATCGAAATACTATTCAATGAGACATCCCAAATTGTCATCAGGCCTAGCAATTCTGCTATAAGTGCCGCAAAACTGAAAACCATGAGGATCATAATGCCAGGGTGCAACAAGAACGGTGACGTCATAATGAGAACGGCAACTGCACAAACGATGACATTTCTTGTTGTCTCCGGCACGACGAGAACATACTGCTCAAAGTAAAGAAACGCCACTGCGGCAATGTATGGTTTTATGGGCGAGTGTTTGGCGATTGAATCTTGGATCTTTAGCATGCTGTTTTTCCCCTCATTACTATCTTCTGTGCCCAACATGAAAACAATAACTCTAGATGCTGTTATTTCCGTCCTGTTTTTTCCAAAACTAATGTCACTTTGGTATTGCCTATATTCAGGGATACTGAGGAAGACACTGAGTGAGGGTAAAAAGCTTGCGCCAGTGCTGTTTCTCCCATTGGCCTTTGCCCATGTGTTGAATTTTTGCAGCCAATTTATCGACTTGTTTTGCATCAATTTGTTATCTCTAATTGCAAGTTGGTCAAGCTTCATGTACGCCTCTTGATTGGCTGCGGTATCAAGTTTGAAGTCCCCGGGAACCACAATGCTTGCAACTACGACTTCGGTATAGTAAGCACTCTCGATGTCAAGAAATTTGATATAATCTGAGCCATCTTTGCCAAGCATTTGCAGAGTGAACGTTTGGCTGATGTTTAATGCCCCAATTATCCCAGCTGACAAAAGCCCAATACTGAGCAATATGACAACAAGACTGCCATAAGTGTTGCTGATTATTGAGCCCAGTGACTTCATTATCTATGGAAAGAAGATGATAAGATAACTATAACTCTATAGAGTGCTACCAAGCCCAAAGCCTGGTTTCCACGTCATTTGCAATACACGTCTTTTTATGTATGACTCAGAACTTTCTCCCTTCAGACTGGATGTTTCTTAGTATTTTGTCAAATCCTGCGCTAAATGTTTCAGTTTATCTTAAAATTCTTGAGATTTCCTATAGCAACAAGGCAACTATGAGACGGGAAGTTGACGTTTTAGTTAAAAACATTTGAGGGACTGATGTTGTTTGCATTCTATTTCAAGCTCAATTAACATTTTCTCACAAAAACAGATTTTCAAGTTTACTTTTGAAACTCAGCCTGCCTGTGTTTCTTAATTGTTTCTTAATTTTTGCCTGACTTGAACCGCATGTTTCCTATATACTTGTTTGTTACAAAATAAGCGTGTAGTCGGTGACAAATTGTCGATGCGTCCCTGACACGCCAGCAGTGGAAACGCTCGCTCAAGGCTGCCGCTGACGCATCGGTGTTGCCCCGTCAAGTTCAAGGTTTTGCTGTCGCCGATACCTTATAGAGGTCAGTAGAAACACCCATCGCCAACGTGTCGGTAATGATACAGATAGGAGTTAGAGGTCATGTGCACACCTGACTCTAATTAGCCAATTAGAAGTTCTTTTTCTTATTCAGGAAGGAGGAAGATGTTAATATTGTTCTTGGCCATATCACGCATCAATAACCTCCAAAATAACATCACTTTCCCTGTTGAGAAAAAGAATGTCGCTGCGCTTCACAGGCCTATACACAGACTAAGCTACCCTTAGTCCTAATAAATATACAGTTAATCTTATCAGCATATTTGTTATCCTCGCTATATCTGCTCGCTGTATGTTTATTTCCACCATGAGTTTGTTAGAAGTATCACTCTTTTCGAGATAAAAATTGGAATTATAGTCTTTCTCGTCTTTAAATTCATTCAGAAGCTGCGCTTTCTGACTTCATCATCAATTGCAAATTTTTGTTAGTTACAAGTTCTATGGCTCTCTGAACTTGTAGGGGATTTTAAAACCAGAAGAATGAAATTAATGAAATGATGATTGTGAAATGATGGTGAGGACTTAATTTTGATTGTTCAAGAGCTGTATTTACTTAGAGCAGTCCCAGTATGTGCTATGATAATATCTAACCCAATGCCAGTGTTGGGTTTTATTTAGTCACTGAAGAAGGGGATCTTCTAGGGACTGTTCACTGGTGGGGAGTTGACGCACAAGGGCGTTACAATCAGGGAGTGTGGGTAATTCACCAAAGAGATTCCTCTTGAGACTTTGCTACTTCACTTTGAAATAGGGCAGACAAATCAAACAGCATAGATTTTCAGTTAAGGAACAAACGGGCTTTAAAGCGATTTTTATAAAAGAAGGGTAGTTGCCAGTGGGGAATGATGGATCAGCTAGTTGAAAAATTTAAGTGCCTTGTGAGGAATTTCCCTACTAGTTTATAAGTTAGAAGATCCCCTGCGCTGGCGTTGAAGCCAGGAGGGAGCATCAACAAATGTAGTGAAGTATGCAGGGAGCTCAAATTCTTGCTGAAACTCGTTGCCTAATCGTTTATCTTTCCTTGCTAACTCATTTAAAAGCAATCATTGTCAATTTTGCATGAAACATTTTTCGGCAGAAAGGAGGAAGCGTTTTTTGCTGTTTACTTAAAGTAGTTTTCTGTCTGAAACTTATCAAGGTGTCAAACATCAGATTACGGTCGAAAATTCAAGGGGACTGTAGAGAAAAGTACACTCCCATTTTCCATTTCTGCTTTTTTGCACAGCACTAAAATTCTGTAGTTCATGAAGTTTATTTGGAATTATTTTTACCATCAGCACATGGTAGGGAATAGGATTTCTAACAATGTATTTGTCTAGTGACAGTTTTGTTGATTAAACAAGCAAATTTGAGGTTTAACTTTCTTGGCGCTTGATCCTTGTCTCGCTAATTTCCTTGCTTTGTTGTGCAATAAATGTTGTCAATTTAAACTGAAAGGCAACAGGCAATCAAATGAGAAACCTTCCAAACCTGATTAGATATTGATGGTTTTTGTTCTGCTGTGGTAAGCTGAAAGTTCTTCGTTTTGCAAATTGGAACCATATCAAGTCTTCCTGCTTTGATTCTCTCGATGTCAAACCAGAGGAATGCAACAAAAAATGTCATAATCATCAGAAACGATGATGTTAAACCGACTGCAGCAAATGTACAGAAATATTGTATAGCTGGGAAGGCGCTTGTTGTGCTTACAGCAAATGCAACAAGGTCGGTTAACGTGGTCATTGTCACTGATCCTCCGACCTTTCCAAGTACTGTGGCAATGATTTCTCTTGTGGGTAAGTTGAAATCTGTTCTATCGACCTCATCCAGTATTATAAACATATCGTCAATTGCCACACCAAGGATGAGAAACGGCAGGATCCCAACGGTTGAAGTGAATTTTGTACCACATATCACAACAAGGCCGAAACCGCACACTATTCCCATGCCAACAACAAACAGTCCAACTGTACCAGCTAGGCCATGTCCTGTGACAAGATTGCGGAATCGGCTCAAAGCCAAACATGAGAAAACACACATGATAACAAATGTTATGGTGATAAACTTTATGTCACCGCTTGTGCTTTCGTTGATAGAATCATCAATGCTTCTAAAAGTAAAGAAATACAGATCGAGTCCTCTGTCTTTGAAATGGTTCTTGATCGATTTTACGTAATCAAGAAATTTCCCTTCCCATTTGAGGACATCAGAATACCCTGCATCTGTATCTGGAAATATGATTGGAAATGTAATCCTCATTGCTTCTGCGCTAAGAACATTCCCGCTGGTGTCACGTATTACTTTGCCAAATATGTCATCCATTTCAGCGGCAAGTGGTCTCCCATTTAACAGCAAATAGCTTGGAGATTTTGCCAGTGAGTTAATTGTTTCCGATATGTTGCCTGCAGCAATAGCTTGCACCGAATAGTTAAAGAGTTGAAAAGGATCTGAGCGAGCACAATGCGATGTCTTGTTTCTTATGTATGGCCATCCTCTTCCACTATTTTTTATGCATACCTGTTCAATGTTTGTATGATTGATAATCGACTCCATTACATCATATCCCATTTTGAATGTATCTGATGTTAGCACGTTCCCTTTGTCCCTTCTCACCATTATAACCTTTGAAGTAAGAAGATTTGATTTCATGTTATGATGAAATGTACTTTATTTCTGGGCATGCGTAGAAAGTCCTTAAATGGATTTTAGGGAGCGGTCATTATTTATGACCGGGGTGGGGACTAATGAGAGAGCGCTATGTTCCCTCAAAATAATTTTACCCAACAATTTTCCAAAGTCAAATTTTCTTTACGCCACAGAAAGAAAACAGTAAAGCAAGGGTACATTTGTGTTTAAATATTGTATATGTTTTTGCACTGCTCCCATGGTTAAACATTGTTCTTCTACCCCACCTTACGCAGCTTATTTTGTCAGTTTCCCCATCATTTTATCTTCAGTCCCCACCCCAGTCATAAATAATGACCGCTCCCTTAAGCGTGTAGTTGTGCAGGTAGTATAGGAAGATAGAACTGTTTGGAGAAATGTCTGATGTGTTTGACCACCCTTCATTTTCATTAACGAACTTTTAGGTATTTTGGGGCTAAATGTTGAATAAAATGTTGTTTAATTTTAAGTATTTTTTTATGTCTAGGGGTTTTTCCTCCATCCCCACTACAATATACATTTGCAACTTCGTGCTTCATCATAATTTATAAAATATAGTGGCTTGGTGAAAAGGTTTCTTTACTACAGGCTGTGGATGAGCTGTGATTGGAGTGCCTATCCAGTAATAATTTAAAAAGTCTTTAAAATTATCATGTCTTTATTACCTCTTCATGCCCAAGGTGCTCAAATATGTTTATTTAAGTCTAGAGATTGACTGCTGTAGATACCATGAGAACTTAGTCTAACACCTCACCGGTTACACTGCTACTGGTACTCATGGGAGGCTGGTACAGAGGATCACGTAATGGGAAATTGAGTGCTGTTCTGAATCCTAAGGTACTATATAGCCTAAAAACCATAGTAAGACTATTTCTATGCTACAAACCTTTGCAATACGGGTGTGGATAGGGAAGAATTTATTGCCTTTCTCCAGATCCAACTTTGATCGACTGTCTTGTGGCACGTAAAGCTTTTCTGTTCTGCTCTCTACCTTGATCCAAATGAGACCCCATCCAAGTGCTCCGGTGAGCACGACGCAGAGAATCATTACAACAATTGGGTGAGAAGAAATTGCATATCCATACTTGTAGAAGAAACTATCAAGGGCTTTATTAAACTTTCCGGCAGCGGTTAGCCATCCTTTCCAACAAGAAGATGCTATGTTGTTTCTGTTTGTGAGAATAGTCAAAATCAAAATCTATTACTAAGTGCAACAAAATATTACATATTTGAGGGATTTTTATCATTTCTAGCGAGCGGTCATCATGAATTATCGAGTTAATATTTTGTTCATGGCTACTGAGAATGCGTGCTAGCTTGTTTTTTGTTGTTCAAAAATAGACTTCCTAGGCTCAGATTTGGCTCTCATGCCCCGTTCACATTGTTCCGTTTCAAATTTATCCGTTTTTGTAGATATCTGTCACCCCTTCACTCTGCTCCGTTTTTGTGCGTTCATACTGCTCACAAAGCCGGAGGACAAAGTGTCCGTTTTCGTTGCTTCATTCAGTTCACATTATTGCGTTTTTGTAAGGTCAGAATGAAGTGGTGCCCTTGAGTATTTATTTTGTGTTGTTGCTATAGCAGCTGTTTTGTTTTTATCAGTTTTTGTGCATTTACACTGATCCCGGGCGATTTCGAAAACCTCTATTTTTGCAAATACCCACTTGGAAGAGCTTTTTCGATAACCTCCGTTTCTGTGCGTTTTTGTGCGTAGTAGTCTGATGAACGGTTTCACAAAAACGGACATTTTTCTTCTTCTTTTTTGTTCAAAAACAGAGTAGTCTGAACGGGACATCAGACTTAAACTACTGAATACAAGTCAACCATAGCCAACACAATAAGCTCACGAATTATCTTCGTTCCTCTGGACTAACATTGCATTTGCACAGCTGAAACCAATGATGAATACTGTGGTGAAACTCTTATTGTTTGTATGCATGACGCCAAAGCCAACATGTTTACTATTCTATGCTATAGCTGATTTCGATTAGAATATGGTAAAATATAAAAATTGTAAGGTCAGTTACGTCAGTCGTTATTGAAATCGAAAACAATCCTGTTCGTTCAGGTCCAGGCCGAGATGATTTGGTATTGCGTCACCCTAATATTCCCGAAAAAAATCTCGTAAATGGACCCCGAATGGCACTTCACTGGGAAAAATCTCGCGCACTTTGTGAAAAATCACGAAAAGTCATATATAAGTCACAAAAATCACTGCAGATTCACAGAAGAGTAACTAACATCACATTAAAGTTCACTGAAAATCACAAAGATCACAATGCATCGCAAAAGATTGCAAAAATTTCGTAAACTTTTCTATGAATGATACATCCCTTGGTAGAACCAAGCAAATTGTTGTTAGAACTACACACTTGTTTTATAAGAATACCTAATTTTTGTTGAGCTTCAATTTTCTGGAGGTCCTTTGTTTCCAGCCTAAGAATATTCTCACATTGTTCTTCAATTTCAACGATTTTGAGCGTTAACACTAGTGTAGACTATATTCTTATTGTAACAGTGTGCAAATGACACTTCTCTAAGACCTACTGAGACTAATCATAACATAATGACTCTCAGACTGAATAAATGAAATTCCCACTTGTTTGGTTTACTATTGAAAAGTCAATTCAGCAAAAATTCTAAACCATTGATTCGTGAAGCTCGAGCCTTTGCAATATTCTTAGATTATTCTTAAATTCAGAGAATTTGAGCTTATAGACTACATTCTTATAAAAAAGTGTGGAAGTTATTTGGTTGCATGTTTGCTAGAATTGCCGGCTTCGTTATACCAATCCGGAAAGCTAACTTTTTCAGACAGGCCTAGTGTATTTTTGGTGGTTTACGTCATCCCAACCTGTCCCGAAATATGCGTTGAAAGTAAACCAAGAAACGTATGAGATTCCTGGGAATGCAAGCAGCGCATATATGCATCATATTCACCATATTATCATCCCAAGTCGGTTTCAATGACTTTTTAACTCCAACTCCAATTCTATCTAGAATTCGCCGAAAATCGTTACCTTGCTGGCTTCGCTTCTTTTTCCTTACTTCCATCAGCAGTTACTTTTTCCTTACTTCCATCAGCAGTTGCTTTTTCCATTGTTGTTTCTTGTAAGTTTATCGAGTTTCTTACCATTCCACGTTTAACACCAGGTTGGTTACATGTTTTGCGTCAGCTTTCAAACCTTGCAGGTCTATTGCTTGCGATTCCGATTCAGATGAATTATTAACAGCGGCGACTGTAGATTTGAATTCTATATAATAGAGACACATGCATAAGAATAGGACACTTTGCTGCTCCGCAGCTGCAAGACCTAACAATCGTTCAACCATATTACAAAGCCACATCACACAGACAAGCCTGCGCGCAAAATAAGCAATCTTAGTTTGTTCTTAGAATCTAGGAGGAAGTGAGGTACCTGCTAGAGACTTGCTTTTACTTTTTCGTTTCATTTAAGCTTATTTTCCTAGGCTATATATACAAAATAAATCCCTGGTTCTTTGGGCCAGTGGACCTGACTAAAACAAATAAATGCCTGACAAAGCGACTAAAATTACAAAATGATATTGTTTCTTATAAGGAGCAGCTACAGAATCGGTCTATTTATGATCAGATTCCATTAAATAGTTTAGCTAAAGAGCAGCATTTTCTTTTTGGAATGGTTTGGATTAGTATCTTCAACAGCACTTTTTACCTTCACCTGCACTTCAAATCTTCACTTCTTCACATCGTACATACTGCAGACTAGAGAGTTCAACAACCTGTTAGAACTTCAACAACCTGTTATAACAGCATAGGATAACAGACAAGCAACTAGGGATTTTTGAGGACAGAGATCTAGTCAACAAAAAGGGCACACGAAACACTTTCTGAAGAGTGTGTAACTTGAAATCATAGTTTTCAGATTTAGAAGCAGAAGAAATCATACGGAAAATTTTAGGACTTCGTTACTTTCACGTGTAGCAAAGATTATGAGCAAGTTTGCTTAACAGAGATACAATAAACAGTTTCCAAAAAGTCTCCAAGAAAAAGGGCACTGTTGCTTTTTTTACGGAAAGGGTAGGGGTGTGGGCCCCCATGACACACCCCGTAGTTGCGCACCTTTATAAAGGAAAGGAAAACATACCCATTTAAGTGACCATTGGACTCATTTTAGCGCTTTTTCTGGCCTAATAAAGGTGTAAATTACAAATTGATAGTCGGACCTGGAATGGAATTCGGTTCATTGTACAGAGTGCAAAATTAGAATCCAATGAAAGAATTCAAAGCTTCGAACTTAGTCCAGTGGTCCAGACTGTTTTTCTTTTTATTTGAAAAAGTTCCAAGCGTATCAATAAATGTTCTAACTGACAAAAATATGTAAAGGAAAAGTTCCAGGCATGAGCGGTTTATAATCTACCGTTAGTAAGCTGGATGTTTAAGGATTTGCTGCGGTTTCACATAGAAGAGCACAATAACAATAATAAAAAAAATAACAAACAAATATTTATACAGGATAGCACTTTCAGCAGTAAAAATACACTGTTTTCAAAAGGGTCCTGAAACCTATTATGTTAAAACGTACACTCTTTTTAATAGGACCCAGTAAAATTGAGGTTCAGGCTGGCTATTCTTAATTTTTCTAAAATTTTGAGGCTGAATTTGTTCTTACATTATTGAAGTGTAGGCAATGTAGACATTAGACAATATACAAGAGAACATTGGCTATTTATGAAACAGGTATTATTTTTCATAACATTTGCAGGAGATAAAATATATACGTTCTTACAGATGTATAATCCTTGCTAAAAGTCTTGGTACTCTTAAGAATTTTTTCACACTGATAATTAGTTTGGGTGTTTCGAGGACTTTTGGAAAACGTTGTAGAGCTTAAAAAGTTTTATATCAGTTTCAAATCATTTTACGATAGTGCTTCAGCGTTAGCTTGTTCTTAATTTGTTCTCATTTTCCCACAGATTTTGAGGCTCGTGTTCTTATAAAAAAAATGAGTGTATTGATATCAATATCTGGGGTATATTTGATGATTGACATTTCGTAAGGTATGCCTGTTTAATAATGCTCGGCTCTGCAGCATTTTAAGTTTTAAAAAAGCAAATGAATATAGCCAAATAAAAATATATAAGTAGGTATGAATCGTCATAATTGGTCTGCGGAGGAGTTTCCTCCACGAACTGCTGTCTGATTTTATTACGTCATTAGACTTCTCCCTGTGGTTGATTCTGGTTTCGGTGACAGTGCTGCATAATTTATGCATAAACGCTCGTCTTATTTTATTGTTGGTGTATATAGGCTTCTGTCTTAAGAGTTTGACTATCTCTGGTCTGCATAAGTATTATTACGTAAAACGTGGGTAGTATGGTTAGCAAAACGACGGTAATCTCACAATACCCTTTCTGCTATTCTATTCATTTTAATATATTTCCCTTTGCCTCTCAAAATTCCTTGTTTGTTCAAATCAGACTTCCTCCACCATCTTGTTAACGTCTGATAGTCATTTTCACGTTGTTGTACTTAATCGCCTCTCTTTTGTTCCTTCTCGGCATCTATTCACCGTACTCTAACTACCGATTTCCTTACATTTTCTCATGCAGACCTTTCATATTCTGACTATGGATATCTTAGTCCAATGGTAAAATTTCTGATCAGGACAATGACAAAGACATTTTCGTTATTTCACTTTGAAATATGATGACTTAGACATGAAAGTCAAGACCATAGTGAATCATAAGAAAGAGCTGAAATCAGCGATATATCTAGTGACATACAGCGAAAATGTTGACTCTGGCTAGACTCATCATCAGCATATAACTTTTGATTATTGTCTTTGGTTTTATGTCTAAGTCGTCATAATTCAAAATGAAATAACGAAGATATCTCTTTGTGGTCGTCCTGGTCATAAATTCTAAACGTCTAATATCTTTCATAGCTATGTATGATTCTATTTCTTTATGGTTGGTGTTGCTTGCAACTTCATATATACTTATAGGTTTAGTCTGTTTCAGTTTTCATTGATATATATATACTTAAATACATTTAATATATTTGTCTAAGGTGCTTCTCTGTAGTAGACAAACTAATCGGGAGATCCCCACAAACTAAAGCTAAAAGGAAATTCAAATTTCTGCTAGAGTCAAAAAGAAACGAGAAAATGGCCAAAAAGAAATGTGGTTCTGAATGATCATAGGAATTAGAGACTGCAACAAGCTATAGGAATTTCTTCAATCCTTTTATAATCATAGGTAGACTTAATTATAATGTACAGCTATACGTGATAAACAGTAAAAGTGTGCAACAATTAAATCGCTTAACACTTCAAAAGCATACTCACGTGATGTTTTTGATCAATTACATGAAATACGATGCCAATTACGATGTCAATAAAAATCAATTTTTTATAAGAATACCTAATTTTTCACTGAGTCCCGATATTCTTAAATTGTTTTGATTTTGAGCCTAAGAATATTCATAAACTATTCTTAAATTTGAGTGATTTTGAGCATTAGTACTCGTATAGAACATATTCTCATCATGGAAGGTATGTAACTGACACTCCCCAAACAGTTACCGAGTCACATTATAGTGTAATGACTCATGCACCGTTCACACTGCTCCGTTTTTTATACAAAAAAGAAACCCGACAAGTAAAGTTCATACTTGCTACTTTGCCAGAATTAGCAGGGAAGATAAAAGACTTGGCCAGAAAATCTTCGGTAAGGCGTCCACCCAGTACCTCCATTTTTCAGCGAAATGTGCTGTAATAGATTTTCCTTATAATTAGGTATGCCCATCTGTGACTTTCTTTCGATCTGCGTCTCGGTTTCATTTCATCTATACTCTCTAATAGTACCCCTTTCCTCTTTGCTGTAATGCTCTGTCTCGGAATACACTCAGCTTTCATGCGTTTTCTTAATTCTTCTTGTAGTTTTTTCGGGTGTTGGATTGCTTCTCAGCCGAGCTGCACTTGGTAAGAAGTTTTCTTTTTATTATAAAGCTTAAGAGCTTGAGTACACCTGTATAAATAGCCAGCCATCCAAAATTGTTTAGTATATCTTAGTAAGGGGATTAGGGGAGGATCGAGTGACAATTATTTCTTTTTGATAGGTAATCAGAAACTGGTAATAACTGGTAGATAAAGGTGACCTGGTGTGCAAAGCAATCATTGATGTGTACACATGATACCTGTTGTTGTTGCTGCTTGCATACATTGTCTTGTCTCGAAGTCATAATGAAAACATCTTAGAAAGATGGCAGCCAGCAAGAGGCCTTGAATAGAGTTGGGGGCCAGGGATTTGGGGTGTACGGTTAGCCGGGGTATACAAGAAATGGAGCATCAACCACTTTGCAGGCCAGTTGACGATGGTGATTACGAATACAGTGCAATAAATGACCATGGCAATGATGATAGCAGTAGACTGTCCTTGCCTAAGTTAGAAGGGTCCTATCTTTTTGAGGAAGCCATCGCTTCAACTGGAACTGGAAGTTTCCATTATCTTTTGCTGTGTGTGTGTGGCTGGGCTTTGGCATCAGATTCTGTCGAGATCCAGGTATGGCTAATGATTTATTACGCTCTATTTTTCCAGTTCAATATTTCATTTTTTTTTTATTAGCGATCTGTCTTTTGGAAGTAGCAATGTTGCTCAATGTCAAAGTAGTTGGATTCACGGAGAAAATACTTTATTTCAGTTTAATAGTAGGTCACTCGAATTTATAAAATAGTCACTGGTGAATACTGGTCTCCGAACTTTGTACTTTTAGGTCTCTAGATCCTTTTTGGTATTTTTTTATTACTTTGTATGAATTCGTATTATTTTCATTATTTAGGAAATACACTATTGAACAGTAGAAGTAAAATTCACTCCATCGAAACTAAGCGGTGTACCTTGTAGAAAAATCTGTGAGAGTATGCGTGTCAGATAAGTGTTCCTTATGCTTACCTCTACTGCCCTTTCCATCATCAGTGAACTTTGACACCAACACTCTATAGCAGCTCTATTGATCAAAAGTCTTCTCCTAGTTATTTCTCCACCTCAGAACTACTAACTGACCCCAGATAGAGTGGAATGGGTCAGAAGAGTGTCTAAAATTGCATGGAGATTGGATTTTACAGGCCCAAAAAGCATAAAGCTATATGGTAATAGACAGGATAGAAACAAAGTAGCAACAACTGTAAAAGTCATTCACAGATTTCTTTGCTGATACTTAAAGGTCCTAATGATAGGTAAATTTCCCAGCAAGAAATCAACTCTCAAGTTTTGAAAGGTGCATGCAAGAGTTCTCAATGTCAGTTTGTCATATGGCTGGATAATGTTTTGAAAGATAATTTTAGGTGACTTCTATTCGAGACCTTTGTGTATGTAATTGAGAAAGACATGTATGGAAATTGATAACAGAGCCATGCTCTATCATTTTCAATATGCTTAGACCAATCTGTGACCATCAAAAGATCAGATCATACTCTTATGAATACAGTATGAAATGAATATGGTATCAAGTAAGCACCCCAGCATTATATGATTCCACACCAGATTGATACTGAGGGTGTTGTTTCTATTGTTTCTGCTGGCCTAATAATCAATCCAGTATGAAATAATATAAAATTGCTGTTGCGGTTTGGGGTTTTTGTATGATACTATATTCATTTCATCAGAAGATCTTACTTTCAGAAGTTTCCATTATGAAAAAGAATCTCAAGTGGTTTGACCTATTACTGAACCCTGAATAAAGATATTTGGCACATTCCAGATATTACTGTCAACAAGGGAAATGAATACCACTGGACATGTAATTAATCACTCCTGAATGGACTTTTGGGAACATGTCTGTGCCAAGCTTTGAAAGCCCTGTAATACACAATTAGCAAAAGATTTGTGAATATGTTAGATAGATAAAGTAGATAACCTAGAATTCGTCAAAAGCTACTTGACTTTTAGTGTTCTCTGTGAGTTATACACTGTGCTTTGGTTTTGTCATACACCATATAGCTATCAAAATCAGGTTGTGTCACTTTGTTTGTAGGCTGTCTCATTTGTGCTTCCATCAGCTTGTGATCTCCACTTAACATCAAATGAAAAAGGCTGGCTGAATGCAATAATATTTGTTGGTATGATTATTGGTGGTTATAGCTTTGGTGGGGTGGCTGACATAAAGGTGAGATGTAGCCTCTAAGGTAAAAGCCCAGAATTTTTAATTAAATATGGAAAGGAACCCTATGGCCATTCCTTACATGGATGAAAAAGGAGGGAATTCAGAATTGAAACATGCCAAAGGCAGGGAGTGTATTATTGAAACTATTGATAAAGTAGTACACTATATTATAGTTTTTAGTTAAATAAATATTGGATGGCATGCAAGACATTAATGAACTACAAAAATGGCAGGAGCACATGCTTGAAGCATAAGAGTCACAAGTTGTTCAATTGTAGACCCATCATGTTGTTGTAGTTTGATGGTTTAAATCTGTCACCAAATTTTTATGTAGCATGAGGATTATGATCAAATTTGTAATACATTTCATTCTGAACTTGGATAGATGCAGTCTTTGAAGTGTATTTTCTATTCCAAAAACCTGTGAACCCACAAACTTTTGATGCCTTCCTTTTTCATGATTCTTTTGTTCTTTGCTAGCAGATGTGAAGCCTATATTAGGATGCTTTGTAAGAATATCAGACCTTATCAGAGTGCACCCTAGTGAAAGAATATGTTTCTATTAAAATGAGAAATTATCAGATTCTGTTGTAATTTAGTGTAATGGTATTGTAAAGCTCAATTAGGACCAAAATCAGAGACAAATGATTACTTTGTGAATCTAATTTCAGTTTTATCTCTGAAATAGTTTGTTCATTTATTTTTCTCTTGTATGGCTATCAGCCTAAATGTTTACACTTTTCTTCACATATTTCAAGTAGTTTTTTTAACTATAATATCTTTGTGTGCAAGCTATTCTGTTCAGTGATACTTGAAAGTCCAATGAAAGCACAACCAATAATCATGAAATTCTTTGAGGAAAAGAAACATATGCACATAGATGAGAATTATGATCTTTGCATTCTGCTAAGTGGCAGAAAATTTGTGTATGGAAGAACAGGGGTCACAAATAGCAGTTATAAATGTGTTTTGCCATATCTATATAAGAATAGAGCATTTCATTGAGAAACTTTGGTCTGGCATGGTTGCATTATCAGCTTATATGCATAGCAGCTAAAATTATAGATTAATGTAGAATGACACATATGGCAAGTCCTAATGCCTAACAATACCAGAAATACCTAATAGGTAGTTAGATGTAGGCCAGTAACATATCAAAGCTTTTCATCTAGCTACTTACTGCAGCATCTTTATAGCAATATTCTGTATTGTGTTACTTTTGAATATTAACTATTGCTGTGAAAACCAATTCCATCCTCTTGCAGGGTCGTCGCTTTGTATTGATGTGGTCAATGACAATCAATGGGCTTTTTGCACTGGCTTCTTCCTTTGCTGATCATTACCTCATGTTTCTTTTCTTCAGAATGATGAGTGGGGTTGGGTAGGTTCTATGCTGACTTTTGTGATTTTAACTGTTGTAAGTCCAACGTGTTCCAGAAGCACTGGAGGAAACTGGTGATATGAGTTATTATGTTTGTGAAGTCAGAGTAAGAATGAGATACCCTTAGAGTGTTATAAGCAATAGCTGCTAATGAAAAAGTATTGTGCTGGCTTTTCAGCCTACTCATTTCCATTAGAAGATTGCCACTGCATCGTGTTACATGTGATAACTGCTCAGTGCTGTAATGGAATCATGTACACTCCAGTCTGCTCATAGATTAAGTAAGTTTGTTTTTTGATACTTTTTAATACATGTAATGTGCTCTTTTTTTAGTGTTGGAGCTGCAATGCCAGTTGTCTTCTCATATTTTACTGAATTCCTTTCTCTTGACAAACGTGGTCCATGGATTGGCCTCTTAGCAAGTTTTTGGATGATTGGGAATATTATGACTGCAGGTATTGCATGGTTTATCATTCCAAAACTGCAGCTAGGTGCACCAGTTGGAGATATTTTCTTTGGAAGTTGGAGAATTTTTGTTGCCATTTGTTCTGCTCCAAGTATCACATCAGCTATATTTATTTTTTTGATGCCAGAGAGCCCCAAGTTCTTGGAAAAGGTAATGGAGAGATCATTTTGCATCATAACTAGTTATCCATAGATTTCTATGGAATTTTTAATCTTGTTTTTGATTCAAATCAATAAAGCAAATGGATCAATGGAACAACCTGTCTCTAGTCAATGCTTACCAACTGTGTTTACATATGCCCAGAATTAGGAGATGTATTTATTTCAATGCACCTGTGTATATTTGAAGACCATTTTTATCACCTTAATAAAAACTAAAATATATGCACTTGATGTTGATGTGATTTGGAGAACCTTGGGTTTTTAGTTTCAGATTAATTAAGACCAGATTTGTTTAATTTCGATTCACAGGTTGGTAAGCATGAAGAGGCTGCAAATGTGCTAATCAAAGTATACAAGATGAACAATCCAAAGAAAAAAAATTCAATCCCAGTTCAGGTACCTAGTTGTTTTTCCCAATTATCCTTTGTAGTGCCAATTTCTATGCCTCTTTCATCAATTCACTCTTCTCTTCGCTTAATATAATAGAGTTTTAAGATATTGCATATAGGATTTAAAATTTTAGTTTTATATATCTTATCTTTTGATTTATATTTGAAGTATTTTTTCTTTTTTAGTTTCTTTTACTTGATGATTTGTGAAGCAGTTGAGATATTTACCTAACTAAAACTTATACTCTATTATTCTTAATGATAATGAGAATAGTACCCTACACTTCTGTTACTTTGCCCTACATTTCTTCCTTTTTGTGTTCACAATCTTCTTAGTAGATTGCTTCGGTTGTGTGTATCTCTTCATAGTAAGTCCATTCGGGCAATATAGAAGGTTGATCTAACTCTCTTTCTGTCAGCTTTTGTTGAAAACCTACTCTATTTTAATAGATTATATAGTGTACTTGAAAAGTATTGAATTTCATGAAACCTATTCTTATTTGGACAATAGTATGGTGTACGCAGGATCAAACTCAGCCATACAGAGACCATCAACTTATGACAGTATTACGGCAGTCTGTCATCTCAACAGCCACTAGAAATTGGAAGGCATTAGGGTGCCAGCATGACTGCTCTTGTTCCCGAATTGTGCTTCTTCTCTCAGGATCTTCAAACCATGGCACTATTCTCTTATTCTATTTGACCTTAATACAATTTCCTTCCTTGAAAAGCTAGATGGTTCAAGTGTCTAGATTCCGAGCATTTTCCTTCAAAATATATTTTCGTTCTTTTCATGCCTGTGGCGAGATTGCCTCTCCTAGTTTTGCTTTTTTTCTATTTTGTCGCTGTCCTTCGCAGTTTGACATATCTACATTACTTAGTTTGCGTCACATACAAAATATTAAACAAAGAATCTGCTGATAGTATTGAAGCTTTGCTTGTTTGGCGGCACAATTTGAATAATTTATATCTATTGAACATGCAATTTAACACCCGTCTGTAGTTTGAGTATTTGCTGTGATTCTTTTACAGATTGAAAATTTCTCTGCATATTGTGAAGAGGCATGTTTGATACGTGAGGCCGGGGAATTGATCAAGAGGAGTGAACGTGATGACTATGAACGATGTGGAGAAAATCTTCAAAGGACAATTAGACGTGTATGGAGACCCTTTCAGACAAATGTCTTCGTTTTGGTGTCATTTCTAGAGCATTAAGACCCAATATGATATAGATAATATCTATGATCTCACTCATGTTTGAAGCCTAATTGGAAAGTGTATAGAGAGAGAGAGAGAGAGCCACGCCATGATTTTTCATGAAATCTCGAAAGAGTTTCCTTCTTTTAAAAGGGATTATTCTCTAACCTAGCAGAATTGCAGATGTTTTAGCTGTAAGATCCAATTTTGAAGTTGTGGAAAAGTTGCAGTTTTTAGCTTACACTACAATGTTACCATTTGTTGTTTATCAGATTCTCCAGTCCACGAAAGAGCTCTTTAAACAACCATTCACATCTCGGACATGGATCTCGATCTTTATTTGGTATACATTATCATTTGGGTAGGTGTGAGCCCTGTTCTTTAGCTCGCTGATCCGAGATCTCTTCCATTGACATTTGTTCATTTTGTTCCTCCTAGCTCATCATCATTATCATTATCATCATCATAAGCTTATTTGACTCTGCATGAGTGAACAGAATAAGAAAAGTCGAATTGGTTTTTTTACTAGTACAATGCAGTGGGAGTTATATTTTTACTAGTATCTATCTGTTTACAGTTATCTACATGTTTATTCTATAGAAAAAGTTGTAGATGTAAGGTTTTTTGTTGATTTTTTTATATTTTGTTGATAGTTGGTTGTGATTAGCTTTAAAGTTATATCGCTTTGCTAGCCTTAGATGAATTATTAATATTGTGGTTATTATGGTTTTTGTATTAATTCTATTATTATTATAATTATTTTTAGAATTTTCGTTGCATGTTTTCCTGCATTTATTGCCGATATCTTTGTGATAATATGAATGACGATAGTGAAAAGTTGCACCTGTAGCGACAGTATTGATTCGTTGTATGCTAACTAGACACGATGAAGTTTATAGTTGTATGTAGGGAAATTTGAAAATGAAGTAAAGTTTTTGTTATATTTTGTCTCTCTAGATTTTACGGACTGTGGATGTGGTTTCCTGAACTGTTTCAGAGGATTCAGAGTGGGCAGTCACAGTGCAGCAGATCTGCTGGTCCCACAAATGTCAAAAATCCAATGGCTAACATGACATGCGAGGAAAAAGTTGCACATGATGATCGAATCTATTTTGAATCATTTCTTGTTGCATTGTCGAACCTTCCAGGCAATGTTATCATGATCATCCTTGTTAATAGAATCGGTAGAAGGAAGCTGCTAGGTAAGAATAATATTTTTCTTCTTATTTCTCTCTTTTTCCTTTAAGTTACAGTACGCCGACCAGTTCATGTTGGCACATAAGCAGCCGAAAAAGTTATGGACTTTTGTTTTAGGCATGATAATCTCAGAAAGTCAGGTGAGGTTAAGTGCACAAACTTTTTCAGTAATGTATTATATTAGGACATACCGTAAATCCTCGAATTAGCCTCCTTGGGGGCTTATTTCTTTCTGATACTTTTTGGGTAGGGGCTTATTCGACAGGGGCTATAAAAATGTTTGACAATTCTCGCATAAAAAGCTCATTGCCAAGGCTCCTTTCTCCATAATATTACAAGAACAGCTAGATTTAAGAATTTGTCTTTATTAAAGTCTTCATCATCATCTGGAGTGGGTGCTTTTTCGAGGGGGGGGGGGGCAATTCGAGGATGTACATTGTGTGAAAACCGAATCAATGAGAATAATCTGAAAGTCTTTTACACCTTGGTTAATGTTGACGTTATAGATGTAATGATAGTAAGTATGGAAATTGTGTCTCTCTTCCTCAATGTTGCAGAAAAAGTATTAGATATGAATTGTGTTTTTTTATGTTTTTTTACAGCTGCTTCCATGGTGATTTGCGGAATTAGTGTCTTCTTTTTCTGGTTTGTGACAACAAGAACACATATGATAATAGTCTCGTGTGTCTTTTCTGGACTTGCAACTTCCGGTTGGAATGCATTAGATGTTCTATCAATGGAATTGTATCCAACGAATTTTAGGTTTGTACCAACTAACAAATGGCTCAAATCATGATTGGCTGTTAGTGGGATCCCCTATTTAGAATTATCGAGATACTGACCAATGAAATGTCCAGGTTTGATCAATATTTTAGATGATTCCCAAAGTGGGGATTATGCTAGCAGCTGCTCAAGATTTGAGCCCAATTCTATACTGAATTACTATGCTTAAGATCAAATAAATTTAATTAGTTTCACATTCCTAAATATTGTGAGGAGGGGAACTCTTGATCTATCCTAAAGCAAGTTATTTATCAGAAAATATTCCCTCGTAGAAATTGTTTTAAAGAATAGAAATTCTTTGGATAGTAGGTATCTGAGAAGAAAGAATTTATTCAGTAGTTTGTTCCAATCACCCGCTGCAATCTCAATTTTGGTGTTTCGTTTGTTCCTATTCTACTTCATTTCATTTTGCCGGACAATCCCGTCATAATTACGCCTTTATTTTGTGATGCTTTGTATGTAGCCGATTTTTTTGATGAACTCTTGGAGAAATTCCTATCGATAAGCATTTCTGCAGATGGAGCGATCTCAGAATCAGCCAAGTTTAATACCCGTTTGGTACACAGTTTACTTCTTCCGCCAAAGCTTAATGGGATAATTTCGCGTTACTTTCATCTGGAGAATCACTCTTGCCATAAGAGTTTCTTACTTCGATTGATGCTTGATATCAATGAAAATAGTGACATATACAATAGATTCAATATATAGGGGGGGGGGGAGGCGTGGTAACTTAGAAGTACGTACGCACGGGGGAGAGGGATACCTTCAAAACCTCCGCAACGTACAAAAGTGTACAAGAGTGGAGGGGGGTCCAAAATCGATAAATATTGAGTGTACGTACTTTTTGGATGGTACTTATGTTGACTGCTACAAATTTACAAATTTGCAACTTTAATGCTTAATATAGCGCAGTTTTGATCAAGCATCTTCATCTGCGCTTTAAAATTTCTAGACGTAATGTGGATTAAACTAAAAAGAAAAAATATCCTAAATAAATATGTACATATAAATGTATATATGATATAATGTATATGATATATACTGTGTATATATTCCAAAACTGTATGAGAAATTTGGTGATTGTTGAAGTTGTTGTTTGTATTTGTATTTCATATCAATGCATTGATATGAAATACAAACAACAACTTAAACAATCATCAAATTTCTCCTACAGTTGCAATGGTTAGCAACAGCAGTTGAATTATGCTGTTTTTAATAGTTGATGCCAAGTATTATTGCTAGGTCAAACTTACGTTTTCAGGCCACCTCTTTCGAGCTCTTGAATACCTATCTGTCCCTTGCCAGTCTTGGCATTTGAACATCTCTAGAATATTTTGCGTCTATCTGTATTATCATGTTAGTGTGAAGCGTTTCAATGATGAGTTATTTCAAGTCGTAGCTTTATAGCGAAGCTTGATACTTTTGTAGAAGACGCTTCTCATTATCTTAAGTGTGTAAAATTGTTTTAGGTCGACAGCTTTTGGAATCCAAGCCGGAGTCGGGCGAATTGGCGCCATTATGGCAAATCAGATCTTTGGATTACTAGTTGACGTCCATTGTGCAATTCCTTTATTCCTTGTGGCCTCATTACTATCAGCTGGAGGGTTAACGGCATTGCGACTACCAAAGACAGAAGGTGAAGCATTAGGCTGAGTCCTCTGTTTTCCGCTGAACAGCATTATTGTGACTTTCAAATAAATAAATATTAAGTCAGAAAACCATGAATATCTACAAGTCATCATCAACATAATCTACATGATCAACATTGTCTTCATAGTCACCATCTTTCGCATCATTGTAATCATCATTATCATTCATATCGTATCAATGGGGTTTTTGCTATACTTTTGTAAATGGTAAATGTATATTATCCATAGAATTGAATTGAGCAAATAACAGATCAGTTTCATTGCGCCTTAGTTTTATGTCAAAGCACAAATTACCTTCTTTGTATAGACACACTTTGCAAGAGGTATCAAGTCGCATTTTCATAATCAAGCAATTTGATACTAATCCTAAGCTGAGCATAGAAAATATGGATAGTCTCAAGTATGAGTTCACCGAGGTTCGAGCATTTTTCTGGTTCTCATGGTTGAGTGAATGCAATTTTTTGTAACTTTGCTTTAAAATTGAAAAGCCTACATTATCAGTACTTTTCTTTTTATATTTGCAGGGATGCCTACGCTGGGGGCAGGGGGCAGCTGCCCCTTCTGCCCTGTTCCAAGGACTTTATTTTAGTGCATAGATGTATATGATGCGCCCTCAATAGGAACCTTGCCCCCTGCCCTCGGTGCGGGCAGGCGTCCCTGTATTTTTGTAATGGGACGATATTTTAATGTAGTAGTAGTTATGAGTTCCAGTCACTGGTGATATTATCCGGTCTGAGTTCTCCCAGAATCACCTTCCAAATTTCCAAATTAACCATAAGTGATTTTACTGGGTGAGAAATTGAAGTAAAAAGTAAGGATTTCATCTGGGGAATGGAGATTTTCGGTCATATTCTACAGATACATCAAAGTTTTTTACTGCTGACCATTCCACCCGATAAAGACGGAAAGCCTCTCGCAATAACTAGAAAACATGATTTTGTGGTAAATATGTTTGAGCATATCTCAATGTTGTATAACTGATTTAGGGTACATGAGACCTCAGGGAATCTCTTGAGTTTTACAAGTGCTTTGTGATGGGCATCAACAGTAGAGATTCTAAAACTGAATCAATTTGAATTGTCTCTTAGTTGTTTTATTCATTTTTTTCATCACCTAATTTCAATGTCAATATTTTTGATGGAAAAAGTCGAAAATAATGGACAATCGTGAACAATCGGTCCATTTCTTTTTTATTCAACAGCAAGCAAGTGGTTGTTTTTTATCGTGATGTAGATGAACTAAAGAATATATAGAATTTCAAAGCAAGTGGAATTACAGTAACATGGTCCCAGAGTCCAGAAAAGTCACGGCTCCACGGTTCTGAACCGGAGGAAAATTTTGCTCTTTATGACGTATTTGAGGAAGGTTCGGAAATTTGTATCTACAATCCAGTTTCAGCAAAGTTTTTATATAACGCGACATCAACTGTGAAGAGCATAGCCCACTTACAGTAAAAGCTTTCGAGACATACCCTATGCAGAGTTCAAAAACTTTGGCTAGCTTTGATACATAAAAGAGGAAGGTTTATGATGAAGATTTGACTGCCGGAGGAAGGTTGGGCATTTTTCTGGACTCTGCATGGTCCCAGTGTTTCTTTGACAAGAACAGAACATGTCTTCGGTTACAAGCCAAAGCGAGAGACTGGATTGACATTTTCGAAGTCGCAGAGAATGTGAATTGTAGAAACTTGTGAAAGTATTTTGCATCGTAAAGAATTTGTGTGGAATGCATTTGTTTGCACCAGACAAAAGAGATATGATGAGAGCAAAATATATTAATGAAACTTGCAATCGTAGCTGTTGCTGACAGATAAGATAGCAATTTATTTTGTCAACAAATCAGCAATGGAAGAAAAAGAGAAAATTTGTTTTGCGATACCAGCGGCACCCATGTAAGCTTAGCAGCCCCTGCGCTGCGCTTTTTCGTATCATACAGGTATGTATTTGCGAAGGCTAATGATGAAAAACGACTTATCATGACGTAATTCGCTTAATTCCTATCTATTGATCACTCTACTGTACGATCTTTGTAGTTTTCAGGATAACACAAAGGAATTACCAAGGCATGGAAATTTAATTCAACTAGAACTTTCAGCAATGCGGCTACAGCATGCAGTTCACATGAGGTGATTAGAGAAAAGCAAAGCCGGAGCGTATCTTGTGTTGTTTATCAACAGAATTTCACGTGATCCAGGTAAGTTTACTTTCTCTCTAGCCTACACGGTGAAAACTTAATGATCTTGGATTTTATAAATGTAACGTTAGTAGGTAAATAGTGAGTTGTACACTGTACAAAAACGAGCTTTCTTGTCATTGCATCACATTTCAGCAAGTTAGAACATTTGTACAGTGGCTGTTCTAAGCAGGGGTGGCGCTAGAACCGAAAACTTGATATGACGACAGATCCAGAATAGCAAATTTGAAAATGAATTACTGACAAAATTTTGTACTACTTCATATTGACTTTAGCTACCAATGTGTGTTTTCTACTTGCAAAATTGCTAACCATAAGTGGGATAGGTGTAAAGTTTGAGGGTGTGGAGCAAAGCGCCCGGGAAAATTTTTAACATAACAGCCTTTCGATCTAAGGGAAACACCCTTTGTAAATACAGTGATACTCCTACTCTAGGTAGAATCTGAAGATGAATTAAATGATATGATTATTCAAAGTATCAATAGATCTTGTGACTTTTTTGGACTAATGCAGAGTTGCAATTCTAAGAGTACAAAATAATAATCTTACGCCTCTCAGGACACCAAGTGCCGACAATTTTTTTTGCATTATGCTGCCAACGGGGTGTCATTAGGACATTTTGGGGAGTTTAAAGCCAAATCATAGGATAAGAGACTCCAATGACGTTCTGCTCGACAAAATCTCAAAGGCTCAATCAGAGGCAGGCGTGGGCATGTGTTGAAAATGTTGAGCATTTGCAAAAAAGGAGACCTTTACATATTATAGGTACTAGGGGCCTGGGGGCGTGCTGAAGTAGAGGGTGTGGGAATACCTCATCCCTCACTTTTTGCAGAAGCCGTCGGTAATCTTTTAAGTAAAAGTTGGCATAGTGATCATAGCTTGCTCAAACTTGTCGGTGACTTGTTTTTACCGCATCCCCTATTCAAAAGTCCTTCGGCACGCACTGACAAGTACGTGCAATTATTAGAAATGAAACGCATTACGTAGCAATTTATGTAGAGAATAGCTAAACCAGAGTCCAGAAAAATGCCCAACCTTCCTCCGGCTGTCAAATCTTCATCATAAACCTTCCTCTTCTAAGACTATCAAAACTAGCCAAGTTTTTGAACTTAATATTGGGTATTTCTTGGAAGCTTTAACTGTAAATGGGCTATGCCTTTCATGGTCGATGTTGCATAATATGAAAACTTTGCTGAAACTGGATTGTCGATACAAATTTCAAAACCTTCCTCAAATACGATATAAAGAGCAAAATTTTCCTCCGGCTCAGAGCCGTGGAGCCGTGACTTTTTCTGGACTCTGAGCTAAACATGTAAGCAATCGCGAGCATATACAGTCAAATGATTTGCTCGTGTTTCTCAGATAAGGAAATGCCTTATAAGGAATCTAAATTTGAAAGTTTGGGAACTTGTACTTTTAAAGACAAGTTTGGGTTGGGAACAAGTTTGGGAACTTGTTCTTTAAAGGACTTTCTAATTTCAAATAGTATTATTACTGCATCCAGTCGCATATTACGAAGCCAATCCCATTAATTGCAATCAAATTTGCATGAATTGTTCATAATCCCAGTAGCAGTGTTTGATAGAGGGGGTTGCATTGGAACTTAATACGTCTATAGTAGAAAGGTAAAGGTAAAGGTGAGTCCCATGTACGATTTAGTACGTTGGGGGAGTGCCCGTTAGAGGGACACTTATCCTGAACCGCCGGCTTAGTGAAGTAGGGTGGCCAGTTCCTTTCCTCGCCGCCTTTAACTTCCCGAGTGTTGCCACCAGGTACCCATTTGCTGCTGGGTGGATAGTGGGCGAACATCCCAACTATGATCCGAAGGTTCGGCTCGAACCATCAATGTTTTGCACAGCAGTCAAGCGCTCTAACCACTTGGCCACTCGCCCATACGTCTGTAGTATCCCGTCTTAATACTTAACAATTATGGTATCTTTATATTATGAAATGTGTAGTTGAAATTATGGAACTATAATGTGGCAAAATGAAGTCAAGAAATAAGGAACCTTGAGAACTAGGCCTTGTGCTGGGTTCCTTGTATAAAAAATACAGAATCTTTTATCGAGCAGAATATTTTACCAATTGCGACAAATATTACATAAAAATCTCGGTTTTGAGTCAACCTGTTTATTTTGATATTGCCAAATCCAGTGTCAAGGCTGGTTGCTTTCTGTGGCTGGCGACAAAACTTCCCTGTGCGCTAGGCTGAAATGGAAGTGAGCCATTAGAAGGTCACACTATGAAATGTTCTGTGTTGTAGACTAATCAGTTATATATCAGCAGTCGAAATATGGAGCAATTCTATCAATTGTGAAATTCGCGAGGGACGCATGTCGTAGGCGAATGAACGTAGTGAGCTCATGAAGTAATCGTTGGATGCCTTCAATGATATAAGAGCGTGTTCGGAACTTTTATATCTTTGGGTGTCTCCAGTACAGTTCAAGATGAAGCCCGGGATCTTGATTGGTTAACGTGCTTTCCCATGGCTATGCTTTTGTTATGAAACAGTATGAACTGTCTGGCCTGTTTTCTACAAATCTCAAACAGCCTTCGTTGGTTTTTATGATTCCTCCCATGTTTTCACTGATTACCGGTTGCTATTTCGATTAAGTTGTTTGCATAATTTTTTGAAGGTACATTTGGGATAGCTCTGGTAGTTCCCCCATCTCTAGACTGTATGCATTTGACAATCGTGGTTAAATGTTACTAATGCATTGATGGTAAACTCTTGCTGATCACATATACATATTTCAAAATCGTATATTAAGATGAGGATTGCTAGAAACTTATGCATACTTTTTTCGATATTTATAGAAAACCGGAGAGAAAGAGAGAGCAATGGATTTGATGCGATACTGGACATCATGCCATTGCAAAGTTATGGTACTCCTTTGTATTGCCAATCTGCTACTCTCTGCTGAGAACTGCTTAGAAGATTGTAAATGCACTGCGTGGACTGTATCATGTGTGAAGAAAAATCTCACAGAAATACCAACTTGGATACGTTCGTCCACAAGAGTCCTTGATCTATCGGAAAACCCGCTTCTGAAATTAAACGAGAGTTCTCTTGTTAGATTCAAATGGTTAGAGTCTTTGTCATTGGGCTATTGTGACTTGCATCAATCTTTTGAAATTCCAAAGAGTGTAAGAGATATTGATTTGAGATACAATTTGCTTTCCTTAGCAAATATTGCAAACATGTTTAATAGGAAAGATTCACGTATTGCCTCTATTAACTTGAGAGGAAACAAAATAAAGCTGGATGGAAACTTCTCTGTATTTCCGAAATTAATCAAAGTTTTACGGTTGGATGAAAACAGTTTGGAAAAGATACGAAGTGATGATTTAAAAGAACTGATAAATCTGTCAGTTCTTTCTTTAGGAAAGACTGGTATAAATAGCATATGCGAAGGAGCCTTTGATCATCTCAGCGAGCTTAGAAAGCTTTTGTTGTTTGGAAATAATATTAAAAGCCTCCCAAGGAAGATTTTTCAATTTAATCGGAAAATCTTTTGGATAGACCTTGAAGACAACAATTTGGCACAAGTACCTGATTTCAGAGGAATACGGCACCTGACTTACTTATATTTGGCGAGAAATCGTATAAAGACCGTCGAAGGTTACAATTTAGGGGTTCATCAGATATCTTTTCTCTATTTAGCATCAAATGAGATAGAATCATTTAATCTTACTGGCATAAAGTACCTTTCTCTGGACTTGTCTCGCAATCGCATAATGAAAATCAGAAGACAGTCATTTGGAAATAATTTAAGAATTTCTGCTTTACTTCTTCAAGGTAACAAACTGACGTCATTAGCAAAGGATTCTTTTGAAGGACTTAACGATATATCTGAGCTTCATTTGCAAAGAAACCATTTACAGCGAATCGAGAGGGGTGTTTTCCGCGATATGAATATTGAGAAGCTTCTGCTGTTCAGTAATAACTTGGATAGTATAGATGGCATTTTAGAAGGAATGAAAAGACGACCACATCTGTTACTGCTGTTTGGAAACCCAGACGTGAGGAACGTTAGATCCTCTGACTTTGAGAATATGACTGTTGATTCTGAAATTTACATAAGTTGCAATACGCTAATGGAATTTTCTTCTCCATTTAATTTAAAAGCAAAACTAATATGCAGTCCATCTACAGCATTAAAAGTGACTGCAGTAACTGCGGGGTTGGAAGGAAATGGTTTCTATTGTGACGGATTATCGCCATATACATGCTACCCTTGCAAACCAGGTGAGTATGATGCAGCCAAGAGTGGTGGTACTAGTGGTTGCCACCCTTGTCCATATGGTGCTTTTTATCAAGATCAAATGGCATCAATTAATTGCAAAAGCTGCCCATTGGGCCAATATGTTCCTCCCGATAATGGTCCAGGCAAAAGTCCATTGGACTGCCTTACATGTCCAAAGGGAACCAACACAAATGCATCTGCTGGATATAGGGCTTGTCATTGTCTACCAGGGTATTCACGCAGATATCGATTTGGAAGCTGTAAGAGGTGTACCTTGGTGGGATTTAAATGTGAACGAGACTACCCAGAACTGAGGCCAGGCTATTGGATGAGCTGGGTCAAAGTGGAAATGTGCCGAACTTCGTTAGAGTCTTTCATGTCAAACTTAGACACAACTAATGATTCGTATAGTAGGGAGACAAGCCACTTTGCTTGTAACTTACCGATTGCACACAAGTGCCCTATTGATGGGTCTTGTCAAGGAGGGGTCGATGCGTCGTGCAACATTGGCTATACTGGTGTCCTCTGCTCTGTATGTGATAAGGGGCACATGATGAGCTACAATAGATGTGTTAAGTGCCCCTCTCCATTTGTGTCAGTAATCGAATGCATCAGCTACTTTTTGTTGTTTGTGATTCTTTGCTTGTTAATGTCAAAACTAGATACTGTATCTTTAGCTGGACGAAAAGACCCGAACGATGAAAGAACATTTGCAGATTTGATTCAGTCTAGTTTGAAAATCCTAATGGGATTCTACCAGTTGTTAGTGCGGATTATAAACGCTTTCTCAAGCATTCAATGGCCAACAACTTTGACCCATGCGATGAGCGCTTTAGAGTTTGTACAGTTTTCGGTCCTTCGAATACCTGCATTACACTGCATACGCTCGAATTGGAGACTGGATGCAGTCAAAGAATTTTGGATTTCTCTTATCGCCATGGCAACCGTTCCTTGCCTTATTCTGATTTATTTTTCTATAAATGCGACTGTTGCATATTGTCGCTTCTCTCAGGAATCTCTTATTAGAAGGAGATGGTTGCAGTCTTTTAAGAACTGCCTCCAGTCAATCGTTTTGTTTTTTTTTGCCATATATCCCTTTATATCAACGAACATATTCCATGTCTTGCCCGGCAGTTGTCACACATTTTGCACTGCGAAGGAAAACGGAAAGTGCCTTCATGAGATGTCCTATCTCCGCAACGATTACAGCGTCAAATGTCCAGGCACAAACAGTGCCAGCCATTTCAGTGTAGCTTATGCATACATTTCATTACTGCTGCCAATTGGTTTGCCGTTTATTCTACTCTATTTACTATGGAGATTCGCTCCCAAAGACGATAAACCGGCAGAGCAGAGGTACAGGGGTATTCAAAGTGAGAGCCTTCTGGGGAACGAAGGGGAAGGTTATCTCAACTGGGAAGCAACGAATGTACCCTTATTGTATTCCGAGACTGCCAAATCACACGTTGCACCAGTTGTTGCTGTTGCACTTAAGATGACATACGGAAATTACAAAACATCTTGCTGGTATTGGGAGTTCATAGAGATGATTAGAAAGCTAGTCACAATCATTGCAAGTAGCTTCCTACTTCAAAATGTGAAAATTGGCCTCTACAGTAACATATTGCTGAGTCTTGTGTTTGTTGTAGTGCATGCAAAAATATGGCCTATGAAAGACTCTTTTGACAATTATATGCAATTGCTTGCATTGATTTCCGTTACTGTGAATCTTTGCTACAGTGTAACGAAAACAAGCAGTATTGGCGATGCGGATATCATTGAAAATAAACGGGACATTTTTGCATTGGGCCTGATGCTGGTGACCCTTAACTCATTGCTAGTAGTTCTTATTCTTGGCCGCTTCGTTAAAGAGATAGCAATGAAAATTGTTCAAAAACTGGGAAATTGTGGATGCTCTTGTTGCTGCAGCACTCAGTGTTGTCATGTGGCGGGTGGCACGAGCCATAATGAACAACTCGTGCTTTAATATTTATATCTTAATATTTATATACTTATATATTATCATTATTATCATACAGTTATGATAACAGCATCCTTGTGGTACAATTTTGAATAATTGCTTTTTGAAAGGCAAGCATAGCCCAAACATACTGACAACTTTCTCAGCCGAAACTGCTTAGAATTTACAAAGCCAGTATAATGATCTAAATGAATCACTATCAAACTATATCAGGGCCCGCACAGGACTTGTAAACCCTGGAAGATATTGGATAATTCTAGCTAAAGTCTGGAAAAACTGTAATAGTAAAGGATTGTTTTTTCATTATTAGAAGTTGAAGGAAGAGTTTGAAGAATTCTAATATTTGACCTTGCTGTATGGAATGCTCCAAAAAACTACCAAATAACTAGTTACCTTCCAGTGGCACTAAAGTAACTCTTTGATATGTTTTCCCACCTACTGTTCCATAATTGTGGAAGTCTACTCAACTCACGAATACCATTTCCTTATACTATGTTTGTTAAGTTCTAGATTTTAATGTTAAGTATATGCATTTTGAAGCCACCAGAGTCTTCTAAACTGCACCTTTGCTAAATGAAGTAGTCAGGAGAAATAGTCAGGAGAAATAGTCAGGGAAAGTTATCGGCTTTTATGGAAAGCGAGAGAAAAATCAGGGTTGTCTTGAGAATCTTGAAAGAACCTTGAATAAATCTATGCATAATAGCATTGGTCAGTCTCCCTGACTATATCCCATATTGCTAGTTACATGAATTTATAAGTCAGATTTACTTTTCCATGGATGTTCACTTGTCTCAGGTAAAAAGGTTTTTAATTGAAAAAGCAGTGTTTAGGTAGTTTGTTTTGTGACACACTGTGCAAAAGAGATAATATATTCACTAAGAATCAACAGACTGTTCTGTCAGATATCCAACCCAGCTCTTGTATTCCTTCATTTTTATTGTGCCACATAGACTGTCTCAATTTCGAATTGAACGGACCAGGTTGGTACCACAGCCCTTCCTTTCTAGGTGGCATGCATTGAGGTAAGTGGGCAACGACTCGCCTTGACGTTCCAGCCTCGATCTTGGTTTGGCTCAATAATGGTAGATCCAATCTAGTCACTGCTGCCACTGTTGTCTCCTATTACAGTATGAAGTTAGTGGTCATATGTTATGCGAAGATGCGCGATGAATTCTAACATATCAACGGCCACATGCTGCCTGAAAAGACTGCTTTGTATTGTCGAAAGGAAAAGTGTACGATTCACAAAAATAGACGTAGTTTGCAGAGCTAGTTTTCCCTTTGCTACATCACCAGTTCGATGTAAAAGCACTAGTCAAGGTAAACCGCAAATTATATCTATGTGTTTGTGGGTGCATGCAATTATTTTTATTCAATATTTCAAATATCTACACCATCTGTGTACACAAGTTTAAAGGGGTTCTCATTCAGTCACAGAAAGACATTCTTCGTAACATTTGAATGACTAAATGGTGCGCAATTCTCACTGGACACAGTATATATATAATTTTAGTAACGATATCTATAAAAAGCTCTAACATAATGGCTTTAGTTAATCTGACACTTGTTTGATTCACCATTATCGCCTTTAGTACTTTTTGATGGTCTTTATTAGATGTAGTTAAATCTTCTTGTCTTCTTCTTGTTACACCCCTCGGGGCCTGGAACTGTCCCTGGGATCAGTGGGCTGCCTGTCAATTGCTTAGAAGAGGTGATTGAGTCGGCTACACTCTGTTACCCCAGCAGTTACTTGGCAGAACTGCAACATTAGCTGCTGAGCCTTATTTTCACTGCAGGGGCCCATTTCTGCCCTGGTTCTGAATCTTGGCAAAAAGAATTGTTGTCAATTTAATGGCAGTGTCTCTCTGTCCCTGCTCAGTACCAACAGGAGGTCTCCCACCATGGACTAGCTGTCATCATCATCATTTGTCTGTCTTTTCCCATATGCCCCTTACATTGCCTGGGCTGACCCTAAGGTCAGTGTCGCCTTCAAATTGTTTAGAAGAGGTGATTGAGTCAGCTACACTCAACCCACTCTGTTACCCCAACAGTTAATTATCAGAGCTACAGCCTGAAGCTGCTGTGCCTGACTTTCACTGAAGGGGCCTGGTTGGACAGTTTGCCACAGGTCTTCAACATCTGCCCCAATTCTGAATCTTCGCGAAATGAATCACTATCAATTTAAGGGCAGAGTCTCTCTGTGCCCACTTGCCACCACGAGGAGGTCTCCAACCATGGGCTACCCATCATCATCATCATCATCATCATCATCATCATCATCATCATCATCATCATCATCATCATCATCATCATCATCATCATCGTCATCATCGTCATCATCATCATCATTGTCATAATTTTCATCTTTAGTCTCTATCATGATCATTATCATCATCATGATACTGATCATCGATCTATATATTACTTTGGTACAATTAGAAATATACATCTTTTTTTTTATAAGAAAAAAGTTTATAAGAAAATGAGGCTCAAATGGCCAAAATCTTAAGAAAATCCTAAGAAAATCGCAAGGCTCAAGTTCAAGAAAATGCTAAGAAAATTACAGTTCATTTTCTTTACATGCCAGAAATTGATATTAGCTCATTTTTGCAAACTCTTGTACAAAGATCAAGACTTATGGTGGCCCAACAAATACAGAGTAGCCTGTTTCAGCCAGTTTTTTCCTGCAGAAGTTAAGAAAATCTTAAGAAAATCTCAGCCTCAAATTTGTGAAAAGTTAAGAAAATTGAGCCTCAGGAATAAGAGTGTTTTTCTTATAAAGAAAATGTGTAGTTAAATTGCAGTTCTTTAGGCCTATTTGTAAATTTTGATATGTAATGAAATATGCTTAAAATAAAAGATCTACAAATGGCTATTTTGTCTGATTTATCTATCAGGTGGCTCATCATGAGTATTATCCTCAAATTCATAATAAAGCTGCATTTTCCATCTGATGTCGAAATATGCTTATAAGCGACTTTCCAATATATCTATGCAAAAAAGCATTTGCAAATATAAGAAAATTATTAGCTAATAATGAGAGGTAATTGTTGGCAACATGAAATTCTGATTTGTTTTTCAATCCCCTTGATCTTTATCATGGATGTTCAACTAGGCTCTCTAAAGTGAAGATTTGCTAGCTGAAGATGCATTTTGCACATTTCTTGTATAGCATTCTGCTTCTGTTTCTACAAAGCCAAGTTTTGAGCATAGAAATGTAGGCTTTCCACCTTGTACACTAGTCCCCTCCTTACAGTTGGTATCATGTTTGCTTGTTAGGCAATTGTGCAAATGATCCTAGTAATTTTGATCCTTTGGTTATTTGTGAAACTGCAATTCCTAAAGTCATATCAGTGATTTTCAAGGCATATGTAGCATTTCTTGGATAGCTATGATATTTGTGGTGCAAAGTGTGCTTATCAAATATATTGCAATCTTTAGGTTTATTTTCTTATAGGTGAGAGTGAAGGTTACAATAAAATTGATTTTGATCAAGGACCAAACGTTGCTTATCAATCACTGATTGACCAAGAGCTACTAAAGAAAGATGAAAGCCAGTTGTTACTTGTAGGAAAGCTTAATGAATTATTTCAGCGAATCAAAGGTTATCAGCCATATAAACCTGGTATATTATCTAAGGTTTGTCAATTTATGCCCTTTTTGTGATTTACAATCAATGCAAATGTTTTTTGTTGTTTCTTATAAGAATTGCAATTGCATGTTTTTAATAAAAGAAACAGAATTGAATTTGCAGAATGGTCGAACTATTCTAAATAAACTGTTCTTATCCTTTCAATCTGTTAAGTTTTCTCGAATTTTCATAGCATTCAGTGCATTTAGGATCCATGTTTCTTATTTTCATGGATCTTACTATTAATTTTAATTAACAATAATATATAGCTGTCAAAGTCACGTGACTTTATCAATCGCATATTCGTCATTGCTTTCAAAAGTAGAATTTAAGTTTCTATTGTACTGTCCCTAGGCCAATTTTTACAACTTGATAGAAAGTATTTAGTTATGAAATATGGATACTGTTTCAAATAATGAAGAATCTTCAGAGATACAGTCACCAACAACTGTGCAGCTGGATAGTGAATTTGAAGAATTAATTTATCTGACCGGTTTGAAAATCGATGGAGAAGTCACACGACACATTATTTCATTACTACGTAATGGTGTTAGGCCAATAAATATATATATGATGTTGCAAAATCTTGCAAAGAAGTACAAAGAACCAGTTGAGATTGTGAAAGAAGAACAAGCCATGCATGTGAAGGAGACTGCAGACATGACGAAAGTTTACGAAGTTGATGGGAAAAGTGTCCAACATAAAGCAAAGTCAATCATAGAATTTGCATCAAAAAATACCCTTCTGTTTGATATATCTCCTCCTAGAAAGACAGAGACTAACATGAAATAAAAGGTGTACTATAAGTGAAGTATCATGAACTAACAGTGTTGGCTATATCTTATGAACTAACAGTGTTGGCTCTTCTCATATTACTCATTACGAGAAGTTACGGAGTGTGTATCTTAAGTGAAAAGAAATATTTCTGTAACAATTTTCCTCGTAATAAATAATACTACCTGGAGAATGCTTGAGTTTTAGCTATGGTGTTGACATATATTTCCATAGGATAGTTTCCAAGCTATATTTGCAAGTTAAAGTAAATGCAATTTCAGTCTAACCTAGGGGGAAGCAAACCCTTGAAGCTGAAGTTCAGAGCATCGTTTTTCAGTACACTGTTTGCATATATAATTTATATTGTTAATACTAAACGAAATTTATCATTTCTAGGCTCAAAAGTATCTTAGAGATAGACCATTTCTCAATTTTCATCATTTTCTGTAGCTTACCTATGTCTACAGAAGTTTTAACTGGTTTTTCAGGCCTAAACCATTTCAAACCTTATCAAAGAAACATCGTCTAGCAACATTTTTCGAATCTTAGGATTTAGAATACCTCAGTTATCTTCACTTTGCACTACGTATCTGTTTACTTACCCGGAAATCGAAGAAACTTGAAGCTCTCACTAAGTCTCCTATAGTTATAAAAGGTGCGTGTATGGTTAGAGACCTGTCTTATTTTGAAATCACATAACTCCATAGAAACTGATTTGTTCCAGTGATATTAATTCATTTTCAGTTGTTGAGACAAAATCCCTGTTCACATAATACAAACTAACTCAGTTTTCATTCAGTTGAAATCTAAACCTCACAAACATTTTATCATGTGAACATTACTAACTCTGGCCCAAGCTGGGTTACATCTTGCTCATATCCTGGCCCGTTTTCAGAGGTGGAATAGGCGTGGATCGATCTGAGTTTTTCAGTCCGGCCATTTACACTCTTTGGCATTGCTCACAACTTATAGATCGTGGCTGAGAGCATCTACACAACCTTACTTCCTATGAATATACCAATGATATATTAAGGCCACAGAATATAAAGAGGCACTGGTTTCAAAATCGTATCAGGACAACTTTGATCAAGCGAACTTTGACCACTGTGACCCGCCCTGGCCTTGTTCTGATCCGCCCTGGCCTTGTTCTGATCCGCCCTGCCCTTACTCTGATCCGCCTTAGCCTTACCTACAATAATCTCCTGTTGAATAAGAGCGAAACCATCGGAGTGAATTTCAAATGAATATTTATTTACAAATGCTCCTCCTGGGTCGTCAAGTAGTTTACCAGTCACGTTGAATATTTGTAGCCTATTGAACTACGCAAACATCATGAAAAACTAACCTATTTTCGAACTTAATTTCTGTTTACGAATGAATTTATATTTGTTTGTAAGAAGTTGTTTATCAATGTAATCCTTTGGTACTGATTGAATTGAATGGGCGCTGTTCTAAGTAGTAGGAGACATGACAAAACAAGCCAAAATTCATAGGACGGAATCGTCTAGTTTATTCCACAACTTGTTTATTTTGCTTTATAGTTGTTTAGCCACAAGAAAGGACTTGCTCCGAAAGGGTTGTACTTATATGGAAGTGTTGGTAAGGATGCCTGAGTACGTTTCGATAAATATGATGATGTTTTATAGCCTTAAGTCCTTCTGTATATTTCAGTTGTGCTGGCCTTTCTTAAAGAAATTTTTCTACTCAGTACATTTGGCACGATATTTTTGGCCACATTTAGCTTGGTGTGTGTATTTGAAATGAAAACCAGTTGCTCTTCTCTACTCTCTATTATGATGACCATTGTCACACTGTCATCGTCGTCATATTACCACCATAATGATTGTCATGATCATGATCATCGTCATCATAATCATCAATCATCATAGTCATCAATCATCAATCATCTTCATCTTCTTTTCGTTGCACCCCTTATGGGAGATTAAGACTGACTCTCGGGTCAGTGGACCTGCCAATTGTTTAAATAGAGGTGATTGAGTCGGCTACACTCAATCCACTCTATTACCCCAACAGTTATTTATCAGGACTGCGGCATGAAGCTGCTTAACCTGAATCTTACTGAAGGGGCCTGGCTGGACAGTTTGCCACAGGTCTTCAACATTTGTCCCAATTCTGAATCTCTGCGAAATGAATCACTATTAACTTAAGGGCAGTGTCTATCTGCGCCCACTCACAGCCACTAGAACGTCTTCAACCATGGGCTAGCTATCATCATCACCACAACCACCACCACCATCATCATCATTGTCATCGTTATCCTGTTCGTCATCGTTATCATCATCATATACAACTATATTGATCAAATTCATACTCATATTTCTTTTGTAAGTCAGCATCCAGTTAAATATTTATCCATCTCTATGCAGGAACTGGTAAAACAATGCTGATGGACCTGTTTTTTAGGACTGCACCAGTAGAGAGAAAAAAACGAGTTCATTTTAATTCTTTTATGATTGATGTTCATAAGAGTGAGTACCTTTCATTTCAGCTAAATAACAGAATCCTCCTTGATGGTGTTTTTTGAGTTATCATAAATCCTCGAGTTGCTCCCCTCACCCTCAAAAGCCTCCCCTAGAATACGCCCTCGTGTTAGAACGTTAGATTTTTAGTAAAGTCCCCCTTGAATAAGCCCCATCGCAACACTTTGTTACAGACTGATACCTGTATTAAACCTGCTCCTTTTCTATAAGAGAGAAACAGAGTTTTGATGATAAGCTGTTTATGTGGCATTTATCACGTTATTCTCATATAAGCCCCCATCCAAAAGTATCAAAAATAAACAAACCCGAAGGAGGCTGATTTGAGGACTGCAGTATTGCATCTAGAATTATGCTCAATTTCCAATCAGCTATATTATGCAGTAGTTGCTGTCACAAAATTTTCATTTTATAATTTGGAAATTATTCGGCAACATAGACGCAGAGAATGAAACTGCTTGAACAAAACTGGGACATAAAATGGGTGTTTGGTTTGATTCAAGATTTGAAATACAGTTCTGGATTATCCATTTAATATTCAGCCTTGAATAATATCCTAGTATAACCTTGAGATGTTTTCAGGTGGAGTTTATTACGTATCTTTTGCAGGAGTGCATCAATACAAACTTGATTCAGGTTTCATCGATCATAGTGATAAATCGAGAAAGACTTTTGATCCAATTCGACCGGTAGCCGAGGAAATAGCAGATGAAACATGGCTCCTCTGTTTTGATGAATTCCAGGTGAGGTTTTTTTTCAGCACTTTCTTTAGATTTGACTTTAAAGTACCATTAAGTTCGTCTGCGTTCATGTCCTTTGTAAGCAGTCATCTTGCTAAAAGTTCATGTTTTGAATCAGCACCAGGTGAAGGACTGTCAGCTCGAATTAGTTGTCTCTTTTTCAGTGTGCTATTAAAGTTGCTAAACGAATGTTTCTTTTTTTCTCTATCATCTAGCCCGTTTTAGATTTCAATGCCGTTAGAAATATACTGCACGAAGAACTTCTTGCAAATTATTTTGCCTACAGTTTGTTTACTCATGTCTGCTCTCATTTGCCACAGCTGATTTGATGCCTAACATTCCAATCTTTTCAGCTTTACTTTTGTTTCGTAAGGATATGATGCACTTTAAGCGTTAGTGCAATTTCTAATTTTGCGCACCCTCTACCTCTTTTATAAAATCAGAATAAATTAAGGTTAATCTATGCATTAGATTTGGGGTATAAAGTTTTTGACGTCGGACTTGAGGTCGCTTGAACGTCGCATAGGGCGATAGCTTCTGTGACTGCGAAAAGCACTCTCTCGCGCTTAGTCAATAATTGAACTATTAAGTTTGGTGCATGCGGAGAGTGACGTTTTTCCTGGGCCTTTGTCTATAATAACGGGATCGTGAAGTTTTGCAGTATGTTTGAGAAGTATTATTGCCTCAAGCTACTTACAACCTTGCGTAGCATTTCACAGCGTATTTACTTTGTCGTTTCTTCATTGCACTTTTATACCATTTTGTACGTAATAACGTTTCTTCCTGTCGTCTTATAGGTAACTGATATAGCTGACGCCATGATATTAAAGCTACTGTTTTCACATTTGTTTGAAAATGGAGTTATAGTTGTTGCTACGTCTAATCGAAGTCCTGACGGTTAGAAAGGTTTATTTTTGTTTCTACAATCTTGCTATAAGTAACGAAGCTCCGTAGTTCCCTTTCAATGTATTTTTTGTTGTAGAGTTGTTGTCAAAAGAGACAGGCTAGGCCCAGCTAGCTTAAAACTTTATTTGACATGTTGTATGAGCGGTTTAATTTTCTTTTTTTCAAGTGTGAAATGGTACAGCGTACTTCAAACCTGATTGACAATTATGTTATACTCTTTGAAAATAGAGTTGAAGTACTTTTCAATGCATCTATATCTCACATGTTGATTGAAATTGCTAGATCTCATGTATCTCATAAATGAATTTTCACAGATTTATACAAGAATGGCCTTCAAAGGTCGAATTTTCTTCCTTTCATTCCTCTTTTAAAGGTATGATATGAGCAAGCTATTACTTTCACTAACATTCCGATTATGAAGATTATTTGAATATTTTCTCAGTCGCTTCTAATTGTACTACTTTGATTTCAGCTGTTTCATTAAGTTACGGCCAAACAGCTAGACTTTTCTATCGAGTTTTGCTATACATATGTATTCCAGAAATCTGATGATGTATAGTGTTGTGGTCAAACGGCTATACATTTCAATATACAATTTACTCGACTTTCGAACTTGGAACAATGAATGAAAAATCTCAGGAAAGCGATGAAGTAGGCATGCGCAAACTACACAAAAGTTGAGCAATCTGCCCAACCGTAATACAACGCTATACAACTTCAAAATCCACTAGATCTTTTTTGGCTATATTCACAAACACTATACACGGAAAATGTATGCTATACAGATGTATCCAAGGCGGCCAAATGATGATACTTTTTACTAGATTTTGTATAGTGAAAAGTTGAGAGAAAAACCTAGTTGTTTGGCCATAGACATTTTAGAAATTTTAAATTGTAAAAATTTGCACTTTTAAATTTCAGATTTTTAAAAATTTGACATTTAAAATTTCACATTTTTAAAAATTTCCAAGTTTAAAATTTCACATTTTTAAACATTTGCAATGTTAACATTTCAGATTTTTAGACATTTACAATTTAAAATTTCAGATTTTTAAACATTTGCAATTTTAAATTTCAGATTTTTAAAAATTTGCAATTTAAAATTTCAGATTTTTAAAACTTTGCAATTTTAAATTTCAGATTTTTAAAAATTTGCAATTTAAAATTTCAGATTTTTAAAAATTTGACATTTAAAATTTCAGATTTTTAAAAATTTCCAAGTTTAAAATTTCACATTTTTAAACATTTGCAATGTTAACATTTCAGATTTTTAGACATTTACAATTTAAAATTTCAGATTTTTAAAAATTTGCACTTTTAAATTTCAGATTTTTAAAAATTTGCAATTTTAAAATTTCAGACTTTTACAACTTTGCAATTTTACAATTTCAGAGTTTTAAAAATTTGCAATTTAAAATTTCAGATTTTTAAAAATTTGCAATTTTAAATTTCAGATTTTTAAAAATTTGCAATTTAAAATTTCAGATTTTTAATATTTTGCAATTTAAAATTTCAGATTTTTAAAAATTTGCAATTTTAAAATTTCAGATTTTTAAAAATTTGCAATTTTACAATTTCAGAGTTTTAAAAATTTGCAATTTAAAATTTCAGATTTTTAAAAATTTGCAATTTTAAAATTTCAGATTTTTAAAAATTTGCAATTTTAAATTTCAGATTTTTAAAAATTTGCAATTTTAAAATTTCAGATTTTTAAAAATTTGCAATTTTAACTTTCAAACTTTTAAAAATTTGCAATTTTAAATTTCAGATTTTTAAAAATTTGCAATTTTAAAATTTCAGATTTTTAAAAATTTGCAATTTTAAAATTTCAGATTTTTAAAAATTTGCAATTTTAAATTTCAGAGTTTTAAAAATTTGCAATTTTAAAATTTCAGATTTTTAAAAATTTGCAATTTTAAATTTCAGAGTTTTAAAGGTTTGCTATTTTAAATTTCAGAGTTTTGAAAATTTGTAATTTACCATTTCAGATTGTCAAAATTGCACATTTTGAAATTGCTAATTTTCAGATTTTTAAATTTCAGAGCTTACAGATTTGAAATTTGAAATGTCATCTTTATCTTACAATGTCTTAAAGGTCTGACATTTACATTGCAGATTTTTAAACTTGGAATTTTTGAGATCACAACTGTTTAAAAGTCTGAAATTTTAATTTTTACATACCCAACTGTGAAAATTATTAATTTTAGCATTGTAAAATTTCAAAACGGTATACTTTCAATCTTTAAAGTTCAAACTTTGTAAATTGAAAACTTGTATATGTTCACAATGGTTAGTGTAAGCTTTACTGATGCCATAAGTCACTATGAACTACAGTGTTTTTCCATTTCAGTCAAAATGCGAAGTTTTCAGTATTGATTCTAGCACTGATTATCGTCGATTAGGTGAGGGGCATTTTGATTTGCCATAAAATCAGATATTGATAGCATTTGTCTTCCATACTCTACCGTATTGTGTCTCTTGATGCTTTTGTCTATCACTGCACTGATGTTGCCATCACGTTTGAATGTGTATTGCATGCACTTTTATACAGGGCGTCACGATGCGTCGTGAGGAACGCTAAAAGCATGATAGCTTTCACGGGGATGCAAGGAAGGGTGGTGAAGTTTGTTTGTACAGGTCAATCATGCGTGTCTTTTTACCGATACATTTTCTTCATTTTCTATTGATAAATCATTGTCTTCTACTCTGTGATTTTCTCTACAGATTTAAATAGCATTGGTGAAATATATTTAGATTCCAGCACCCCGGATTGTTCTAAGAAGATTGATGATATTTTCCATCGTCTTTGCGAAGAACAGAAATCTGTCGGTGGGTATAGTCTGTGTGCAGTTTCTTAATGGGCCTTAAAGTCTGGTGCAAAATGACGCTTCAGCTCATGCCAGGAATTCAATGGAAAATCAAATGGATTGTAAAACCAGTTTGCCATTTTGATAGTAGTAATAATAATAATGAAAATGTTTGCAGAGGAAAGCCTCAATCACTGAAAGTGCTTTTCATGATGCTTCTACTATTTACCTACTTAAAAGTACTCGAGTTAAAATTATGAAATAGATCAAAGTAGTAGAATTAGTAGTTGCTATTTTCGCGATAAAATTTTAATGGAGTTTAAAAAGTCGATACTGTCCAGAGCTTTTGTTTAAAATACTATAATTTCCTGTAGTTTTGCATGCAATTTTTGCAAACATTTAACTCGTAAGCCATGTATGCTTACTACTAGAGCTTTTATTTTCAGATAATTTATGCCGCCAAAGTATATTTCTTCTCTTGTTCATGGATGAAGCATTACTTGAGCTCTAGAGATCTGCTATAAATCTTCTTTTTCAATGCTTAGGAGACTTTGAAGTTGCACCAAAGCATTTATCAGTATTTGGAAGAAAAGTTAAAGTGCCACTGGCATGCGGTAGAGTTGGCAAATTCAGTTTTGATGAGCTATGCAATAAGGTATGACTGTTAAGGCCAATTACTTTCCCCTAAAAAAGTAATCTGCTTTCTTAGTAAATAGTACGAGGCTTTTTGATTGATTTTGACCAAATTAGATTGAGCAGTTCAGTATCTTTTCTAAAGGAACTGGACATATACTCCTCTTTACGTTAAGACATGAAAAGTAGGTTTTGTTTTTGTGCAGAATGTATTCAAGTTACGTCCACTGTCTAAGCTGGCTCTTATGTAATCACATTAAATCTTCTTTCCTTCCTCCCTCCCTCCCTCCCTCCCTTCCTCCCTTCCTTTTTAAGATGGAACACACCTCCATTAAGCCATATTTACCTTTCAAGTTGTGGTTACTGATCAAGCCGCTAGGAAGATATCTTGTAATGTAGGAAAGCAAGACTTATTAAGCGTTAACATCGTATCTCATTGACAGCATTCACATTATTATAAATAAGAGAAATTGTTTGTTCTTATTTATTAATTCAATCATAAAAAGTATATTAATTAGTGAGATAAAGCTTTTTGCTATGATAACTGTACATTGTTCATCCTAAGCTCCACAGGAATATAACCATTTTGGAGGTAATACTTATATTTAGGTTTAATCATATGTACTTTTTTTAAGTAAAGAACTTAAGCTCTCTATTTTGTCTTCTGTTTATTGTTATATTTTTGCAGCCGTTAGGACCAGCCGATTACTTAGCGATATCAAAGGAGTTCGAAACGGTCATCATCACCGAGATTCCCCAACTTGATTTGAGAAGAAAAATGGAAACTAGGAGGTTTATAACTGCAATTGATAACCTATACGATAATCATGTGAGTATTTTTGAGCTCATGTGTTGTTAGATACTGCTCTGTACAGAGAAAAACAGTTAATCGCTGCAAATATACGGACTAGTTTCCGTGGCGTCTTGTAATTCCCAGGATTTACCTTTTCATTATTCTGTTTCTGCATATGTTCAGCTTTGCCTGAACCTGCGTTTTTGTAGGTGAAAAATTTGTAGAAAACTGTATTACGTTTGAATAGAAAGTTAAAGAGCATTCGAAGCCGATGGATAAATGTCATAGCAACAATGAATTAAGGGATTATTGAACTATGCTATGACCTTGATTGCATGTTTAGAAATAGCTATGTATTGAGTCTGTTTTCTACCTCTCCCTATCTCAAGGTACGTATTGTTTGTTCAGCCGAAAAAGAACCAGCAAAACTTTTTCTGACTGTCCCTTTGGCGGAGGAGGAAAGAGAAAATAATCGCTTGTTGATGGACGACTTAGGAATTGATGCGGTATGGGAGTGTATTTTGTTGATTCGCTTCAAATATCTTTGGAATAAGGTGCCTTTTATTATTGTTTGTGACAACTGTGCTCCACAATCGACTGAAATTGAAGGCACTTTTTATTTGTAGTCCAGAGTCTTTTGTAAGCATTACGTTAGTGATTTTGAAACTGATTATAGATGCATCATTTCAGTGGTTTGCAGGGTTATGAAATCATGGTTTCTCTTTAGATACTTACAGTTTTAAGTGGTCATTAGTATGCAACCTTATTTTATGTAAGGAAAGTATTTGGCGCTTTTTCTCGGGTATTCATTGTCTTGCTGCATGCACATTTCTGCATCGATCCCGAATATGATCCCTCACAAATATGATTCTTTCTCTTCGTTATTTTTTAGAGTGGTGTAGGCTCCCACGCTAGTCTATTTACTGCCGAAGAAGAAATTTTTGCATTTGAACGAACTATTTCTAGATTAATTGAAATGCAAACTGAACACTATTGGAATTATAAGAGTGAAAATAATGACATCTAATGTCTGCGTTCAATTAGCGATTATGTGTTTTAATTCTTATTTGTATTTTATTTCTTCGATTGGTTTATTTCAATTTTGCCCACATAATGTCAGTACCCTCTACAATTTCATCCTTCTTTTTTCTTTTAAGAAGATAAGTCATTCATTGAATAGTAGGTTATGATTTTATAACCGTTATGCCCTTTTGAGATGGTTCTGTTGTGTAGTTTTTCTCCTTGCGAAATTTTGTTGTAATATTAACCCGTTACTTTCATTTGATAATTATCATGTTTAAACAATCATAACGCTAAGAGAGCAAGGCCAACATTGCCCGTTCAGCCAGGAGATTTTGTCCCTCTTTGTCCTTCCGAAAGTTAAAATAATGAAAGCAAGTTGTTTCCCAAAAACTTAGAAGATTTGCCGTAATACAACCTGAACCGGCGTATGTCCTTCGATAGGTTTGCACTCTCATGTGCTTAGTAGAAGGTGGAGTTTTACAACTTCGTATTATTGATAACGATTATATCTTTGCTTTTCTTTCTCCAACCCCCCCCCCCCCTTCCCTATTGAGTTCATTCCGTTCTTGTGTTTAATTGTGAATCAATTATCTTCATCAGTGCTATTTTGTATCCCATTTATAATGAATTGCATATGTGAATAACAATTACCTTCCTCAATCAATCTTTCTTTTCAACCCTGAAACATCGTTGTACCTCAGAACAGCCCCATTTTCCATTTTCCTCTTTATAACATTTAGATGCCAACTCTTCAGTACTTCTAATTTATTTCTTAAGATTTGATGGTTCGCCGTTGTTTTAAGTAATACGTAATATGTTCCAATCGCACCAGGTCCCAATGGATGTAGTCAATTTCCCCCGTCTTCACGTCTCTCTACAAAGAACCTGGCCCGAAGCCTAGTTCTGAAAGTCCCCAGGTTTTGGACCACTCGTTGCAAGTATTGCACGCATCTTGTGCAAATTTGGCTCTTGCGTCCCAATCATTACTGCAAACTCCAGCTGCTACCAACTCTTAAGTCTCAATGCAAAACGTTGTTGACCCTATTTACATATGGAAACTGACTCTCTATGCGAGATGTGGTTACGTAATGAATGTAAAATGTTACAATCTGACCAGTGGCAGTAGCGTTTCTGCTCCTACGATTGTTACCGCAACATCAATGAACGAAACGCGAAAAGGTATCCCATACGGAGGAGCTCTCAAATCCATAGCTTCCTGTTCCTGTCTGGCTATGATTGTTGCTGTTGTTCATTCCTGAAAGAACGCTTCTCGAGAAGTCTGCCCGGTAAGGCGTCATTTGAAAGGAAGAATAGCGAAGTAAGGGTGCTTCACCTACCTGCCTATCGTCTTATGAGAAAATGGATGATGATAAATTGGTCTGGGCTCCAGACACCACGCATGGCTTTACCATCGGAAAGATAGTAGATATAGGATCCGAAACAATTTCGGTAGAGCCACTGAATGCTAAAGGAAAGGTAAGTGTTTTTGAGGCTTTATGGTTCTAGCTCTATATTTTGATTTTTGCTGCACAGCAATATAATACACATTTTAGGCATCTACTGCTCAACATCTATCTATTGCGACGATTCGAATAAGTCGAGAAAAACGGAACTTCTTAGCTGATTGTAAACACTAAGTATCTGTTTCGATTGTGCGAGTTTTTTGTCTAAAGCTCTCGTGGTATAGAAGGATCAGCGGCTTCTATCATATGAAATTTGATATTTAGATTGGTAACTTTCACTTGACAAACTGCCTGATTATCACTTGCATATTAGTTTGAAATGTATATATATGGCCTAGGGTGTTTAGATTGTGACTAAGGAAAATATTTTTTTATGTCAGGTAATTAAAGCTCCTTATAATAGAGTTTTTCCAGCTGAGGATGATCTGAATCATGATGTGGATGACAACTGTAAGTTTGCGGCCATAAATGATAGTTTTTGATATTTTACACGTTTATTTAGATACACCAATGTTTATTGTTTACAATACACTTTACTGGTTTATTGCAGTTAGATTGAGATAGCTTCTATGCCCCAACATTCCTCAAAAATTATTTCAATCAAGAGGTATCTTCTGCTTAATGAATGAAATTTAAATGAATTTATTGCATTTGTAGAAGAAACTTCAAGTATTTTAAATTCCAATTCTACATTATGATTATATTGGGCAATTAACTTGATTATAGGTTCACTGATGTACTTAAATGAAGCAACTCTACTGCACAATTTGAAAATTAGGTATCAAAAAGATGAAATATATGTAAGTCTTTCGAATGCATTTTTGCTGCTTCCAACAAAAGATATTTTTATAACATTTTCTCCTTTTTGTTGCTCATTCTCTCATTTTTTATTCTTATGTTGCCCCTTCATTTGTCACTTCATTCATATGTTCATTCTTTTAGCATGCTTTGTTTCATTTACTTTTCATCTAGTTCTCCATATGTAGCTATAAATGTAGCTCCTCTGTTGTGCTTTACCTCATTACTCTCATGAATCATCCTTATTTAAGATGTATTACATTCACCCCATCCATACTGATGGTGGATCTTTGTAAGATCAAAAATATTTTTAAATTGTAAATCTGATCAGTTCAGTCTTTTTTTGTCTGTAAACTGGATTGTCTTGAGCAATTTTCAACTGTCTTTACATCTGGATTGTCTTCACATAATGATTGTCAACAAGTACTGGAATGTTGTTATAATATGAGTAATGCTGGAAGAAATGACTGGTTATCACCATCCTCATCCTGTGATCCACTTTTTGGCTGTGATTCCCATCTGATGTTTCAATTTCATCCTTAGAAATATATATTTTTATTTGTACATTTGTCTTCTGATTCTTTCATTGACTAATTTCTTATCATTACCTGCTTTATTATTTCTCTACATTGTTTTGTATACTTATGTGCTTCTTGTTTATATATATATATATAAACCTAGGCCTTGCCATAGTTGCATTTTGGGCATAGAATGGAATGTAACCACCAATGATTTTGCTTTACTAGACTTATGTTGCAAATATCCTCATTGCTGTCAACCCATATCATGATGTCAATCAGTTGTATGACAAGGAATCAATCAAGAAATATAAAGGAAAATCACTTGGTGTCCTTAAACCACATGTTTTTGCTATAGGTATATACATATTTTTTGTATTCTCTCATTCGTTATAAAGGATATTATCAGTCACCAATCATGTCATTTTAGAACAGTGTTAGTCTATTGTTATCTTCTGTCTCCTGTCTTTTATCCTGAATTTATGTTATTTTTGTAGTTTTACTTGATTTGCTTATTTTTAGCTGATAAAGCATACCGTGATATGAAAACCTGTAAAGAAAGTCAATCTGTCATTGTTAGTGGTATGTATTAATATGTGAAATACTTTTTGAATTATATAATTTTATCTACCTTAGATTTTGAATGATTATAAGAAGTCCCTCACACTTTTTCATTGCTATGAGATCTAGAAAAATTGAAACTTGTTCATAGTATATACTTAATCATTTGTATGTTATGGCTACAATTATGAATATTCAAGTCCAGGCCACACCTGTGTCATTGAATGTGCACTTTGGATAAAGCCTGAAGATTCAGCTGGTACTTTTCTGTGTTGACTATTATTCAATATTTATAGCTGTACATTATTTAATGTTTTTTGGTTATGAAATAGCAGTTGTGTCATTTGTTCATGCCAGGTGAAAGTGGTGCTGGAAAAACTGAGTCAACAAAATACATTCTCAGGTATTGTATTTAGCATTTCATGTGGTTGTTATTTTCAAGAACTTCCTCTCACATATGAGACTTATTTCGTCTTCACCTTGTAAAACATACAAATTAGCTTGATAATACTATTGAGATTTGCCTTGCAAGCCACAGTTTTCTAAAGTACATTTTGCCTTCCTCATGCTTTCAGATCTTTTCATGCTGCTAAAATAATTTCAGGTACCTTGTTGAGACTGTTGGATCTGGGGAAACAGGGCATATTGAAAGACGAATTGTTGAAGGTACAGTTTATTTTGCTAGTCAAATGTGACATTTGATTAGGATGAAGCAAGCATGCAAGGGAATTTGATTTTAGGCAAGAGAGGTATTATATATAAGAGTAATCAATATGGCATGAGTTGCTTTATAGAACAATCTAGTTGTATTAGAGATCTTGATGCCATTTTTCTATACCATTGCAGCCATAATGTTTCATTGTACTTTTTCATTTTTCTATTAGCTAATCCTTTGCTTGAATCATTTGGTAATGCAAAGACCCTTAGGAATACAAATAGTAGCCGATTTGGTAAATATGTAGAAGTTCATTTTAATGAAAAGGTAAGAAATCAATAGTTTGTGATCAACTTCTTGTATGGCATGACTACTGTTTTGTGCTTTCCTTTATTAAGCAAAGAATTTACAGGCAAAACTAATTTCTCATATTTTTCAATATGTAACTGGTAGTTAGAAATTCACTTATGAACATTAATGCATTCATCAATGCCACTATTTAAATTCTTGGTTGAATATATTCAAGATCCATCAATGTTATATTTTATCTCTTAGGCCAGTCTTGTTGGTGCTTATATCTCACACTATCTTTTGGAGAAATCAAGAGTTTGTAAGCAGAGTAAAGGGGAAAGAAACTACCATGTATTCTATAGAATGTGTGCAGGTGCACCAGAAGATATGAAGAAAGCCTTGAAATTAGGGAAACTAGAATCTTTTAATGTAAGAAAGCAGATTTTACACTGCACTGCAACCTTCAGTTAGCTGACTTCAGTTTTGAACTGATTTGACACTAAGTTTTTTAGTCAGCCTACTCTCCAGTCCGAAATAGACTCCCCCCCCCCCAACTATTTATTTTTTCAAAAAATGCACACTAGGACATTCTTATTGCAACCCCCCCGCTTATTAATTTTGAGCCAAGAGGAACTTTTCCCAACCAGACACAGAATTCTCCGGCGATAGTAACTCGTTGTGAATGTTTGCTTTGATGAAAAAATGCTAGCGTGAAATGCGTAATTGCTCCAAGAAGCACTGAAAACGCAGCCGACAGTTGTGTCAATGATGATGACATTATGAACCACGATGATAGACACATTTTTAGCATGCTAGAAATATGTAATAAACGTAATAAATTTTATTTCAAAAAGTTAAAGTTTTTTATCCTATGCATATGTTGGTCTTCTCTCCACATCCATTTATAACAGCCCACCCCATAGACATTCACCTTGGAGCTTCTTCCACCCCCCGCTTATTGTAACCCCCCCGCGCTTATTTACTCGGAGATTTTTTTCCATCCCCCCGCTTATTGCTACCCCCCTTCTATTCCGAACTGGAGGGTACTCATTCAGTGATTAATCATTCAGCATTAACATTTCTTGTTCCGTTTATTTGATAATTGATTGACATATTGATTCAGCAGTGCGCAGTGAGCTGGATTGATACCATGTCTTTTGATTATTGCTCGAGTTCCTAAGTGCTATCTGTGCCTTGAAAAGTACAGACATTGGTTCAGATTATTGCTTGGATGACATATGTAGGTAGTCTGGTTACACATTGAAATTAGCAATGGTATCAAAGGAAGGGGGCAGTTGAGGTAGTCCCCAGATTCCAGCCCCTATAGTGAGTCTCTAATTTTAGAAGGAAGGAGTCAAATGATCAATTGGGGTATTGGAATTGAAACATTTTATGCTAGAGAAAGACTCATTTGGTACAAGCATGATTGCCAGCCCTCTTGTTTGGTTAGTGCACCCTCTTCAGTTCTGTTAAAAAAAGGTTTCCCACAAAAAGAGATAGCATGAGTCTAAACAGTCATTCATACAGGTCTTTTTTACGAGAAATGAAAATAACTTTTTTCCTCTGTGATTATTCAATGTCAGTTTTTGTAGTTCATATCGTTGGCATATATATCAACTTCCGACTGGCAGCTGTAAGGTCCATATTTCATTCATTCTTCCATCATAAGCTTGAATTTTGTCTTTAGTACCTCAAGACAACCCCACATGATCCAGAATTGGATGATGTGGCTGACTTTAAGAGAATGGACCAGGCAATGGACGCCGTTGGAATAAGTATCAAGACGAAGATGGATATATATCGTGTTGTTGCGGCCGTACTTCATCTGGGGAATGTCAATTTCGAAGAAAACACAAAGGATAAGAAGGGTAATTCTTGATGATGATTTCATGCTTTAATTTCCTTTATGCACTTCTAGGCAGTTCCCCGGCTATTTGCTTCAGTATACTTCTATATAAGGGCATTGTAAGCTTGGGTGCACACCGCTTGCAAGGTTCTTTATGACAAACCCATAGTTGATTTCCATACAGCTGTATTTTGTACTAAGTTGATTTGCTGTTTGAAAATTCTAAGCAGAAAAAACAAAGATGCTTTGAGCAGAAGATTAAGTGTTACTCAGAAATCTGTGAGTGGCTGTGCTTTATTTCTATTATCCATGAAGGAGAAGAATTCTACAAAGAAAATATTCTGAAAAGGTGAAAATTTTTCATGAAAAGTCGAGACAAGTCCTAGGGAGTATTTTAATTATGTGCGCTTTTCTTAGATACTCCTCAATTAATTTATTTCTTTGAAATTAACTTGCATATTCTGTAATTAATTCATGTTGTTTGAACTTTTAGTCCTGTAACAGGGTGGATTGTACTTGAGTTCTCCAGAAAATTTCTCCAACAAACATCGCATTTACCTCACTTGACACCATACATTCGCCTGGAATGCACTTTTTATTGTAACATAGTGTTTTAGTACTGAACTGGTGCAGTACGCCATCCAGAATAATCTGCTTTGCTGACCACCGAGTCTCATCCATTAGTGATCTATGATTTATGACTGTCAATTGTCAACTGCAATTTGAGGCCCAGCGATAAATGTGTTCGACAAATAGGTTCAGAATTTTTTCGGTAGAATAGTATCTGTGTTTTGTCTGTTGAATTGCTTAAGGGAGTTTGTTGTGCGTCAATGAAATATATTTGAGGAATGTTTATTCTTCGGCCACCATGAGCTGGAAGAGCATTGCGTTTACAATTTCAGTCGAATGTCTTAATTGTTTTGCAGGAGATTTTAGATAGAAACTACAATACATTTCATCTGGTTAATAGCTTTTAGAACCTAGTTGAAAAGACAGTGCTTTGATATGAGATATAATGGGCGTTCTAGTACTTCGCCTCTATCCGTCTTTTTCAGACACAGCAGCTGAAACTTGTCGATAATGGCTAATTAAACATATTTTTTCAGAATTCTAGGGCAAGTTTAAGCTATCCCAGAAAAATTTATTCTTAAGTCATGCTTTGACACTCTGATTGATATAAGAGTTCACAATTTTTGGTGTTCAATTAGCCATTGAAGTAGAAAGTTGTGTTTTTATTTGTCAGCGGAGGTATTGATGATAGCGGCCACCTCATCGCAGGTGATGGAGTCTTCTATATCTTGGTTATCTTACTTACTGTTGCCTCGTTGTTGTAGGTGGCTGTGAGGTTGCAGCCTCCTCAGAGGGAGTTGTGCGAGATGTTGCCACGTTGCTTGCAGTTGAACCGTCTGAATTGAAAATGTCCTTGGCAACAAGAGTCATGACAACAACAAAAGGTGGAGGATTTGGTACCATGTACAAGTATGTTGAATAACATTACACTCTTCCTTAAATTATGTTCTTCCTTAAATTACATTCTTCCTTGAATTACACTCTTCCTTGAACTACAGTCTTCTTTGAATTACGCTCTTCCTTGAAGTACAATCCTCCTTGAATTACACCCTTCCTTAAATTACACTCTTCCTTGAATTACACTCTTCCTTGAACTACAGTCTTCTTTGAATTACGCTCTTCCTTGAAGTACAATCCTCCTTGAATTACACCCTTCCTTAAATTACACTCTTCCTTGCATTACACTTTTCCGTAAATTGTTCTCTTCCGCATGTTGTACTTTCCCTTTAATTTTGTATTGACTCTTCCCTTGTCGTTTACGGTTCTTCAGATCGTCGGTAGCTTTTCTTTTTTAGATTTGTCTATTCTTAGAATAGTGCCAGTCCTATAATTCTTCATCGACTTTCTCCTTGTTATTCTAAATTTTTCCTTGTTATTAAAATTTAAAAATTAAATGATTTACCAATTTTATGGCTCAAACTAACATTATGGTACTAAGTGATATCATTTGTCCAGAGTTCCATTGAAAGTTGAGCAAGCTTGTGCTGCACGAGATGCATTGGCGAAAGCGATTTATTCGAAATTATTTGACCATATTGTATCCTGTATCAACCAATGTTTCCCTTTCAAATCCTCGGAGTACTTCATTGGCGTCCTGGATATTGCTGGCTTTGGTAAGCTCACCTGAACTTTATCGTAGTGGTGCATTTTTCGTAGGTTTTTATAGTCATACATTTTCATTTTATACAGATGGATATACGGAAGTTTCTCATCAATATTAAGTTATGAATAAGCTTTGTAGGTACAGCAATGAATGTGATTTTGCAAGCCATGTTTGGATAACTTTAATTGTTGATATATTTGCTCCCCAGACCCCTAGAAAGTACTTAACACAAGTTATGCTTAGATAAATTCGATAGGTGAAATACTTGCTTCCCAGGCCCCTGGAGAGTACTTATTTCCAGTTATGTTTGGATGAAATATTCACTCCTGAATCCCTTGGAGAATAATCGTTCAATCAGCATGCGAAATGGGCCTAAATGTAGCTGTAGAGCGCATGTGTGGTGAGAATCTTGCATGATGATTGGTCAATTAGGTTGGGAGAAAATAGATCTAATCAACCTCATAGACATTTGGTGGCAATGCTTAACTTGAGATGATTGCAAAATCAATCGAAACATGTCCTACAATAGTATATCGGCGGCCTTCTGGGTCCATATTGAAACCAGTTAACACAGATAAGGAAGTGTAAGAAGATCCATTCATTTTCTAGTTCACTATGGAGTCTATTCGTTTGTTTCTCAAACTTTAGTAAATAGCCTCCTCCATAATAACGGTAATAATTACGGAACTTTTTATTATTAGTAGTATTACGGCAACCTCTGTTACATTTTCTATGTTATTCGTGTTGAATTATTTTCACTGTTAATTCGTTCTTTTATTCATTCTTATCCATTCTCTTGCACTTTATTGAAGTAATCACGACAGTGCGAGAGCGATATGCCTAAGTTTACAGGTTATGCGATTTAGTTTTATCATCCCCACTTTTAACTATTTCTTGTTGAAGACGATATGATATACCATTTTTGTCTCTCTTCATTTTAGAGTTTTTTGAAGTCAATAGCTTTGAGCAATTTTGCATAAACTATTGCAACGAAAAGTTGCAGCAATTTTTCAACGAAAGGATCCTCAGGCAGGTATGATGTGGTGCCAAGTTCTGTTCCTATTCTCCTCTTGTTATTCAATTCTATTGACCAAGAGTGTTACTGTATAGTATTTTCTTAATTCAGCCTTTCTCTTGCAGAATGTTTAGTTGTTCTTTAATTTGGTATTAGGTTTGTGATTCGGTATTCGGTTTTCGATTTGGTATTTGGTTTTGCTGTATTATGATGAACGGCTGGTTGCATTCAAGGATGTCGTGGAAGGGGGCTCGGGGGGGATCCACCCCTTTGTTAAAATGAGAAGAATTTTGGGAGCTCAATCTCTTTTGAAATGAGTGTATGCTATTCTGTTAAGTTCTTACTTTGTTAGTATGATCCAACCCTTTGTTATGGCTTTATGTATATTTTCCATCATTTGCATTTGGTGTTTGCATAACTTTGTAGTTATTTACATTTGAACAGTTGGAATGAAATATTGGATGTGGTTATGGGCATGGCTCGTAGAAGTAGCTTACTGCTTAGCCCCCCTTCTCAGTTTTTTAGGACGGCACCCCTGGTTGCAATATAGTGGCTGGCATTTTGTGTCCTCTAAGCCCCTATTCTGCAACTGCCCACTACTCATTAGGACTCTGTTCATCTTGTGAAAGATGTTCTAGCATGTCCTAACGTCAAGATTCTCTACCTGAAGGAACAAGAGTTATACGATAAGGAAGGACTTGGCGTGAAAACTGTTGCCTATGTCGATAATCAGGATTGTATCGGTGAGTGAAATTTGACTAGCACTGAAATATTTATGATATAGTCACTAGCGTTCTATCGTTCATGTCTTTGGAGAATTAGACAAAATTAAGTTGATATTTGGGTATACATGGGAATAGTAGTATATACGAGATGCATTTCCACAGTTGAAAGCGTATTTTATGGTTAGACCCGTACATTTATTAGATGTTAAGTTGTGTGTGCATTTGAAATAAGAGTTATGATATAAGTAGGATTTGGCGTAATCCTTTCATTTATTCTAGATCGTGTGGATAATTTTCCGTAATTTTCAACTTTGATTTCATATCCTTTAGAAAGTTCCAGCATTTAATTGTACCTATCGTTAGCTTGATACCTTTTGTGAGTCAACTGTTTGTAGTCAATCAAAACATCATCTGACGTATTTTTGGCGTAATAATTTTTCAGACAAAGTTATATTTGCATGAGAGCCCAGTGCAAGTCATGTTTCCAGAGTTTTGTCAAATGTTGAGAGCAATCCGGCCTAGGAATGCGCCAAGCTCCTCTCTGAGGTATTTTTCATATTTTGGCTAGATTTGATCGAAACAAAAAGTAGTGGAATTATGGATCTGTTGAACGAGGAAGGAAAACTGCCGAAATCCTCTGAAGAACATTTTACAATAGAAGTACATCAAAGACACGGCAAACACTTCAGGTTGGCGGTATGTATTAACGCATATTTATAGTGTGCAACGTATGATCAATGCTATGATATTTTTTATTATTCAATGCTATCAACATTTCAATTCACGTATCATAATGTAAAAGTTATTTCATTAGGAGTCGATTTTTGACAGTGTATTGACACATTTTTACGATCAGTGGTATGACCTAGTGTAATCTCAATCTAATACACACTTAAGATATACACTTAAAACGTACACAAATGTCACTTGCATTGTTCTTCTAAGCAGGACTAGTGTGGCATTTTTTGTGCCCGATTTGCGCGTCATAGTTTTACTTGTTTCTCGCCTTTATCGAATATCATATCAACTGATAGTGGATCGGGGTCTTTTACTCGCAGATACCTCCAACTGTCTTTACTTTGGTAATACCATGTGTGGTGCGCAAACATTTGCAATAATGGAGCCGTGGTTGGATTTATCACATTTTCATCGTTACTATTTTCCTCCTCTGCATTGTATTTTTGTTTAATAATGGGCCCTCTCGCTTTGAACTGAAAGCCCCTCTGAACTCTGAGGCTCTCGGGTGGCAAAGGAGGATTTTTCTTCTCGAGAAATTCATTTACAGTCACCTGAAGTCCATTCTGTTTGGTAATTTGTTCCTCTTTCATTTTCTTCATATTTTTCATTGCATCTTCTTTGAATATGATTTCAGGCTTCATTAGGTAAGCGATTTTTTTGCTTTTTTCCTTCTGTCTCTCGTCAAATGAATATCGACTTGGCCTACCTGGCAGTGTGTGGCTTGATTTTGGCTTTACGACATTTGATATCTCCGGTGCGGACATAAATCTTCTGTGCCTGTAACTTGTGTACCCATCTTCTTGTTCGTTACTATCTGCCGTCCCATATCTGAAATTATGATACTTATTGGACATTACTGACGGTCTCACATTTTTTATTTCATTTGACCAAGACCACGATTTCGGCATATCAACAGACGGTCGCATCTGCAGTCGAAGCTCGCATTTATTGATCGTCGTGACTTCGCTCGTCAGTGGTGATAATTGTGCTCTGGAATCTTGACATAAAACAGCGTACCTTTTAGGAAGTATTTTCGTCTGAACGCTGTTTCCAATCATGGTTTCAACAATTTGCTTGTTTCAGCAAGATTTGGGCGCAAGATTAGTGAGGTTTTCTCCTTGTGCTTTGTGTTTTGATTCTTTTCTGTGTTGTAGCGTAGATAAAGTTATATGAAGTTCATCTACTTTCTTTTAACCAGTTGTATCGAAAAGTATTAACCTTTGTTGCTTTTCCGCAATTTATTCAATATCAAAATATTTTTTGTTTCTGAAAATTGTTATCTTTTCTTTACCACCGCCAGTTGTACATTCTTTCAACGCCCACGTTTAGAATGTTTTCCTTCTTAGATGCGTATTCCAGTTTTTCGGGTAGCCTTCTCAACAATTCTTTAAAATCTCTCTATGTTATTGATATTGGGCTCGTATCTCAGCAGATATATCCTCTTGGTTCCGAGACAATGCTCAGGAGTATTTTCCTCTTACTGTTATGATATGTCTCTGTGATTCTTAGAGCCTCTCTTTTCTCCGCTTAGCAGTTTCAGAATCGAAGGGCTGTATATATATTTATACATATAGATATACCATACAATCTTTGTCCTCCCACTTGCCTAACTATCTGTGCGATCTGATCTACCTGTCTTGATTTTATCTCACAGTAATTTGTTCTTCTTACTCGCTAAGTGATAAGTGTCCCTTACTAAGCAATTTCGCTCTTCATATCTTATCAACTGAATCTGGTCTTATCATCATCCTTCGCATTTTGCAAGCAGTCGACAACAACAGTATCTCCGTGGCAGCTTCTATTGACCCCTTGTTGCATAGAGACAAGAGAGTGTCAATTAAAAATTTGACTTAGCCTTCAGCAATGCATAAATCTTTAAAAGAAGTTCTGTTTACTATTTATGGGTTTGCATTTTATGTGGATAGCCACATAAATAATACATGACCTACCCGCAGCTTGATATAAAATAACCATTTATACTCGATGACCATTTTGTTTTGATATTGAAATGTACCATTTTGAATCGAACAGGTAGAGACACCTGTAGACACAAAGCTCGTGTGTGTTCCTCATATATTAATCACCATACATTTCCCATCGCTTTTACTATAAGTTTCGTTAGTGCCTTACCATTAAAGAGGAAGGGCCCCTAGAAAGTTAGCAACACTGAAGGCAACTTCCCTTAAATATTTCAACTCATCAATCAGTCAATGAATCAACAATCAATCAATCAATCAATCAATTACAGCTCTCATCATTCTTTTTTGTTTTTATTATAATTACTAATGGGTGCCCTTGTAGCACTTGCACGTCAATTCTATTCGTATAGGTATATTAAATCACACTCAAAGAGAGTAATATTTACCCTTTCATTTAAAGAGATTACCGAATGGAAACTTGCATTTATTACAGTTATAAGTATGCTTCTATTCCCACCTTAATAATTTACTTTAAAAGACTGTCAGAATGCGGAGAAAATGGATACAAATTTTCGACTTTTTGAAAGTACTGTACTTAATTCGTCCAAAACTACTAAAACAACAACGTACTTTCACTCCGTTGGTCAGTTTTCCGGATTTTGGTTCAATGTCAAACATTCTACAAAACTTTACAGCAACCTTGCATCTGGAGCTATTAGGGTTGTTATGTATTTCTATGCTCCCTTTGCTTTTGCATTGTAAGTGCTTGTTATTGTAAATTTTATGAGAATAAAAAAAAATTTGGAGCTATGGGTCCTCGGTAATTTCGAGCTTATTAACTCTTCACTCGATGTAGATTGATGACACTTGGTAGGCTTTTGATCTGTGTCAACTTTCATTCAAATTAGAATCATGCATATATAACCAAAAAGTAATTGTATCCTTCTGAGTACTCCTAGTTTTTCCATAGCTGTAATCAATTGTCCGCCATTACCATTATCCCAACTTAATTGATAACAGCAACAACAACAACAACAGCAACAGCAACAGCAACAACATATATCTGTTCGCAATTCCTCAGTCAGTATGAAGAATTGTGACTAGATATCTTCTTGTCGTTGTTGTTGTTGCTGATGACTTGATGAAGGTACTGCACTGATAATATGTACTTTTTGCTATTCGTTCAGTTGCCAAGGAAATCACCTTTACAAGCACATCGAAATCTTCGAGATGATCAAGGTTTTATAATTAGACACTTTGCAGGAGCAGTTTGTTACCAGACAGTAAGATTACCTTATTTGATGTAACTTCCTATTTGTTTAAGAATTATGACTATTTCCAGGCTCGCGGCTGCTTTTATTCATCTTTGTCAATGTTTTTTGTTCTATAAAAATCAATGAGCTATACTGTCGCAATTGATATTGTGAATCGAGAATGTCATATAGTGTGGAAATAGGCCGTCTATTTTACCTGCTCGAAGGCTATTAGTATGATGCAGTGAATTACCTCTCTGTGTACCTCTCTTTTGTCTCTCTCTGTGCCTCTGTATCTGTATCCATATAGCGTTCGAATCATTTGCTTTCGCTACTCCCTTATATTTACTGGTATACACAAATCTTTTTGTTCATTTTAGGCAGGATTCCTGGAAAAGAATGATGACGCGTTGCACGGAAGCCTTGAGGCTCTTGTACACGAAAGTAAAGATGAATTCATTTTGAACCTGTTCCCTGCTGGCTCAGCGAAAACGAAGAAGAAATTGGCTTTCGATAGTGTTAGCACTAAATTTAAGGTACTTTTCTGCATTCAGTTTTTAGCAAACATCAAATTATTGAACATCAATTGAGTACTCCTACAACCCCGCCTTAGTTTCGTAGAAAAAGACCTCATTCAATAATGGTACTTCATGCACATCTGATCATCAATCACCCATCCGTTATTTCTAATTATTATTATACGGATGTATTTTTTATAAATTCTAGAGCCATTTTTGCATATGTACTTATCATGGGATTAACACAAAAGCACTCACTTAGTGGAATAGGATATCTGTACTGATATTTTTCTATAATTTTGTTTCTAGACCCAACTTGTAAAGTTAATGGAAAAACTGAAAAGTACAGTAAGTCTATTTCGATAAAATCCATACATGTTTGGAGTTTTATTTTGTCTTAAAATTTTGCTTCAAACCACAAATTTGCCTTTGACAGCTATGGTTGTTGAAATTAGTTATTTTCCACCATACAAGAATCATGTTGTTTTTGTTAAAGTAATCGGAGGGGGGATTGGTTTGAAGATATCGCATGATGTCAATCAAACCATGCATCGTTCTTCTTCCCAGGGTTCCAATTTCATTCGCTGCATAAAACCGAACGATAAGATGAAGAGAAAGGATTTTGAAGGAGTTCAAATTCTGAGTCAATTGCAGTGTGCTGGCATGATATCTGTCCTGGAGTTAATGCAGAATGGATATCCATCGAGAGCAATGTTTGCAAGCTTATATGAAAAGTATGACATTTTATGATATAGCAGCTTTTTACAAGACATCTTGCTTCTTATCACATATATCCCGAATCTATAATTTAAGTTCAGTAGTTGATTTATTAAAATCAACACCAACAGCTGCATTTCTCTGCATTCAGAAGTTATCACGAATGGTAAAATTCTTGCAGTTTCATTCAATCCACTGTATTCAAATGCCTTGTTTTTGTTTTCAGGTACAAGGGGTATTTGCCACCAAGACTAGCTGCACTTGACCCGAGAACATTTTGCCAAGTATGTAGCCATACTTACAAATAAGTCATAAGTCATCTCAACCAACACTGCTCGATAGATATTTTTTGTTGCTGTCGTAGCTCATTCCTTAGAAATGCATGAACCAGATACCAATTGTGATTTTCCAAATTTTTTAAGTCACCACTAAATTCGTGAATGTAGTGGTGTTTTATGCTTTACGTTTTAGAGCAATTGCAGATTCTTGGATTTGATTTTGCCATTCTTCATTGTTTTAGGCGTTATTTCGGGCAATTGGAATTGGAAGTGATGATTTCAAATTTGGAATGTCAAAAGTTTTCTTTAGACCAGGAAAGGTATGCCATTAGTGCTTTCTTTAGTCAGCACAATTCTGTTCCTTTTGCTTTTTAGATGAAGTAATCTATTTTTTACTGTTTCCTATCACATATTTTAACCTTTTAGTCAAGCTCTCGACTTATCGTTTCTTTGCTAGTTACTTTAGCTTGGTTGCTGTAAAGATGATTTTTTTCTAGTTTGCAGAGTTTGACCAGTTAATGAAGTCGGACCCTGAAACTCTGAATGCCCTTGTAGCCAAAGTTCAAAAGTGGATCATTTGCAATCGGTGGAAAAGAGCGATTTGGGGAGCAATTTCTGTACAAAAACGTATGTTGAAACTAGATCCATTTTGAAATAATAGCATTACTTTCATTTTTAGTGTACTTTTGTGCAGTTCTGAGTTGGTTTTTTACAGGTTAGCGCTCGGTTTTTACTCCTGGATTAATTATTATTCATTCCAGTTGCGAACAAAATCAAGTATAGAAGAGAGCTGATAGTTCGGATTCAGAAAACAGTGAGAATGTTTCTGTCTGTTACTAGGCATAAGCCCAGGTGAGAGAGTATATGATAAATGCGATACTTTTGCAAAATAAGTTACACTAATCGTGTATATTTAAACAGGATTTGATCCTTAGTACTGTATCTCCTTTTGATCCTAAAGAGTACGCTTGATTTATGCACCAATGAAAGCTACTATCAGAGAAGTGGGTTAACCTGAAGGATACCTGAGCGGTTCTAGCAGGAGAATTGTTCTTTAATTTTTGGAAGGTAGATGCTGTGTCTACCTATAATCGAGTCTTTCATCATTCAGTGACATATGTTGAATATCTTTTGAACACAGAGTTGGATAATTTATATGTGAGTGATAATTTATATTTAATTTGTACTCCATTGCATGTGAGTGTTTTGTTGTTTCTTCAAAGGTACCGAGGAATCATGAAAGTAAGACGTCTTCAAAAGATGATCATCGACATGAATACACACGGTAAAATATGATAATGACTTATTCTTGAGTTCTAGAGATTATATATAAATATATATATATATATATATATATATATATATATATAAATATATATATATATTTATATATATATATATTTATATATAATGTAAATAGATATATATATATATATATATATATATATATTTATATATAATGTAAATAGATATATATATATGTGTATATATATACATATATACATATACATATATACATGTAAGAATTTATGTGTATATTTATATTCATATTTATATTTATGTACATATATGTTTACTCATTAGTAATCTTACAACTAGAAGAATTAGTCAAGACCCATACTTCAGTTCATTCATGACACTATCAAGACATGTCTTAACAGAAACAAGCAAATACTCAAATATTGCTGGTCATTTTGACAGAGTTTGGATGGTATCACAGAAAAGTTATTTGTGACTGTGACACTTGTTTTCCTTAGTTCTTGAATTCTTCTTCTTCAAATTGAAAATATTTTGTATCATTCAACGTAACCGAAAACTAACACTGTTTGTATTGTTCTGTGTGAAGCATCAAATTTGAAAAAAGACAGCGACGCTGTCGCAAAGCAAGTGAAAGCTCTTGAGATGGACATGGAAGCATTGGTCAAGGAAATTAAGGTGAAAGCTTTATGCTATTCAACCCCAACTCTTTACCATTGAAAATTTACCTTATTTCGAATCTGCAGCAAATCCGCTATCGTTGAACTGCAAAGTTCATCTAGTTGAAGATTCCTTGCCCTGTATAAGTGAGGAGGAGTACAAAGGCTCGACTTTCCGAGTAGAGACCCTACAATAATAACTTTCGATTATGCAAACTTCTCTTTTGACCAGCTGATACTACTTATCCATGAGTTCCGCTACATATCTTTGGACAGCTGGAGTTTACTCCCTCATTTTCCTAAAGGTATACCCTTACAAAGAGCATATATAATATTGGATGTTTTTAGCTTGTTCATTAGTAGAGTGTTTTGCCCATCTTTTCTTTTCATTTTCATCTTTTCCATTTTTTCAATGAATTTATATACAAGGAAAGACCTTGAAGTTTGAAAACGCAGCTTTTGTATACATCTAAAGATAAGGATGATATTAGAAAAGTTACCATTGATATTTATCAAGTAGCATTTCAAATATCATTGCTGACTCTTTTTGTCGTCGTCTTTATCTTCATAAGAAAGATTTCTTCAACCTTTGCATTTCACAGGACACATTGATGAAGGAGAACCAGATAAACACAGCATACGACGATTTATTCAATAAAATGACTATCCAGATGAAGGATCTTGAAAATCGACTGAAAGCACAAAAAGAAGAAGAGAGATTGAGGAAGATCCAGGAGCAAATGGAATTAGAAAGAAAGCGAAAGGAAGAAGAAGAAAGGAAGAAAAGATTGGAAGAAGAGGAAAGAAAGAGGTGAACACTAGTTGTTGTTGCTTAAACGAGTGTTTATCGTATTCGAGTTAGTTTCTTGTTAGGAGCACAACCTCAGTTACGGGAATAGTTGGCTGAAGTGCTTTTTGAATTTCTGTGCATGTTTTAGTTTGAACTATTGCTAGACTTAATGACTTCATAGTTCATAACTTTATGATAATGGCATATGAAAGTTGCTATTTTGTAATGATAATTTTAGGAAGCTCGAATTGGAGGAGAAGCTCAGACGTGAAGCTGAGGAGTTTGAACGACGTAGAAAAGAGGAGGAAGAAGCAAGCCGACTATTACTGGTATTTCCTTGCATTTTATTCTGCAAACATGATAAAACGTCGATTTCTCAGCCTGGATATTTTATTTTTTCCAATTAACTACAGGAGCTTGTCAGAATGGATTCCTATCCTGAACAAGTCGCGTTTTTGTGTATTTTTTTTACCTTGTCTGTTTAATCTTAGGAGAAATTGAGGTTGGAGAATGAAGAAGCTGAGAAAGCCAGGTTGGTACTACTTGGATGACATGATGGCTGGGAGGACTCTTTGCTTTGCTATAGTCAAGTTGTCAAAATAGTGAATTTTTCTTGCGTTGAATCAAGTTAGCAAAAGATTGTAGAGTAATTTCTTTATTGTTGAAAAAGGTTGTCCTCGGAATCAAAATGGAAATTTTTGAAGAGTAAATTATTCTTGTTTTGAGTTGTACGTTTATTTTGCAAGTTGACCGCATTTTATTTCCGTAGAAAAGCTCAAGAAGAGCAAGAACGAAGAGATTATGATTTAGCATTGCGTCTATCCACGGTTTGTTCTTTGTTTATACATTGCAATTTGTGTTTAAAATGAGATTTTAGCCATTATAAAGAATAATCTTCAAATTTTAATTCTTTTGAGATCGGTTAGCGCATATTTCTAGTGCTCACGGATTTTTACCGAGCAGCAGACACTTAAATGAAATGTCTGTGCCTGTAATTTTGGATTGACCTCTTCTGACAACAGACCAGCTTACTTTATAACCTTTTAATGGAATTTTTATTTTAAATGAATTTCTTCGATTTACAGGAAGGCGACAACTCTGTAAAAATCAAGGTATATCTTTTGTATTAGTCTAATCAAATGTGATTGACAATTTCTTGATTTAATTTAGCTATATGCATAACATCCTCGAGAATCATCAATCTTGTACTCAGCTCTTCTCCTTTCTCTCTCTCGTATTAGTTCGTACTTCTTTGTGGTCTATGATAGTTCATTCAATAACTTTGCGCATTCTAGGGCATAGCCACGAAATGTTTGCTTGGTTAAGAGCTCTGTTCAGGTGTATTTTCTCCTAGCTCAATTGATCAATCATCATGCAAAATGGACCTAAGTTTAGCTGGGGAACGAATGTGTGGTCAGAATCCAGCATAATGATTGGTTGATATGGTTGGGAGAAAATAGACCTGATCAGGGCTCTCAACCAATCAAATATTTGGTGGTTATGCTCTGTTCTAGTACTTCAATCTGCTGATATGCCAATCTATTCATGACATAGTCATCATTAGCGTCTTATATAGTGCTTTCAATATAAGTGATTTTCACTTTAACTGGTTTAACTTAAAGTTAATGTCTCTACCATCCCCAGGATCCCCAGCAAGTAGTTGTTGAAGATATTACGCCTAGCAAGTAAGTTGCTTATTGTATTCGAAAGGAAATAGACTCAGTATATTGAATGTACAAATGGATGAATGAATGAATGAATGAATGAATGAATGAATGAATGAATGAATGAATGGACGGATGGATGGATGGATGGGTGGCTGGATGGATGATTTTAATGGATGGATAACATGACTAGAACAGTAAGTGAATGAATAAGTGAACAAATGAATGAATGAGTGAATGAGTGACTGAGTGACTGAGTGAATGAATGAGTGAATGAATGAATGAATGAATGAATGAATGAATGAATGAGTAATTGAATCAATTTTCGGGAAAAGTTATAGTTAGCTAAGCAAAGAGCTAAGCAAAGGTGAAATTAAAAACCAGAATTTTACTATTTTTAATAATTGATAAAGTTAGGGTTTTTATTGCGGAATCTGTTTTTTTGAAATTTGTGAATCATTATTGAATATCTTCTCTTAGGCCTGCAAGTTCTGTTAATAAGAACACTGACCTTAGAGCAATGAAATATGATGAGCTTAGAGCAATAATCAATACGTCTACCGGTCCGTATATATATATTCTTTAATTTTGCTTAGAAAGTGTATTGCCTTTTTGGCGGATGTGCAGTTTAGGGTAACAGCCAAATCTCTTTAAAGTCTATGCGAAACTACTCCATAAGATGAAGAGAGTCAAAACAGACGATAAAGAGTGCTGTATTACTTACCAATTACTTATTTACTTCTATTTTCTCTCGATCAGCACTGAAATCCCTTTTTGCATTAAGAAACTTCCGCCCATTCTACATCCAACCCTAGCCCTAACCCTGCCCTTACTTACTCTACACAGAACCCTAACCCTGACCCTACCCCGAACTCTAGGTAATTAGTAGGTAGTACCGCACTTTTTATCATCTGTTTCGACTCTCTTCATCGTAAGGAGTAATTTCGTATAGAATTTAACGCGATTTGGCTTTCACCCTAAACTGCACATCCGCCGCCTTTTCATCTTTATCTTTTACTAATCATGGTGCTCACGACCTGTAACCTAGTTGACTAGCTTTTCAAATTTTTGACAATTCCTTCCAACAGAACTGAAATGCCTTGATTTAAGATCGTAATTATACTTTTTATGTTAAATGATTGCAATTGATTTCTTGTCTTCCACGTTTTCGTGAGTACAGAATATATATAATCTGAGAGGTGGGAATAAATGGGGGGGTGGCTGGAAAATTTTCTGAAAATGTATAACTGGAGCGGTTGAAGTAAATGGGAAGCTGGAAATTAAAACATGATATTTTAAGGAGCAACTTTCACAACCGCTTACATGCACTATTTTTTTTTCAATCAGATCGAAACATGGTGTAAATGATTATCATAGAACTGTTTGGTTGTTCTCTAGGTAAAAAAGCAGTTTCTGGGGAGAAGCACAATTTTATCTAGGACATTTTGAAGTTAATTAGTGGGGAGGTTGGAATGAGCGCGGGAGGGTTGGGAAGAAATTCAAAAACGATCAGGTTGGAAGAATTATTCGATACTCAAGAATATGTACTAACGAATGATAAGTCGACAATTGCGCTTTTGTTTCGAAAATTAATTTGATTTTTTTTCCAATTTTCAGACGTGGAATTGCTGACAGCTTGCCGAGCCGAGTTCCACCGTCGTCTCAAAGTGTACCATGATTGGCGTAAAAAGAACAAACAAACAAAAGCAAACAAATCTGCTGAACAACGAGCCCCATTGGAAGTTATCAAAAACTGTATGAATCATTCTGATATCACACCTGTGTCTTTTTTCATAATTCAATTTAATGAGCCTTTCATGGGCCCTGACATGTAATACGACTAATATACTCAATTATACATAATAAATATAATATTTTAATGCAACATAAAAACAAAGCACTTGCTCCTGTAGTTAATTGTTCTATCGCAATGGCACTGGCGTTGAATGATTCATTTCTTCTTTGGAAGGCAGTTCTTAATTCAAAGAAGAAACACCTGTTTCATTTGCCTAGTTTTGGCCAATTCATGTTGGCTAAGTCGAACCACCATTATCGAATTTTGTTAATCAGCACATGCAACTTGTACATCTTCATGCAGACATTCAGTGAATCAGGGGGTTTTATAGTATGCTAACTAGTAGGGAAAAGTTTCCACTAGCGGAAATTCCTTAAGAATTCTACGCATTGAAGGGAGGTGCGATCTACTCTTAAATATGCAAGCATCGCTATACCCTATGTTATCAAAGTGGAGTACAAGTTTTTTTTTATAAGAAAAATGTTTATAAGAAAATGAGGCTCAAATGGCCGAAATCTTAAGAAAATCCTAAGAAAATTACAAGGCTCAAGTTCAAGAAAATGCTAAGAAAATCACAGTTCATCTTCTTTACATGCCAGAAATTGATATTGGGTCATTTTTGCAAACTCTCGTACAAAGATCGAGACTTATGGTGGCCCAACAAATACAGAGTAGTCTGTTTCAGCCAGTTTATTCCTGCAGAAGTTAAGAAAGTCTTAAGAAAATCTCAGCCTCATATTCATGAAAAGTTAAGAAAATTGAGCCTCAGGAAAAGTGGTTTTCTTCTAAAAAATACGTGTAACTGCTTGGGCACTTTGCATCCTTTGAGTATTTTTGCAACGGAATGAAATCTGATAATTACAGTAATAGTGAACAATGTAAGTAATTCGATGGAGTGGCAACCTTTTGTAATCAAACCAGGGTATAGCCGCAGTCATCTTTAAGACCCTTATATGGTAGAAGTAGCCCCCCCCCACGTATTCAATTACACGCCTCGTTTGAGATACAAGTTATTTTTTAATTTTTGCTGCGTTTCGTTTTGCGATAACATTTTTTTGAGTTGTTTTCAAAACCTCTTTTTAAGCATTTTCTTCATGAGATGATAGTTCTAATTCAATTTTATTGCAAATGTAAATTCAAATTCTAATGCAGTAGATATTGCAGTATTCTCACGTCGAAGCTCTGAATGCATATCGGTAGTCAGATTCAACTAAGTTTTTTACGTTTTTGTAGCGGAAGAGAATGCAAAATTACAACAGAAGCAATCTGCACCTCCACAGCAGAATGTTAAAGTAGTGACACAACCTCAATCGGTGCAACGATTCTTCCGTGTTCCTTTTGCTAAACCAGCCAACCAATACCGAAGTAATGAATATAAAAAGTCTGGTTTGTGGTAAGTAAAATATATATTGTTATGAAAATTTGTCAGACTGATGTTACTATTGTCGTTATTACTAGATTGAAGTTGTTTTTGTTATTTGATTCTGGATTGAATGGACGTATTTGAAAGAACATTCTAGGTTGCTAGCGGACAGGTCACATTTACAGTGTGCCCTCGTTCTAGTAGAGTAGAACTTAGTTGATGAGTATATATATATCACTGATTCAGAGCCACATTTGCATAGTATATAAATATATACGAGAAGAATCAAAAATATACTTCACTTAAATGATAGACGTTTCGATAAATATCTTCATTAGAACTGATACATACATACATATATATATATATATATATATATATATATATATATATATATATATATATATATATATATATATATATATATATATATATATATATATATATATATATATATATAAATATAAATATATATATATATATATATATATATATATATATATATATATATATATATATATATATATATATATATATATGTGTGTGTGTGTGTGTGTGTGTGTGTGTGTGTGTGTGTGTGTGTGTGTGTGTGTGTGTGTGTGTGTGTGTGTGTGTGTGTGTGTGTGTGTGTGTGTGTGTGTGTGTGTGTATGTCTTCACTACAGCATGAAAAAGCGACACCATGTTTTAGGCATATTGAAACGCTTCTTTCGTCCGACACTCGTCAGAGTATAAAGCGTCGGATAGCAGCCAAAAGGTGAACCGAAATGTATACCCAGATGCGGATACATGTGTTATGATGAATAATGTGTCCAGTTAGCCGTATGATTGGCCACTTGGCACCTGTTCACCACTGTTTACTTGAAGAGTCATATATAATATATATATAGAATAAAACACAAATATACTTTTCTGTCAGTAAACGTTTCGATTAGAATCTTCATTAGTACTGTACTGATGAAGATTCTAATCGACACGTTTACTGACAGAAAAGTATATTTGTGTTTTATTCTATACAATTTATATACGTTGTGGATGCAGCTTAGGATCAGTTTATATATATATATATATATATATATATATATATATATATATATATATATATATATATATATATATATATATATATATATATATATATATATATATATAACACACAAGAAACACTGCAAAATGTCTTGCTGGGATTTTTTTCTTAGAAGCAGTGTTTCAACCTAGGCTTCGTGCAATGGTACTTAGCGTTGCATCGATTATTGACATGTTACTTGAACAATTTTGGAATCAGTTACTTCTTGGTAGATCGGTCCCTTTTTGTACTGAGGACCATTGCTTTGGAGATGTTCCATCAAAGTATAACGTGTGTTTCAGGTATGCACACTTTGATGGCGAATGGGTAGCCAGACAATTGGAAATACATCCAAATGGTGTTCTGCTGTTGATTGCTGGACGAGATGATCTTGAAATGTGTGAATTAAGCCTTTCCCAATGTGGTTTGACAAGAAGGCCGGGTGCAGAGATAACTAGGAATGAATTCGAATCCGAATGGCAAAGATACGGTGGCATGAATCAGGATTTCAGGGCAAAGCCCAGAAAGTAAGCACTTTGTATTTAATTTTTACCTCTAGCCGTTTCTTAATTTATGATAAGTGCTTGAACTGAAGTTCTGCACACTTTATAACTGCTCGAATGGTAGAGCTCTGATTTGAGCACTTCAGATTCTTTTTAAATTCCAATTTTCGCAGCACTAGATGATGTATAATTCTGGTTCTAGGTATTGATGTTATTATGACGTATATAGTTATTGAATAATGGGGAATAGATAATTGATCATACTGTCTCATTTAATAGTCATTAACTCAGGCCTCTGTTGCGTCCAGCATGCACTTAAAAACCAATGTCAGTACGAGTCTTGTGTGGTTGCAGCTTAAGATAACTATTTGCTTGTTCACATTTTCGTCCAAATCTTTTCAGTTTGTTCGTATCAGTATTAGCACGACATAAGTCTTGTTCGTTCACACTCTTACCAAAAGATCCCATTTTCCACCAAAAGCTAGCTGAGCTTTCTATCAGGCGGCAATTTGCACTTCCAAAATTAAACACCTAGTCCCAAAACGTTCACAAAGTGCTCATCAAACCACTATATTCACGAAGAAAAGTCCGAGTATTGCTCGGAGGTACAGAGAAGTATGAAACATCTTCGCCTAGCATCTGCCACTACTAGTATTTGGACATTTTTGGTCCATATGTGCAGCTATATCAACTTCATATCGCAAAATATATTCCAATGCATTGTAATTACCAATGTGATGCTACTTGCTTTTGATGCATCTGCGCAGTCTTACACATATGGTATGATATACTCTTGTTTGAGAACACTGAGGCTCGATATCCCAAAACGTTAAGAATTCTGCTGGAACATCCTCGGCCTCATATTAGGCATTTCACAAGCACTCAACCACTCTAAAACCCATAATAAACGGGTGGATCACAATAAGTGGGGAGTCTAGCAAATTTCGAAAGTTATTTATCGGCGGTTCAAAATAAGTGGAGGGGATAATAAGACCCCCAGATTAATATTTGTAGGGGTCAACAGCGTCTAGACATGTCTGTTCCTACGAAGTGCTAACTTCACGTAAAAATTAGCATAACATAAGGTATGAGGATTAACTGAGTTTGAACGAAGTCCCTGCATTCGCATGATCGGAGAAATGATTTATGCAGATTTGAAGCCACTTAAATATTGTTAGGATTAATAGACGAGGAGTCAAACTAAGGAGCGGGGGGCTTTCAAATCAGCCAAAGTTAATTGACTCCCCCGTTTATTCTGGGTTTTAGAGTATGCACATTTTTTGGCAATCAAATTCTAATGAGATTGGTATTAAGCATTAGCATTCATAGATTTCTTTTCAAAAGTAGCCCAGCCGACTGTCTGAGATACTGCATACTGCTTAAAGTTTTTCAAATATTCGCAACACGTCACTCTTTAAATCAGCAACATTTTAAGAACATTTCAATCTAAAAATGTCAACAAATTAGGGATATCGAGTCTCAACAAATTCTCAAATCGAGTCTTACTTTTTGTCCACAATTATGGCTCAGTTTTCTCCTTTTGAAAATCGACATCCTTGCATTTCAATTTCCCTCACTTTTGGTCAAATTACCAAAGCCATTGCCATACCTTTTGGCCATACCTTTTGGTTCATTTTCATCACTTTTCAATCTGCAATCAAAATCCTTGAAGCTAAATTTGGATCCTTTTCGGACATTGTGCAAGCGCTATAACCTTGCTTTTTGGCAAAGATTGGATCATTTTTAATTATTTTCAACCAACAATAAACATCCTTGACATTCCATTCCGGTAATTTTTCGACAAATTAACAAGATTTCAGCCATACCTTAGGCTAACCCTAGCTGGTTTTCATCACTTTCTCATCCCCACCATGAGTCAAATTTACTTTTGATCATTTTTTCGCAACCACCCACGACGGTAGCCCCCTAGCTGAGTACTCATTTACAAAGGCTATACCTTTACTGTTTGGCCAAAAATGGCTCATTTTCATCACTTTTCAATCTGCAATCAAAATCAATCAATTTCAAATTTGGTCATTTTTTGGCAAAATACCAAGGCTATAGCCTTACTTTTTGGCCAAAAATTGGCTCATTTTCATCACTTTTCATTCTGGAATCAAAATCAATCAATTTCAAATTTGGTCATTTTGTGGCAAAATACCAAGGCTATAGCCTTACTTTTTGGCCAAAAATGGCTCATTTTCATCACTTTTCAATCTGCAATCAAAGTCAATCAATTTCAAATTTGGTCATTTTTTGGCAAAATACCAAGGCTATAGCCTTACTTTTTGGCCAAAAGCGGCTCATTTTCATCACTTTTAAATCTGCAATCAAAATCAATCAATTTCAAATTTGGTCATGTTTTGGCAAAATACCAAGGCTATAGCCTTACTTTTTGGCCACAATTGGCTCATTTTCATCACTTTTCAATCTGCAATCAAAATCTATCAATTTCAAATTTGGTCATTTTTTGGCAAAATACCAAGGCTATAGCCTTACTTTTTGGCCAAAAATGGCTCATTTTCATCACTTTTCAATCTGCAATCAAAATCAATCAATTTCAAATTTGGTCATTTTGTGGCAAAATACCAAGGCTATAGCCTTACTTTTTGGCCAAAAATGGCTCATTTTCATCACTTTTCAATCTGCAATCAAAATCAATCAATTTCAAATTTGGTCATTTTTTGGCAAAATACCAAGGCTATAGCCTTACTTTTTGGCCAAAAATGGCTCACTTTCATCACTTTTCATTCTGCAATCAAAATCAATCAATTTCAAATTTGGTCATTTTTTGGCAAAATACCAAGGCTATAGCCTTACTTTTTGGCCACAAATGGCTCATTTTCATCACTTTTCAATCTGCAATCAAAGTCAATCAATTTCAAATTTGGTCATTTTTTGCCAAAATACCAAGGCTATAGCCTTACTTTTTGGCCAACAACGGCTCATTTTCATCACTTTTAAATCTGCAATCAAAATCAATCAATTTCAAATTTGGTCATTTTTTGGCAAAATACCAAGCCTATAGCCTTACTTTTTGGCCACAATTGGCTCATTTTCATCACTTTTCAATCTGCAATCAAAATCAATCAATTTCAAATTTGGTCATTTTTTGGCAAAATACCAAGGCTATAGCCTTACTTTTTGGCCAACAACGGCTCATTTTCATCACTTTTCAATCTGCAATCAAAATCAATCAATTTCAAATTTGGTCATGTTTTGGCAAAATACCAAGGCTATAGCCTTACTTTTTGGCCAAAAATGGCTCACTTTCATCACTTTTCATTCTGCAATCAAAATCAATCAATTTCAAATTTGGTCATGTTTTGGCAAAATACCAAGCCTATAGCCTTACTTTTTGGCCACAATTGGCTCATGTTCATCACTTTTCAATCTGCAATCAACATCAATCAATTTCAAATTTGGTCATTTTTTGGCAAAATACCAAGGCTATAGCCTTACTTTTTGGCCAACAACGGCTCATTTTCATCACTTTTCAATCTGCAATCAAAATCAATCAATTTCAAATTTGGTCATTTTTTGGCAAAATACCAAGGCTATAGCCTTACTTTTTGGCCACAAATGGCTCATTTTCATCACTTTTCAATCTGCAATCAAAGTCAATCAATTTCAAATTTGGTCATTTTTTGGCAAAATACCAAGGCTATAGCCTTACATTTTGGCCACAATTGGCTCATTTTCATCACTTTTCAATCTGCAATCAAAATCAATCAATTTCAAATTTGGTCATTTTTTGGCAAATTACCAAGGCTATAGCCTTACTTTTTGGCCAAATATGGCTCATTTTCATCACTTTTCAATCTGCAATCACAATCAATCAATTTCAAATTTGGTCATTTTTTGGCAAAATACCAAGGCTATAGCCTTACTTATTCGCCAAAAATGGCTCATTTTCATCACTTGTTAATCTGCAATCACAATCAATCAATTTCAAATTTGGTCATGTTTTGGCAAAATACCAAGGCTATAGCCTTACTTTTTGGCCAAAAATGGCTCATTTTCATCACTTTTCAATCTGCAATCAAAATCAATCAATTTCAACTTTGGTCATTTTTTGGCAAAATACCAAGGCTATAGCCTTACTTTTTGGCCAAACATGGCTCATTTTCATCACGTTTCATTCTGCAATCAAAATCAATCAATTTCAAATTTGGTCATTTTTTGGCAAAATACCAAGGCTATAGCCTTACTTTTTGGCCAAAACTGGCTCATTTTCATCACTTTTCAATCTGCAATCAAAATCAATCAATTTCAAATTTGGTCATTTTTTGGCAAATACCAAGGCTATAGCCTTACTTTTTGGCCAAAAATGGCTCACTTTCATCACTTTTCATTCTGCAATCAAAATCAATCAATTTCAAATTTGGTCATTTTTTGGCAAAATACCAAGGCTATAGCCTTACTTTTTGGCCACAAATGGCTCATTTTCATCACTTTTCAATCTGCAATCAAAGTCAATCAATTTCAAATTTGGTCATTTTGTGGCAAAATACCAAGGCTATATCCTTACATTTTGGCCACAATTGGCTCATTTTCATCACTTTTCAATCTGCAATCAAAATCAATCAATTTCAAATTTGGTCATTTTTTGGCAAATTACCAAGGCTATAGCCTTACTTTTTGGCCAAATATGGCTCATTTTCATCACTTTTCAATCTGCAATCAAAATCAATCAATTTCAAATTTGGTCATTTTTTGGCAAAATACCAAGGCTATAGCCTTACTTATTGGCCAAAAATGGCTCATTTTCATCACTTGTCAATCTGCAATCACAATCAATCAATTTCAAATTTGGTCATTTTTTGGCAAAATACCAAGGCTATAGCCTTACTTTTTGGCCAAAAATGGCTCATTTTCATCACTTTTCAATCTGCAATCAAAATCAATCAATTTCAACTTTGGTCATTTTTTGGCAAAATACCAAGGCTATAGCCTTACTTTGTGGCCAAACATGGCTCATTTTCATCACGTTTCATTCTGCAATCAAAATCAATCAATTTCAACTTTGGTCATTTTTTGGCAAAATACCAAGGCTATAGCCTTACTTTTTGGCCAAAAATGGCTCATTTTCATCACTTTTCAATCTGCAATCAAAATCAATCAATTTCAAATTTGGTCATTTTTTGGCAAAATACCAAGCCTATAGCCTTACTTTTTGGCCACAATTGGCTCATTTTCATCACTTTTCAATCTGCAATCAAAATCAATCAATTTCAAATTTGGTCATTTTTTGGCAAAATACCAAGGCTATAGCCTTACTTTTTGGCCAACAACGGCTCATTTTCATCACTTTTCAATCTGCAATCAAAATCAATCAATGTCAAATTTGGTCATTTTGTGGCACAATACCAAGGCTATAGCCTTACTTTTTGGCCAAACATGGCTCATTTTCATCACGTTTCATTCTGCAATCAAAATCAATCAATTTCAAATTTGGTCATTGTTTGGCAAAATACCAAGGCTATAGCCTTACTTTTTGGCCAAAACTGGCTCATTTTCATCACTTTTCAATCTGCAATCAAAATCAATCAATTTCAAATTTGGTCATTTTTTGGCAAAATACCAAGGCTATAGCCTTACTTTTTGGCCAAGAATGGCTCACTTTCATCACTTTTCATTCTGCAATCAAAATCAATCAATTTCAAATTTGGTCATTTTTTGGCAAAATACCAAGGCTATAGCCTTACTTTTTGGCCACAAATGGCTCATTTTCATCACTTTTCAATCTGCAATCAAAGTCAATCAATTTCAAATTTGGTCATTTTTTGGCAAAATACCAAGGCTATAGCCTTACATTTTGGCCACAATTGGCTCATTTTCATCACTTTTCAATCTGCAATCAAAATCAATCAATTTCAAATTTGGTCATTTTTTGGCAAATTACCAAGGCTATAGCCTTACTTTTTGGCCAAATATGGCTCATTTTCATCACTTTTCAATCTGCAATCAAAATCAATCAATTTCAAATTTGGTCATTTTTTGGCAAAATACCAAGGCTATAGCCTTACTTATTGGCCAAAAATGGCTCATTTTCATCACTTGTCAATCTGCAATCACAATCAATCAATTTCAAATTTGGTCATTTTTTGGCAAAATACCAAGGCTATAGCCTTACTTTTTGGCCAAAAATGGCTCATTTTCATCACTTTTCAATCTGCAATCAAAATCAATCAATTTCAACTTTGGTCATTTTTTGGCAAAATACCAAGGCTATAGCCTTACTTTTTGGCCAAACATGGCTCATTTTCATCACGTTTCATTCTGCAATCAAAATCAATCAATTTCAACTTTGGTCATTTTTTGGCAAAATACCAAGGCTATAGCCTTACTTATTGGCCAAAAATGGCTCATTTTCATCACTTGTCAATCTGCAATCACAATCAATCAATTTCAAATTTGGTCATTTTTTGGCAAAATACCAAGGCTATAGCCTTACTTTTTGGCCAAAAATGGCTCATTTTCATCACTTTTCAATCTGCAATCAAAATCAATCAATTTCAACTTTGGTCATTTTTTGGCAAAATACCAAGGCTATAGCCTTACTTTTTGGCCAAACATGGCTCATTTTCATCACGTTTCATTCTGCAATCAAAATCAATCAATTTCAAATTTGGTCATTTTTTGGCAAAATACCAAGGCTATAGCCTTACTTTTTGGCCAAAACTGGCTCATTTTCATCACTTTTCAATCTGCAATCAAAATCAATCAATTTCAAATTTGGTCATTTTTTGGCAAAATACCAAGGCTATAGCCTTACTTTTTGGCCAAGAATGGCTCACTTTCATCACTTTTCATTCTGCAATCAAAATCAATCAATTTCAAATTTGGTCATTTTTTGGCAAAATACCAAGGCTATAGCCTTACTTTTTGGCCAGAAATGGCTCATTTTCATCACTTTTCAATCTGCAATCAAAGTCAATCAATTTCAAATTTGGTCATTTTTTGGCAAAATACCAAGGCTATAGCCTTACATTTTGGCCACAATTGGCTCATTTTCATCACTTTTCAATCTGCAATCAAAATCAATCAATTTCAAATTTGGTCATTTTTTGGCAAATTACCAAGGCTATAGCCTTACTTTTTGGCCAAATATGGCTCATTTTCATCACTTTTCAATCTGCAATCAAAATCAATCAATTTCAAATTTGGTCATTTTTTGGCAAAATACCAAGGCTATAGCCTTACTTATTGGCCAAAAATGGCTCATTTTCATCACTTGTCAATCTGCAATCACAATCAATCAATTTCAAATTTGGTCATTTTTTGGCAAAATACCAAGGCTATAGCCTTACTTTTTGGCCAAAAATGGCTCATTTTCATCACTTTTCAATCTGCAATCAAAATCAATCAATTTCAACTTTGGTCATTTTTTGGCAAAATACCAAGGCTATAGCCTTACTTTTTGGCCAAACATGGCTCATTTTCATCACGTTTCATTCTGCAATCAAAATCAATCAATTTCAACTTTGGTCATTTTTTGGCAAAATACCAAGGCTATAGCCTTACTTATTGGCCAAAAATGGCTCATTTTCATCACTTGTCAATCTGCAATCACAATCAATCAATTTCAAATTTGGTCATTTTTTGGCAAAATACCAAGGCTATAGCCTTACTTTTTGGCCAAAAATGGCTCATTTTCATCACTTTTCAATCTGCAATCAAAATCAATCAATTTCAACTTTGGTCATTTTTTGGCAAAATACCAAGGCTATAGCCTTACTTTTTGGCCAAACATGGCTCATTTTCATCACGTTTCATTCTGCAATCAAAATCAATCAATTTCAAATTTGGTCATTTTTTGGCAAAATACCAAGGCTATAGCCTTACTTTTTGGCCAAACATGGCTCATTTTCATCACGTTTCATTCTGCAATCAAAATCAATCAATTTCAACTTTGGTCACTTTTTGGCAAAATACCAAGGCTATAGCCTTACTTTTTGGCCAAAAATGGCTCATTTTCATCACTTTTCAATCTGCAATCAAAATCAATCAATTTCAAATTTGGTCATTTTTTGCCAAAATACCAAGGCTATAGCCTTACTTTTTGGCCAAAAGCGGCTCATTTTCATCACTTTTAAATCTGCAATCAAAATCAATCAATTTCAAATTTGGTCATTTTTTGGCAAAATACCAAGGCTATAGCCTTACTTTTTGGCCACAATTGGCTCATTTTCATCACTTTTCAATCTGCAATCAAAATCAATCAATTTCAAATTTGGTCATTTTTTGGCAAATTACCAAGGCTATAGCCTTACTTTTTGGCCAAAAATGGCTCATGTTAATCACTTTTCAATCTGCAATCAAAATCAATCAATTTCAAATTTGGTCATTGTGTGGCAAAATACCGAGACTATAGCCTTACTTTTTGGCCAACAATGGCTCATTTTCATCACTTTTCAATCTGCAATCAAAATCAATCAATTTCAAATTTGGTCATTTTTAGGCAAAATACCAAGGCTATAGCCTTACTTTTTGGCCACAAATGGCTCATTTTCATCACTTTTCAATCTGCAATCAAAATCAATCAATTTCAAATTTGGTCATTTTTTGGCAAATTACCAAGGCTATAGCCTTACTTTTTGGCCAATAATGGCTCATTTTCATCACTTTTCAATCTGCAATCAAAATCAATCAATTTCAAATTTGGTCATTTTGTGGCAAAATACCAAGGCTATAGCCTTACTTCTTGGCCAAAAATGGCTCATTTTCATCACTTTTCAATCTGCAATCAAAATCACTCAATTTCAAATTTGGTCATTTTGTGGCAAAATACCAAGGCTATAGCCTTACGTTTTGGCCAAAAATGGCTCATTTTCATCGCTTTTCAATCTGCAATCAAAATCAATGAATTTCAAATTTGGTGATTTTTTGGCAAAATACCAAGGCTATAGCCTTACTTTTTGGCCAAAACTGGCTCATTTTCATCACTTTTCAATCTGCAATCAAAATCAATCAATTTCAAATTTGGTCATTTTTTGGCAAAATACCTAGGCTATAGCCTTACTTTTTGGCCAAAAATGGCTCATTTTCATCACTTTTCAATCTGCAATCAAAATCAATCAATTTCAAATTTGGTCATTTTGTGGCAAAATACCAAGGCTATAGCCTTACTTTTTGGCCAAAAATGGCTCATTTTCATCACTTTTCAATCTGCAATCAAAATCAATCAATTTCAAATTTGGTCATTTTGTGGCAAAATACCAAGGCTATAGCCTTACTTTTTGGCCAAAAATGGCTCATTTTCATCACTTTTCAATCTGCAATCAAAATCAATCAATTTCAAATTTGGTCATTTTTGGCAAAATACCAAGGCTATAGCCTTAATTTTTGGCCAAAAATGGCTCATTTTCATCACTTTTCAATCTGCAATCAAAATCAATCAATTTCAAATTTGGTCATTTTGTGGCAAAATACCTAGGCTATAGCCTTACTTCTTGGCCAAAAATGGCTCATTTTCATCACTTGTCAATCTGCAATCAAAATCAATCAATTTCAAATTTGGTCATGGTTTGGGAAAATACCAAGGCTATAGCCTTAATTTTTGGCCAAAAATGGCTCATTTTCATCACTTTTCAATCTGCAATCAAAATCAATCAATTTCAAATTTGGTCATTTTGTGGCAAAATACCTAGCCTATAGCCTTCCTTCTTGGCCAAAAATGGCTCATTTTCATCACTTGTCAATCTGCAATCAAAATCAATCAATTTCAAATTTGGTCATGGTTTGGGAAAATACCAAGGCTATAGCCTTACTTTTTGGCCAAAAATGGCTCATTTTCATCACTTTTCAATCTGCAATCAAAATCAATCAATTTCAAATTTGGTCATGGTTTGGGAAAATACCAAGGCTATAGCCTTACTTTTTGGCCAAAAATGGCTCATTTTCATCACTTTTCAATCTGCAATCAAAATCAATCAATTTCAAATTTGGTCATTTTTTGGCAAAATACCAAGGCTATAGCCTTACTTTTTGGCCAATAATGGCTCATTTTCATCACTTTTCAATCTGCAATCAAAATCAATCAATTTCAAATTTGGTCATTTTGTGGCAAAATACCAAGGCTATAGCCTTACTTTTTGGCCAAAAATGGCTCATTTTCATCACTTTTCAATCTGCAATCAAAATGAATCAATTTCAAATTTGGTCATTTTTTGGCAAAATACCAAGGCTATAGCCTTACTTTGTGGCCAAAAATGGCTCATTTTCATCACTTTTCAATCTGCAATCAAAATCAATCAATTTCAAATTTGGTCATTTTTTGGCAAAATACCTAGGCTATAGCCTTACTTTTTGGCCAAAAATGGCTCATTTTCATCACTTTTCAATCTGCAATCAAAATCAATCAATTTCAAATTTGGTCATTTTGTGGCAAAATACCTAGGCTATAGCCTTACTTTTTGGCCAAAAATGGCTCATTTTCATCACTTTTCAATCTGCAATCAAAATCAATCAATTTCCAATTTGGTCATTTTTTGGCAAAATACCAAGGCTATAGCCTTACTTTTTGGCCAAAAATGGCTCATTTTCATCACTTTTCATTCTGCAATCAAAATCAATCAATTTCAAATTTGGTCATTTTTTGGCAAAATACCAAGGCTATAGCCTTACTTTTTGGCCAAAAATCGCTCATATTCATCACTTGTTATTCTCCAATCAAAATCAATCAATTTCAAATTTGGTCATTGTTTGGCATAATACCAAGGCTATAGCCTTACTTTTTGGCCAAAACTGGCTCATTTTCATCACTTTTCAATCTGCAATCAAAATCAATCAATTTCAAATTTGGTCATTTTTTGGCAAAATACCAAGGCTATAGCCTTACGTTTTGGCCAAAAATGGCTCATTTTCATCACTTTTCAGTCTGCAATCAAAATCAATCAATTTCAAATTTGGTCATGTTATGGCAAAATACCAAGGCTATAGCCTTACTGTTTGGCCAAAAATGGCTCATTTTCATCACTTTTCAATCTGCAATCAAAATCAATCAATTTCAAATTTGGTCATGTTTTGGCAAAACACCTAGGCTATAGCGTTATTTTATGGCCAAAAATGGCTCATTTTCATCACTTTTCATTCTGCAATCACAATCAATCAATGTCAAATTTGGTCATTTTGTGGCAAAATACCAAGACTATAGCCTTACTTTTTGGCCAAATATGGCTCATTTTCATCACTTGTCATTCTGCAATCAAAATCAATCAATTTCAAATTTGGTCATTTTTTGCCAAAATACCAAGGCTATAGCCTTACTTTTTGGCCAAAAATGGCTCATTTTCATCACTTTTCAATCTGCAATCAAAATCAATCAATTTCAAATTTGGTCATTTTTTGCCAAAATACCAAGGCTATAGCCTTACTTTTTGGCCAAAAATGGCTCATTTTCATCACTTTTCAATCTGCAATCAAAATCAATCAATTTCAAATTTGGTCATTTTTTGGCAAAATACCAAGGCTATAGCCTTACTTTTTGGCCACAAATGGCTCATTTTCATCACTTTTCAATCTGCAATCAAAATCAATCAATTTCAAATTTGGTCATTTTGTGGCAAAATACGAAGGCTATAGCCTTACTTTTTGGCCAAAAATCGCTCAATTTCATCACTTTTTATTCTCCAATCAAAATCAATCAATTTCAAATTTGGTTATTGTTTGGCATAATACCAAGGCTATAGCCTTACTGTTTGGCAAAATGGCTCATTTTCATCACTTTTCAATCTGCAATCAAAATCAATCAATTTCAAATTTGGTCATTTTTTGGCAAAATACCAAGGCTATAGCCTTACGTTTTGGCCGAAAATGGCTCATTTTCATCACTTTTCAATCTGCAATCAAAATCAATCCATTTCAAATTTGGTCATGTTTTTGGCAAAATACCAAGGCTATAGCCTTACTGTTTGCCCAAACATGGCTCATTTTCATCACTTTTCAATCTGCAATCAAAATCAATCAATTTCAAATATGGTCATTTTGTGGCAAAATACCTAGGCTATAGCCTTATTTTTTGGCCAAAAATGGCTCATTTTCATCACTTTTCATTCTGCAATCACAATCAATCAATGTCAAATTTGGTCATTTTGTGGCACAATACCAAGACTATCGCATTACTTTTTGGCCAAAAATGGCTCATTTTCATCACTTGTCAATCTGCAATCAAAATCAATCAATTTCAAATTTGTTCATTTTGTGGCAAAATACCAAGGCTATAGCCTTACTTTTTGGCCAAAAATGGCTCATTTTCATCACTTTTCAATCTGCAATCAAAATCAATCAATTTCAAATTTGGTCATTTTTTGGCAAAATACCAAGGCTATAGCCTTACTTTTTGGCCAAAAATGGCTCATTTTCATCACTTTTCAATCTGCAATCAAAATCAATCAATTTCAAATTTGGTCATGGGTTGGGACAATACCAAGGCTATAGCCTTACTTTTTGGCCAAAATGGCTCATTTTCATCACTTTTTATACTGCAATCAAAATCAATCAATTTCAAATTTGGTCATTGTTTGGCATAATACCAAGGCTATAGCCTTACTTTTTGGCCAAAACTGGCTCATTTTCATCACTTTTCAATCTGCAATCAAAATCAATCAATTTCAAATTTGGTCATGTTTTGGCAAAATACCAAGGCTATAGCCTTACGTTTTGGCCGAAAATGGCTCATTTTCATCACTTTTCAATCTGCAATCAAAATCAATCAATTTCAAATTTGGTCATTCTTTGGCAAAATACCAAGGCTATAGCCTTACTGTTTGGCCACAAATGGCTCATTTTCATCACTTTTCAATCTGCAATCAAAATCAATCAATTTCAAATATGGTCATTTTGTGGCAAAATACCTAGGCTATAGCCTTATTTTTTGGCCAAAAATGGCTCATTTTCATCACTTTTCATTCTGCAATCACAATCAATCAATGTCAAATTTGGTCATTTTGTGGCAAAATACCAAGACTATAGCCTTACTTTTTGGCCAAAAATGGCTCATTTTCATCACTTGTCAATCTGCAATCAAAATCAATCAATTTCAAATTTGGTCATTTTTTGCCAAAATACCAAGGCTATAGCCTTACTTTTTGGCCAAAAATGGCTCATGTTCATCACTTTTCAATCTGCAATCAAAATCAATCAATTTCAAATTTGGTGATGTTTTGCCAAAATACCAAGGCTATAGCCTTACTTTTTGGCCAAAACTGGCTCATTTTCATCACTTTTCAATCTGCAATCAACATCAATCAATTTCAAATTTGGTCATTTTTGGCAAAATACCAAGGCTATAGCCTTACTTTGTGGCCAAAAATGGCTCATTTTCATCACTTTTCAATCTGCAATCAAAATCAATCAATTTCAAATTTGGTCATTTTTTGGCAAAATACCAAGGCTATAGCCTTACTTTTTGGCCAAAAATGGCTCATTTTCATCACTTTTCAATCTGCAATCAAAATCACTCAAATTTTACAATTTCCTCAGTTTTTGGCAAAATACCTAGGCTATAGCCTTACTTTTTGGCCAAACATGGCTCATTTTCATCACTTTTCAATCTGCAATCAAAATCAATCAATTTCAAATTTGGTCATTTTTTGGCAAAATACCAAGACTATAGCCTTACTTTTTGGCCAAACATGGCTTATTGTCATCACTTTTCAATCTGCAATCAAAATCAATCAATGTCAAATTTGGTCATTTTTTTGCAAAATACCAAGGCTATAGCCTTACTTTGTGGCCAAAAATGGCTCATTTTCATCGCTTTTCAATCTGCAATCAAAATCAATGAATTTCAAATTTGGTGATTTTTTGGCAAAATACCAAGGCTATAGCCTTACTTTTTGGCCAAAACTGGCTCATTTTCATCACTTTTCAATCTGCAATCAAAATCAATCAATTTCAAATTTGGTCATTTTTTGGCAAAATACCTAGGCTATAGCCTTACTTCTTGGCCAAAAATGGCTCATTTTCATCACTTTTCAATCTGCAATCAAAATCAATCAATTTCAAATTTGGTCATTTTGTGGCAAAATACCAAGGCTATAGCCTTACTTTTTGGCCAAAAATGGCTCATTTTCATCACTTTTCAATCTGCAATCAAAATCAATCAATTTCAAATTTGGTCATTTTGTGGCAAAATACCAAGGCTATAGCCTTACTTTTTGGCCAAAAATGGCTCATTTTCATCACTTTTCAATCTGCAATCAAAATCAATCAATTTCAAATTTGGTCATTTTTGGCAAAATACCAAGGCTATAGCCTTAATTTTTGGCCAAAAATGGCTCATTTTCATCACTTTTCAATCTGCAATCAAAATCAATCAATTTCAAATTTGGTCATTTTGTGGCAAAATACCTAGGCTATAGCCTTACTTCTTGGCCAAAAATGGCTCATTTTCATCACTTGTCAATCTGCAATCAAAATCAATCAATTTCAAATTTGGTCATGGTTTGGGAAAATACCAAGGCTATAGCCTTAATTTTTGGCCAAAAATGGCTCATTTTCATCACTTTTCAATCTGCAATCAAAATCAATCAATTTCAAATTTGGTCATTTTGTGGCAAAATACCTAGCCTATAGCCTTCCTTCTTGGCCAAAAATGGCTCATTTTCATCACTTGTCAATCTGCAATCAAAATCAATCAATTTCAAATTTGGTCATGGTTTGGGAAAATACCAAGGCTATAGCCTTACTTTTTGGCCAAAAATGGCTCATTTTCATCACTTTTCAATCTGCAATCAAAATCAATCAATTTCAAATTTGGTCATTTTTTGGCAAAATACCAAGACTATAGCCTTACTTTTTGGCCAAAAATGGCTCATTTTCATCACTTTTCAATCTGCAATCAAAATCAATCAATTTCAAATTTGGTCATTTTTTGGCAAAATACCAAGGCTATAGCCTTACTTTTTGGCCAATAATGGCTCAATTTCATCACTTTTCAATCTGCAATCAAAATCAATCAATTTCAAATTTGGTCATTTTGTGGCAAAATACCAAGGCTATAGCCTTACTTTTTGGCCAAAAATGGCTCATTTTCATCACTTTTCAATCTGCAATCAACATGAATCAATTTCAAATTTGGTCATTTTTTGGCAAAATACCAAGGCTATAGCCTTACTTTGTGGCCAAAAATGGCTCATTTTCATCACTTTTCAATCTGCAATCAAAATCAATCAATTTCAAATTTGGTCATTTTTTGGCAAAATACCTAGGCTATAGCCTTACTTTTTGGCCAAAAATGGCTCATTTTCATCACTTTTCAATCTGCAATCAAAATCAATCAATTTCAAATTTGGTCATTTTGTGGCAAAATACCTAGGCTATAGCCTTACTTTTTGGCCAAAAATGGCTCATTTTCATCACTTTTCAATCTGCAATCAAAATCAATCAATTTCCAATTTGGTCATTTTTTGGCAAAATACCAAGGCTATAGCCTTACTTTTTGGCCAAAAATGGCTCATTTTCATCACTTTTCAATCTGCAATCAAAATCAATCAATTTCAAATTTGGTCATTTTTTGGCAAAATACCAAGGCTATAGCCTTACTTTTTGGCCAAAAATCGCTCATATTCATCACTTGTTATTCTCCAATCAAAATCAATCAATTTCAAATTTGGTCATTGTTTGGCATAATACCAAGGCTATAGCCTTACTTTTTGGCCAAAACTGGCTCATTTTCATCACTTTTCAATCTGCAATCAAAATCAATCAATTTAAAATTTGGTCATTTTTTGGCAAAATACCAAGGCTATAGCCTTACGTTTTGGCCAAAAATGGCTCATTTTCATCACTTTTCAGTCTGCAATCAAAATCAATCAATTTCAAATTTGGTCATGTTATGGCAAAATACCAAGGCTATAGCCTTACTGTTTGGCCAAAAATGGCTCATTTTCATCACTTTTCAATCTGCAATCAAAATCAATCAATTTCAAATTTGGTCATGTTTTGGCAAAACACCTAGGCTATAGCCTTATTTTATGGCCAAAAATGGCTCATTTTCATCACTTTTCATTCTGCAATCACAATCAATCAATGTCAAATTTGGTCATTTTGTGGCAAAATACCAAGACTATAGCCTTACTTTTTGGCCAAATATGGCTCATTTTCATCACTTGTCATTCTGCAATCAAAATCAATCAATTTCAAATTTGGTCATTTTTTGCCAAAATACCAAGGCTATAGCCTTACTTTTTGGCCAAAAATGGCTCATTTTCATCACTTTTCAATCTGCAATCAAAATCAATCAATTTCAAATTTGGTCATTTTTTGCCAAAATACCAAGGCTATAGCCTTACTTTTTGGCCAAAAATGGCTCATTTTCATCACTTTTCAATCTGCAATCAAAATCAATCAATTTCAAATTTGGTCATTTTTTGGCAAAATACCAAGGCTATAGCCTTACTTTTTGGCCACCAATGGCTCATTTTCATCACTTTTCAATCTGCAATCAAAATCAATCAATTTCAAATTTGGTCATGTTGTGGCAAAATACGAAGGCTATAGCCTTACTTTTTGGCCAAAAATCGCTCATTTTCATCACTTTTTATTCTCCAATCAAAATCAATCAATTTCAAATTTGGTTATTGTTTGGCATAATACCAAGGCTATAGCCTTACTGTTTGGCAAAATGGCTCATTTTCATCACTTTTCAATCTGCAATCAAAATCAATCAATTTCAAATTTGGTGATTTTTTGGCAAAATACCAAGGCTATAGCCTTACGTTTTGGCCGAAAATGGCTCATTTTCATCACTTTTCAATCTGCAATCAAAATCAATCCATTTCAAATTTGGTCATGTTTTTGGCAAAATACCAAGGCTATAGCCTTACTGTTTGCCCAAACATGGCTCATTTTCATCACTTTTCAATCTGCAATCAAAATCAATCAATTTCAAATATGGTCATTTTGTGGCAAAATACCTAGGCTATAGCCTTATTTTTTGGCCAAAAATGGCTCATTTTCATCACTTTTCATTCTGCAATCACAATCAATCAATGTCAAATTTGGTCATTTTGTGGCACAATACCAAGACTATCGCATTACTTTTTGGCCAAAAATGGCTCATTTTCATCACTTGTCAATCTGCAATCAAAATCAATCAATTTCAAATTTGTTCATTTTGTGGCAAAATACCAAGGCTATAGCCTTACTTTTTGGCCAAAAATGGCTCATTTTCATCACTTTTCAATCTGCAATCAAAATCAATCAATTTCAAATTTGGTCATTTTTTGGCAAAATACCAAGGCTATAGCCTTACTTTTTGGCCAAAAATGGCTCATTTTCATCACTTTTCAATCTGCAATCAAAATCAATCAATTTCAAATTTGGTCATGGGTTGGGACAATACCAAGGCTATAGCCTTACTTTTTGGCCAAAATGGCTCATTTTCATCACTTTTTATACTGCAATCAAAATCAATCAATTTCAAATTTGGTCATTGTTTGGCATAATACCAAGGCTATAGCCTTACTTTTTGGCCAAAACTGGCTCATTTTCATCACTTTTCAATCTGCAATCAAAATCAATCAATTTCAAATTTGGTCATGTTTTGGCAAAATAGCAAGGCTATAGCCTTACGTTTTGGCCGAAAATGGCTCATTTTCATCACTTTTCAATCTGCAATCAAAATCAATCAATTTCAAATTTGGTCATTCTTTGGCAAAATACCAAGGCTATAGCCTTACTGTTTGGCCACAAATGGCTCATTTTCATCACTTTTCAATCTGCAATCAAAATCAATCAATTTCAAATATGGTCATTTTGTGGCAAAATACCTAGGCTATAGCCTTATTTTTTGGCCAAAAATGGCTCATTTTCATCACTTTTCATTCTGCAATCACAATCAATCAATGTCAAATTTGGTCATTTTGTGGCAAAATACCAAGACTATAGCCTTACTTTTTGGCCAAAAATGGCTCATTTTCATCACTTGTCAATCTGCAATCAAAATCAATCAATTTCAAATTTGGTCATTTTTTGCCAAAATACCAAGGCTATAGCCTTACTTTTTGGCCAAAAATGGCTCATGTTCATCACTTTTCAATCTGCAATCAAAATCAATCAATTTCAAATTTGGTGATGTTTTGCCAAAATACCAAGGCTATAGCCTTACTTTTTGGCCAAAACTGGCTCATTTTCATCACTTTTCAATCTGCAATCAAAATCAATCAATTTCAAATTTGGTCATTTTTGGCAAAATACCAAGGCTATAGCCTTACTTTGTGGCCAAAAATGGCTCATTTTCATCACTTTTCAATCTGCAATCAAAATCAATCAATTTCAAATTTGGTCATTTTTTGGCAAAATACCAAGGCTATAGCCTTACTTTTTTGGCCACAAATGGCTCATTTTCATCACTTTTCAATCTGCAATCAAAATCACTCAAATTTTACAATTTCCTCAGTTTTTGGCAAAATACCTAGGCTATAGCCTTACTTTTTGGCCAAACATGGCTCATTTTCATCACTTTTCAATCTGCAATCAAAATCAATCAATTTCAAATTTGGTCATTTTTTGGCAAAATACCAAGACTATAGCCTTACTTTTTGGCCAAACATGGCTCATTGTCATCACTTTTCAATCTGCAATCAAAATCAATCAATGTCAAATTTGGTCATTTTTTGCAAAATACCAAGGCTATAGCCTTACTTTGTGGCCAAAAATGGCTCATTTTCATCACTTTTCAATCTGCAATCAATATCAATCAATTTCAAATTTGGTCATTTTGTGGCAAAATACCAAGGCTATAGCCTTACTTTTTGGCCAAAAATGGCTCATTTTCATCACTTTTCAATCTGCAATCAAAATCAATCAATTTCAAATTTGGTCATGGGTTGGGACAATACCAAGGCTATAGCCTTACTTTTTGGCCAAAATGGCTCATTTTCATCACTTTTTATACTGCAATCAAAATCAATCAATTTCAAATTTGGTCATTGTTTGGCATAATACCAAGGCTATAGCCTTACTTTTTGGCCAAAACTGGCTCATTTTCATCACTTTTCAATCTGCAATCAAAATCAATTCAATTTCAAATTTGGTCATGTTTTGGCAAAATACCAAGGCTATAGCCTTACGTTTTGGCCGAAAATGGCTCATTTTCATCACTTTTCAATCTGCAATCAAAATCAATCAATTTTCAAATTTGGTCATTCTTTGGCAAAATACCAAGGCTATAGCCTTACTGTTTGGCCAAAAATGGCTCATTTTCATCACTTTTCAATCTGCAATCAAAATCAATCAATTTCAAATATGGTCATTTTGTGGCAAAATACCTAGGCTATAGCCTTATTTTTTGGCCAAAAATGGCTCATTTTCATCACTTTTCATTCTGCAATCACAATCAATCAATGTCAAATTTGGTCATTTTGTGGCAAAATACCAAGACTATAGCCTTACTTTTTGGCCAAAAATGGCTCATTTTCATCACTTGTCAATCTGCAATCAAAATCAATCAATTTCAAATTTGGTCATTTTTTGCCAAAATACCAAGGCTATAGCCTTACTTTTTGGCCAAAAATGGCTCATGTTCATCACTTTTCAATCTGCAATCAAAATCAATCAATTTCAAATTTGGTGATGTTTTGCCAAAATACCAAGGCTATAGCCTTACTTTTTGGCCAAAAATGGCTCATTTTCATCACTTTTCAATCTGCAATCAAAATCAATCAATTTCAAATTTGGTCATTTTTGGCAAAATACCAAGGCTATAGCCTTACTTTGTGGCCAAAAATGGCTCATTTTCATCACTTTTCAATCTGCAATCAAAATCAATCAATTTCAAATTTGGTCATTTTTTGGCAAAATACCAAGGCTATAGCCTTACTTTTTGGCCAAAAATCGCTCATTTTCATCACTTTTCAATCTGCAATCAAAATCACTCAAATTTTACAATTTCCTCAGTGTTTGGCAAAATACCTAGGCTATAGCCTTACTTTTTGGCCAAACATGGCTCATTTTCATCACTTTTCAATCTGCAATCAAAATCAATCAATTTCAAATTTGGTCATTTTTTGGCAAAATACCAAGACTATAGCCTTACTTTTTGGCCAAACATGGCTCATTGTCATCACTTTTCAATCTGCAATCAAAATCAATCAATGTCAAATTTGGTCATTTTTTTGCAAAATACCAAGGCTATAGCCTTACTTTGTGGCCAAAAATGGCTCAGTTTCATCACTTTTCAATCTGCAATCAATATCAATCAATTTCAAATTTGGTCATTTTGTGGCAAAATACCAAGGCTATAGCCTTACTTTTTGGCCAAAACTGGCTCATGTTAATGACTTTTCAATCTGCAATCAAAATCACTCAAATTTTAAAATTTCCTCAGTTTTTGGCAAAATACCTAGGCTATAGCCTTACTTTTTGGCCAAACATGGCTCATTTTCATCACTTTTCAATCTGCAATCAAAATCAATCAATTTCAAATTTGGTCATTTTGTGGCAAAATACCAAGGCTATAGCCTTACTTTTTGGCCAAAAATGGCTCATTTTCATCACTTTTCAATCTGCAATCAAAATCAATCAATTTCAAATTTGGTCATGGGTTGGGACAATACCAAGGCTATAGCCTTACTTTTTGGCCAAAATGGCTCATTTTCATCACTTTTTATACTGCAATCAAAATCAATCAATTTCAAATTTGGTCATTGTTTGGCATAATACCAAGGCTATAGCCTTACTTTTTTGGCCAAAACTGGCTCATTTTCATCACTTTTCAATCTGCAATCAAAATCAATCAATTTCAAATTTGGTCATGTTTTGGCAAAATACCAAGGCTATAGCCTTACGTTTTGGCCGAAAATGGCTCATTTTCATCACTTTTCAATCTGCAATCAAAATCAATCAATTTCAAATTTGGTCATTCTTTGGCAAAATACCAAGGCTATAGCCTTACTGTTTGGCCAAAAATGGCTCATTTTCATCACTTTTCAATCTGCAATCAAAATCAATCAATTTCAAATATGGTCATTTTGTGGCAAAATACCTAGGCTATAGCCTTATTTTTTGGCCAAAAATGGCTCATTTTCATCACTTTTCATTCTGCAATCACAATCAATCAATGTCAAATTTGGTCATTTTGTGGCAAAATACCAAGACTATAGCCTTACTTTTTGGCCAAAAATGGCTCATTTTCATCACTTGTCAATCTGCAATCAAAATCAATCAATTTCAAATTTGGTCATTTTTTGCCAAAATACCAAGGCTATAGCCTTACTTTTTGGCCAAAAATGGCTCATGTTCATCACTTTTCAATCTGCAATCAAAATCAATCAATTTCAAATTTGGTGATGTTTTGCCAAAATACCAAGGCTATAGCCTTACTTTTTGGCCAAAAATGGCTCATTTTCATCACTTTTCAATCTGCAATCAAAATCAATCAATTTCAAATTTGGTCATTTTTGGCAAAATACCAAGGCTATAGCCTTACTTTGTGGCCAAAAATGGCTCATTTTCATCACTTTTCAATCTGCAATCAAAATCAATCAATTTCAAATTTGGTCATTTTTTGGCAAAATACCAAGGCTATAGCCTTACTTTTTGGCCAAAAATGGCTCATTTTCATCACTTTTCAATCTGCAATCAAAATCACTCAAATTTTACAATTTCCTCAGTTTTTGGCAAAATACCTAGGCTATAGCCTTACTTTTTGGCCAAACATGGCTCATTTTCATCACTTTTCAATCTGCAATCAAAATCAATCAATTTCAAATTTGGTCATTTTTTGGCAAAATACCAAGACTATAGCCTTACTTTTTGGCCAAACATGGCTCATTGTCATCACTTTTCAATCTGCAATCAAAATCAATCAATGTCAAATTTGGTCATGTTTTTGCAAAATACCAAGGCTATAGCCTTACTTTGTGGCCAAAAATGGCTCAGTTTCATCACTTTTCAATCTGCAATCAATATCAATCAATTTCAAATTTGGTCATTTTGTGGCAAAATACCAAGGCTATAGCCTTACTTTTTGGCCAAAACTGGCTCATGTTAATGACTTTTCAATCTGCAATCAAAATCACTCAAATTTTAAAATTTCCTCAGTTTTTGGCAAAATACCTAGGCTATAGCCTTACTTTTTGGCCAAACATGGCTCATTTTCATCACTTTTCAATCTGCAATCAAAATCAATCAATTTCAAATTTGTTCATTTTTTGGCAAAATACCAAGACTATAGCCTTACTTTTTGGCCAAAACTGGCTCATGTTAATGACTTTTCAATCTGCAATCAAAATCAATCAATTTCAAATTTGTTCATTTTGTGGCAAAATACCAAGGCTATAGCCTTACTGTTTGGCCAAACATGGCTCATTTTCATCACTTTTCAATCTGCAATCAAAATCAATCAATTTCAAATATGGTCATTTTGTGGCAAAATACCTAGGCTATAGCCTTATTTTTTGGCCAAAAATGGCTCATTTTCATCACTTTTCATTCTGCAATCACAATCAATCAATGTCAAATTTGGTCATTTTGTGGCACAATACCAAGACTATAGCCTTACTTTTTGGCCAAAAATGGCTCATCTTCATCACTTGTCAATCTGCAATCAAAATCAATCAATTTCAAATTTGTTCATTTTGTGGCAAACTACCAAGGCTATAGCCTTACTTTTTGGCCAAAAATGGCTCATCTTCATCACTTGTCAATCTGCAATCAAAATCAATCAATTTCAAATTTGTTCATTTTGTGGCAAACTACCAAGGCTATAGCCTTACTTTTTGGCCAAAAATGGCTCATTTTCATCACTTTTCAATCTGCAATCAAAATCAATCAATTTCAAATTTGGTCATTTTGTGGCAAAATACCTAGGCTATAGCCTTACTTTTTGGCCAAAAATGGCTCATTTTCATCACTTTTCAATCTGCAATCAAAATCAATCAAATTCAAATTTGGTCATGGGTTGGGACAATACCAAGGCTATAGCCTTACTTTTTGGCCAAAATGGCTCATTTTCATCACTTTTTATACTGCAATCAAAATCAATCAATTTCAAATTTGGTCATTGTTTGGCATAATACCAAGGCTATAGCCTTACTTTTTGGCCAAAACTGGCTCATTTTCATCACTTTTCAATCTGCAATCAAAATCAATCAATTTCAAATTTGGTCATTTTTTGGCAAAATACCAAGGCTATAGCCTTACGTTTTGGCCAAAACTGGCTCATGTTAATGACTTTTCAATCTGCAATCAAAATCAATCAATTTCAAATTTGGTCATTTTTTGGCAAAATACCAAGGCTATAGCCTTACTTTTTGGCCAAAAATGGCTCATTTTCATCACTTTTCAATCTGCAATCAAAATCACTCAAATTTTACAATTTCCTCAGTTTTTGGCAAAATACCTAGGCTATAGCCTTACTTTTTGGCCAAACATGGCTCATTTTCATCACTTTTCAATCTGCAATCAAAATCAATCAATTTCAAATTTGGTCATTTTTTGGCAAAATACCAAGACTATAGCCTTACTTTTTGGCCAAACATGGCTCATTGTCATCACTTTTCAATCTGCAATCAAAATCAATCAATGTCAAATTTGGTCATTTTTTTGCAAAATACCAAGGCTATAGCCTTACTTTGTGGCCAAAAATGGCTCATTTTCATCACTTTTCAATCTGCAATCAATATCAATCAATTTCAAATTTGGTCATTTTGTGGCAAAATACCAAGGCTATAGCCTTACTTTTTGGCCAAAACTGGCTCATGTTAATGACTTTTCAATCTGCAATCAAAATCACTCAAATTGTAAAATTTCCTCAGTTTTTGGCAAAATACCTAGGCTATAGCCTTACTTTTTGGCCAAACATGGCTCATTTTCATCACTTTTCAATCTGCAATCAAAATCAATCAATTTCAAATTTGGTCATTTTTTGGCAAAATACCAAGACTATAGCCTTACTTTTTGGCCAAACATGGCTCATTGTCATCACTTTTCAATCTGCAATCAAAATCAATCAATTTCAAATTTGGTCATTTTGTGGCAAAATACCAAGGCTATAGCCTTACTTTTTGGCCAAAAATGGCTCATTTTCATCACTTTTCAATCTGCAATCAAAATCAATCAATTTCAAATTTGGTCATTTTTGGCAAAATACCAAGGCTATAGCCTTACTTTGTGGCCAAAAATGGCTCATTTTCATCACTTTTCAATCTGCAATCAAAATCAATCAATTTCAAATTTGGTCATTTTTTGGCAAAATACCAAGGCTATAGCCTTACTTTTTGGCCAAAAATGGCTCATTTTCATCACTTTTCAATCTGCAATCAAAATCACTCAAATTTTACAATTTCCTCAGTTTTTGGCAAAATACCTAGGCTATAGCCTTACTTTTTGGCCAAACATGGCTCATTTTCATCACTTTTCAATCTGCAATCAAAATCAATCAATTTCAAATTTGGTCATTTTTTGGCAAAATACCAAGACTATAGCCTTACTTTTTGGCCAAACATGGCTCATTGTCATCACTTTTCAATCTGCAATCAAAATCAATCAATGTCAAATTTGGTCATTTTTTTGCAAAATACCAAGGCTATAGCCTTACTTTGTGGCCAAAAATGGCTCAGTTTCATCACTTTTCAATCTGCAATCAATATCAATCAATTTCAAATTTGGTCATTTTGTGGCAAAATACCAAGGCTATAGCCTTACTTTTTGGCCAAAACTGGCTCATGTTAATGACTTTTCAATCTGCAATCAAAATCACTCAAATTTTAAAATTTCCTCAGTTTTTGGCAAAATACCTAGGCTATAGCCTTACTTTTTGGCCAAACATGGCTCATTTTCATCACTTTTCAATCTGCAATCAAAATCAATCAATTTCAAATTTGTTCATTTTTTGGCAAAATACCAAGACTATAGCCTTACTTTTTGGCCAAAACTGGCTCATGTTAATGACTTTTCAATCTGCAATCAAAATCAATCAATTTCAAATTTGTTCATTTTGTGGCAAAATACCAAGGCTATAGCCTTACTGTTTGGCCAAACATGGCTCATTTTCATCACTTTTCAATCTGCAATCAAAATCAATCAATTTCAAATATGGTCATTTTGTGGCAAAATACCTAGGCTATAGCCTTATTTTTTGGCCAAAAATGGCTCATTTTCATCACTTTTCATTCTGCAATCACAATCAATCAATGTCAAATTTGGTCATTTTGTGGCACAATACCAAGACTATAGCCTTACTTTTTGGCCAAAAATGGCTCATCTTCATCACTTGTCAATCTGCAATCAAAATCAATCAATTTCAAATTTGTTCATTTTGTGGCAAACTACCAAGGCTATAGCCTTACTTTTTGGCCAAAAATGGCTCATTTTCATCACTTTTCAATCTGCAATCAAAATCAATCAATTTCAAATTTGGTCATTTTGTGGCAAAATACCTAGGCTATAGCCTTACTTTTTGGCCAAAAATGGCTCATTTTCATCACTTTTCAATCTGCAATCAAAATCAATCAAATTCAAATTTGGTCATGGGTTGGGACAATACCAAGGCTATAGCCTTACTTTTTGGCCAAAATGGCTCATTTTCATCACTTTTTATACTGCAATCAAAATCAATCAATTTCAAATTTGGTCATTGTTTGGCATAATACCAAGGCTATAGCCTTACTTTTTGGCCAAAACTGGCTCATTTTCATCACTTTTCAATCTGCAATCAAAATCAATCAATTTCAAATTTGGTCATTTTTTGGCAAAATACCAAGGCTATAGCCTTACGTTTTGGCCAAAACTGGCTCATGTTAATGACTTTTCAATCTGCAATCAAAATCAATCAATTTCAAATTTGGTCATTTTTTGGCAAAATACCAAGGCTATAGCCTTACTTTTTGGCCAAAAATGGCTCATTTTCATCACTTTTCAATCTGCAATCAAAATCACTCAAATTTTACAATTTCCTCAGTTTTTGGCAAAATACCTAGGCTATAGCCTTACTTTTTGGCCAAACATGGCTCATTTTCATCACTTTTCAATCTGCAATCAAAATCAATCAATTTCAAATTTGGTCATTTTTTGGCAAAATACCAAGACTATAGCCTTACTTTTTGGCCAAACATGGCTCATTGTCATCACTTTTCAATCTGCAATCAAAATCAATCAATGTCAAATTTGGTCATTTTTTTGCAAAATACCAAGGCTATAGCCTTACTTTGTGGCCAAAAATGGCTCATTTTCATCACTTTTCAATCTGCAATCAATATCAATCAATTTCAAATTTGGTCATTTTGTGGCAAAATACCAAGGCTATAGCCTTACTTTTTGGCCAAAACTGGCTCATGTTAATGACTTTTCAATCTGCAATCAAAATCACTCAAATTGTAAAATTTCCTCAGTTTTTGGCAAAATACCTAGGCTATAGCCTTACTTTTTGGCCAAACATGGCTCATTTTCATCACTTTTCAATCTGCAATCAAAATCAATCAATTTCAAATTTGGTCATTTTTTGGCAAAATACCAAGACTATAGCCTTACTTTTTGGCCAAACATGGCTCATTGTCATCACTTTTCAATCTGCAATCAAAATCAATCAATGTCAAATTTGGTCATTTTTTTGCAAAATACCAAGGCTATAGCCTTACTTTGTGGCCAAAAATGGCTCATTTTCATCACTTTTCAATCTGCAATCAAAATCAATCAATTTCAAATTTGGTCATTTTGTGGCAAAATACCAAGGCTATAGCCTTACTTTTTGGCCAAAACTGGCTCATGTTAATGACTTTTCAATCTGCAATCAAAATCAATCAATTTCAAATTTGTTCATTTTGTGGCAAAATACCAAGGCTATAGCCTTACTGTTTGGCCAAACATGGCTCATTTTCATCACTTTTCAATCTGCAATCAAAATCAATCAATTTCAAATATGGTCATTTTGTGGCAAAATACCTAGGCTATAGCCTTATTTTTTGGCCAAAAATGGCTCATTTTCATCACTTTTCATTCTGCAATCACAATCAATCAATGTCAAATTTGGTCATTTTGTGGCACAATACCAAGACTATAGCCTTACTTTTTGGCCAAAAATGGCTCATTTTCATCACTTGTCAATCTGCAATCAAAATCAATCAATTTCAAATTTGTTCATTTTGTGGCAAAATACCAAGGCTATAGCCTTACTTTTTGGCCAAAAATGGCTCATTTTCATCACTTTTCAATCTGCAATCAAAATCAATCAATTTCAAATTTGGTCATTTTTTGGCAAAATACCAAGGCTATAGCCTTACTTTTTGGCCAAACATGGCTCATTTTCATCACTTTTCAATCTGCAATCAAAATCAATCAATTTCAAATTTGGTCATGGGTTGGGACAATACCAAGGCTATAGCCTTACTTTTTGGCCAAAATGGCTCATTTTCATCACTTTTTATACTGCAATCAAAATCAATCAATTTCAAATTTGGTCATTGTTTGGCATAATACCAAGGCTATAGCCTTACTTTTTGGCCAAAACTGGCTCATTTTCATCACTTTTCAATCTGCAATCAAAATCAATCAATTTCAAATTTGGTCATTTTTTGGCAAAATACCAAGGCTATAGCCTTACGTTTTGGCCGAAAATGGCTCATTTTCATCACTTTTCAATCTGCAGTCAAAATCAATCAATTTCAAATTTGGTCATTTTTTGGCAAAATACCAAGGCTATAGCCTTACTTTTTGGCCAAAAATGGCTCATTTTCATCACTTTTCAATCTGCAATCAAAATCACTCAAATTTTAAAATTTCCTCAGTTTTTGGCAAAATACCTAGGCTATAGCCTTACTTTTTGGCCAAACATGGCTCATTTTCATCACTTTTCAATCTGCAATCAAAATCAATCAATTTCAAATTTGGTCATTTTTTGGCAAAATACCAAGACTATAGCCTTACTTTTTGGCCAAACATGGCTCATTGTCATCACTTTTCAATCTGCAATCAAAATCAATCAATGTCAAATTTGGTCATTTTTTTGCAAAATACCAAGGCTATAGCCTTACTTTGTGGCCAAAAATGGCTCATTTTCATCACTTTTCAATCTGCAATCAAAATCAATCAATTTCAAATTTGGTCATTTTGTGGCAAAATACCAAGGCTATAGCCTTACTTTTTGGCCAAAACTGTCTCATGTTAATGACTTTTCAATCTGCAATCAAAATCAATCAATTTCAAATTTGGTCATTTTGTGGCAAAATACCAAGGCTATAGCCTTACTTTTTGGCCAAAACTGGCTCATGTTAATGACTTTTCAATCTGCAATCAAAATCAATCAATTTCAAATTTGTACATTTTGTGGCAAAATACCAAGGCTATAGCCTTACTGTTTGGCCACACATGGCTCATTTTCATCACTTTTCAATCTGCAATCAAAATCAATCAATTTCAAATATGGTCATTTTGTGGCAAAATACCTAGGCTATAGCCTTATTTTTTGGCCAAAAATGGCTCATTTTCATCACTTTTCATTCTGCAATCACAATCAATCAATGTCACATTTGGTCATTTTGTGGCACAATACCAAGGCTATAGCCTTACTTTTTGGCCAAAAATGGCTCATTGTCATCACTTGTCAATCTGCAATCAAAATCAATCAATTTCAAATTTGTTCATTTTGTGGCAAAATACCAAGGCTATAGCCTTACTTTTTGGCCAAAAATGGCTCATTTTCATCACTTTTCAATCTGCAATCAAAATCAATCAATTTCAAATTTGGTCATTTTTTGGCAAAATACCAAGGCTATAGCCTTACTTTTTGGCCAAAAATGGCTCATTTTCATCACTTTTCAATCTGCAATCAAAATCAATCAATTTCAAATTTGGTCATGGGTTGGGACAATACCAAGGCTATAGCCTTACTTTTTGGCCAAAATGGCTCATTTTCATCACTTTTTATACTGCAATCAAAATCAATCAATTTCAAATTTGGTCATTGTTTGGCATAATACCAAGGCTATAGCCTTACTTTTTGGCCAAAACTGGCTCATTTTCATCACTTTTCAATCTGCAATCAAAATCAATCAATTTCAAATTTGGTCATTTTTTGGCAAAATACCAAGGCTATAGCCTTACGTTTTGGCCGAAAATGGCTCATTTTCATCACTTTTCAATCTGCAATCAAAATCAATCAATTTCAAATTTGGTCATTCTTTGGCAAAATACCAAGGCTATAGCCTTACTTTTTGGCCAAAAATGGCTCATTTTCATCACTTTTCAATCTGCAATCAAAATCAATCAATTTCAAATATGGTCATTTTGTGGCAAAATACCTAGGCTATAGCCTTACTTTTTGGCCAAAAATGGCTCATTTTCATCACTTTTCAATCTGCAATCAAAATCACTCAAATTTTAAAATTTCCTCAGTTTTTGGCAAAATACCTAGGCTATAGCCTTACTTTTTGGCCAAACATGGCTCATTTTCATCACTTTTCAATCTGCAATCAAAATCAATCAATTTCAAATTTGGTCATTTTTTGGCAAAATACCAAGACTATAGCCTTACTTTTTGGCCAAACATGGCTCATTGTCATCACTTTTCATTCTGCAATCACAATCACTCAATGTCAAATTTGGTCATTTTGTGGCACAATACCAAGGCTATAGCCTTACTTTTTGGCCAAAAATGGCTCATTTTCATCACTTGTCAATCTGCAATCAAAATCAATCAATTTCAAATTTGTTCATTTTGTGGCAAAATACCAAGGCTATAGCCTTACTTTTTGGCCAAAAATGGCTCATTTTCATCACTTTTCAATCTGCAATCAAAATCAATCAATTTCAAATTTGGTCATTTTTTGGCAAAATACCAAGGCTATAGCCTTACTTTTTGGCCAAAAATGGCTCATTTTCATCACTTTTCAATCTGCAATCAAAATCAATCAATTTCAAATTTGGTCATGGGTTGGGACAATACCAAGGCTATAGCCTTACTTTTTGGCCAAAATGGCTCATTTTCATCACTTTTTATACTGCAATCAAAATCAATCAATTTCAAATTTGGTCATTGTTTGGCATAATACCAAGGCTATGGCCTTACTTTTTGGCCAAAACTGGCTCATTTTCATCACTTTTCAATCTGCAATCAAAATCAATCAATTTCAAATTTGGTCATTTTGTGGCAAAATACCAAGGCTATAGCCTTACGTTTTGGCCGAAAATGGCTCATTTTCATCACTTTTCAATCTGCAATCAAAATCAATCAATTTCAAATTTGGTCATTCTTTGGCAAAATACCAAGGCTATAGCCTTACTGTTTGGCCAAAATTGGCTCATTTTCATCACTTTTCAATCTGCAATCAAAATCAATCAATTTCAAATATGGTCATTTTGTGGCAAACTACCTAGGCTATAGCCTTACTTTTTGGCCAAAAATGGCTCATTTTCATCACTTTTCAATCTGCAATCAAAATCACTCAAATTTTAAAATTTCCTCAGTTTTTGGCAAAATACCTAGGCTATAGCCTTACTTTTTGGCCAAACATGGCTCATTTTCATCACTTTTCAATCTGCAATCAAAATCAATCAATTTCAAATTTGGTCATTTTTTGGCAAAATACCAAGACTATAGCCTTACTTTTTGGCCAAACATGGCTCATTGTCATCACTTTTCAATCTGCAATCAAAATCAATCAATGTCAAATTTGGTCATTTTTTTGCAAAATACCAAGGCTATAGCCTTACTTTGTGGCCAAAAATGGCTCATTTTCATCACTTTTCAATCTGCAATCAAAATCAATCAATTTCAAATTTGGTCATTTTGTGGCAAAATACCAAGGCTATAGCCTTACTTTTTGGCCAAAACTGGCTCATGTTAATGACTTTTCAATCTGCAATCAAAATCAATCAATTTCAAATTTGGTCATTTTGTGGCAAAATACCAAGGCTATAGCCTTACTTTTTGGCCAAAACTGGCTCATGTTAATGACTTTTCAATCTGCAATCAAAATCAATCAATTTCAAATTTGTTCATTTTGTGGCAAAATACCAAGGCTATAGCCTTACTGTTTGGCCAAACATGGCTCATTTTCATCACTTTTCAATCTGCAATCAAAATCAATCAATTTCAAATATGGTCATTTTGTGGCAAAATACCTAGGCTATAGCCTTATTTTTTGGCCAAAAATGGCTCATTTTCATCACTTTTCATTCTGCAATCACAATCAATCAATGTCAAATTTGGTCATTTTGTGGCACAATACCAAGGCTATAGCCTTACTTTTTGGCCAAAAATGGCTCATTTTCATCACTTTTCAATCTGCAATCAAAATCAATCAATTTCAAATTTGGTCATTTTTTGGCAAAATACCAAGGCTATAGCCTTACTTTTTGGCCAAAAATGGCTCATTTTCATCACTTTTCAATCTGCAATCAAAATCAATCAATTTCAAATTTGGTCATGGGTTGGGACAATACCAAGGCTATAGCCTTACTTTTTGGCCAAAATGGCTCATTTTCATCACTTTTTATACTGCAATCAAAATCAATCAATTTCAAATTTGGTCATTGTTTGGCATAATACCAAGACTATAGCCTTACGTTTTGGCCGAAAATGGCTCATTTTCATCACTTTTCAATCTGCAATCAAAATCAATCAATTTCAAATTTGGTCATTCTTTGGCAAAATACCAAGGCTATAGCCTTACTGTTTGGCCAAAACTGGCTCATTTTCATCACTTTTCAATCTGCAATCAAAATCAATCAATTTCAAATATGGTCATTTTGTGGCAAAATACCAAGGCTATAGCCTTACTTTTTGGCCAAAAATGGCTCATTTTCATCACTTTTCATTCTGCAATCACAATCAATCAAATTTTAAAATTTCCTCAGTTTTTGGCAAAATACCTAGGCTATAGCCTTACTTTTTGGCCAAACATGGCTCATTTTCATCACTTGTCAATCTGCAATCAAAATCAATCAATTTCAAATTTGGTCATTTTTTGGCAAAATACCAAGACTATAGCCTTACTTTTTGGCCAAACATGGCTCATTGTCATCACTTTTCAATCTGCAATCAAAATCAATCAATGTCAAATTTGGTCATTTTTTTGCAAAATACCAAGGCTATAGCCTTACTTTGTGGCCAAAAATGTCTCATTTTCATCACTTTTCAATCTGCAATCAAAATCAATCAATTTCAAATTTGGTCATTTTGTGGCAAAATACCAAGGCTATAGCCTTACTTTTTGGCCAAAACTGGCTCATGTTAATCACTTTTCAATCTGCAATCAAAATCACTCAAATTTTAAAATTTCCTCAGTTTTTGGCAAAATACCTAGGCTATAGCCTTACTTTTTGGCCAAACATGGCTCATTGTCATCACTTTTCAATCTGGAATCAAAATCAATCAATTTCAAATTTGGTCATTTTTTGGCAAAATACCAAGACTATAGCCTTACTTTTTGGCCAAACATGGCTCATTGTCATCACTTTTCAATCTGCAATCAAAATCAATCAATTTCAAATTTGGTCATTTTTTTGCAAAATACCAAGGCTATAGCCTTACTTTGTGGCCAAAAATGGCTCATTTTCATCACTTTTCAATCTGCAATCAAAATCAATCAATTTCAAATTTGGTCATTTTGTGGCAAAATACCAAGGCTATAGCCTTACTTTTTGGCCAAAACTGGCTCATGTTAATGACTTTTCAATCTGCAATCAAAATCAATCAATTTCAAATTTGTTCATTTTGTGGCAAAATACCAAGGCTATAGCCTTACTGTTTGGCCAAACATGGCTCATTTTCATCACTTTTCAATCTGCAATCAAAATCAATCAATTTCAAATATGGTCATTTTGTGGCAAAATACCTAGGCTATAGCCTTATTTTTTGGCCAAAAATGGCTCATTTTCATCACTTTTCATTCTGCAATCACAATCAATCAATGTCAAATTTGGTCATTTTGTGGCACAATACCAAGACTATAGCCTTACTTTTTGGCCAAAAATGGCTCATTTTCATCACTTTTCAATCTGCAATCAAAATCAATCAATTTCAAATTTGGTCATTTTTTGGCAAAATACCAAGACTATAGCCTTACTTTTTGGCCAAACATGGCTCATTGTCATCACTTTTCAATCTGCAATCAAAATCAATCAATGTCAAATTTGGTCATTTTTTTGCAAAATACCAAGGCTATAGCCTTACTTTGTGGCCAAAAATGTCTCATTTTCATCACTTTTCAATCTGCAATCAAAATCAATCAATTTCAAATTTGGTCATTTTGTGGCAAAATACCAAGGCTATAGCCTTACTTTTTGGCCAAAAATGGCTCATTTTCATCACTTTTCATTCTGCAATCACAATCAATCAATGTCAAATTTGGTCATTTTGTGGCACAATACCAAGGCTATAGCCTTACTTTTTGGCCAAAAATGGCTCATTTTCATCACTTGTCAATCTGCAATCAAAATCAATCAATTTCAAATTTGTTCATTTTGTGGCAAAATACCAAGGCTATAGCCTTACTTTTTGGCCAAAAATGGCTCATTTTCATCACTTTTCAATCTGCAATCAAAATCAATCAATTTCAAATTTGGTCATTTTTTGGCAAAATACCAAGGCTATAGCCTTACTTTTTTGCCAAAAATGGCTCATTTTCATCACTTTTCAATCTGCAATCAAAATCAATCAATTTCAAATTTGGTCATGGGTTGGGACAATACCAAGGCTATAGCCTTACTTTTTGGCCAAAATGGCTCATTTTCATCACTTTTTATACTGCAATCAAAATCAATCAATTTCAAATTTGGTCATTGTTTGGCATAATACCAAGGCTATAGCCTTACTTTTTGGCCAAAACTGGCTCATTTTCATCACTTTTCAATCTGCAATCAAAATGAATCAATTTCAAATTTGGTCATTTTTTGGCAAAATACCAAGGCTATAGCCTTACGTTTTGGCCAAAACTGGCTCATGTTAATGACTTTTCAATCTGCAATCAAAATCAATCAATTTCAAATTTGTTCATTTTGTGGCAAAATACCAAGGCTATAGCCTTACTGTTTGGCCAAACATGGCTCATTTTCATCACTTTTCAATCTGCAATCAAAATCAATCAATTTCAAATATGGTCATTTTGTGGCAAAATACCTAGGCTATAGCCTTATTTTTTGGCCAAAAATGGCTCATTTTCATCACTTTTCATTCTGCAATCACAATCAATCAATGTCAAATTTGGTCATTTTGTGGCACAATACCAAGACTATAGCCTTACTTTTTGGCCAAAAATGGCTCATTTTCATCACTTGTCAAGCTGCAATCAAAATCAATCAATTTCAAATTTGTTCATTTTGTGGCAAAATACCAAGGCTATAGCCTTACTTTTTGGCCAAAAATGGCTCATTTTCATCACTTTTCAATCTGCAATCAAAATCAATCAATTTCAAATTTGGTCATTTTTTGGCAAAATACCAAGACTATAGCCTTACTTTTTGGCCAAAAATGGCTCATTTTCATCACTTTTCAATCTGCAATCAAAATCAATCAATTTCAAATTTGGTCATGGGTTGGGACAATACCAAGGCTATAGCCTTACTTTTTGGCCAAAATGGCTCATTTTCATCACTTTTTATACTGCAATCAAAATCAATCAATTTCAAATTTGGTCATTGTTTGGCATAATACCAAGGCTATAGCCTTACTTTTTGGCCAAAACTGGCTCATTTTCATCACTTTTCAATCTGCAATCAAAATCAATCAATTTCAAATTTGGTCATTTTTTGGCAAAATACCAAGGCTATAGCCTTACGTTTTGGCCGAAAATGGCTCATTTTCATCACTTTTCAATCTGCAATCAAAATCAATCAATTTCAAATTTGGTCATTCTTTGGCAAAATACCAAGGCTATAGCCTTACTGTTTGGCCAAAAATGGCTCATTTTCATCACTTTTCAATCTGCAATCAAAATCAATCAATTTCAAATATGGTCATTTTGTGGCAAAATACCAAGGCTATAGCCTTACTTTTTGGCCAAAAATGGCTCATTTTCATCACTTTTCATTCTGCAATCACAATCAATCAAATTTTAAAATTTCCTCAGTTTTTGGCAAAATACCAAGGCTATAGCCTTACTTTTTGGCCAAACATGGCTCATTTTCATCACTTTTCAATCTGCAATCAAAATCAATCAATTTCAAATTTGGTCATTTTTTGGCAAAACACCAAGACTATAGCCTTACTTTTTGGCCAAACATGGCTCATTGTCATCACTTTTCAATCTGCAATCAAAATCAATCAATGTCAAATTTGGTCATTTTTTTGCAAAATACCAAGGCTATAGCCTTACTTTGTGGCCAAAAATGTCTCATTTTCATCACTTTTCAATCTGCAATCAAAATCAATCAATTTCAAATTTGGTCATGGGTTGGGACAATACCAAGGCTATAGCCTTACTTTTTGGCCAAAATGGCTCATTTTCATCACTTTTTATACTGCAATCAAAATCAATCAATTTCAAATTTGGTCATTTTTTGGCATAATACCAAGGCTATAGCCTTACTTTTTGGCCAAAACTGGCTCATTTTCATCACTTTTCAATCTGCAATCAAAATCAATCAATTTCAAATTTGGTCATTTTTTGGCAAAATACCAAGGCTATAGCCTTACGTTTTGGCCGAAAATGGCTCATTTTCATCACTTTTCAATCTGCAATCAAAATCAATCAATTTCAAATTTGGTCATTCTTTGGCAAAATACCAAGGCTATAGCCTTACTGTTTGGCCAAAAATGGCTCATTTTCATCACTTTTCAATCTGCAATCAAAATCAATCAATTTCAAATATGGTCATTTTGTGGCAAAATACCTAGGCTATAGCCTTACTTTTTGGCCAAAAATGGCTCATTTTCATCACTTTTCATTCTGCAATCACAATCAATCAAATTTTAAAATTTCCTCAGTTTTTGGCAAAATACCAAGGCTATAGCCTTACTTTTTGGCCAAAAATGGCTCATTTTCATCACTTTTCAATCTGCAATCAAAATCAATCCATTTCAAATTTGGTCATTTTTTGGCAAAATACCAAGACTATAGCCTTACTTTTTGGCCAAACATGGCTCATTCTCATCACTTTTCAATCTGCAATCAAAATCAATCAATGTCAAATTTGGTCATTTTTTTGCAAAATACCAAGGCTATAGCCTTACTTTGTGGCCAAAAATGTCTCATTTTCATCACTTTTCAATCTGCAATCAAAATCAATCAATTTCAAATTTGGTCATTTTGTGGCAAAATACCAAGGCTATAGCCTTACTTTTTGGCCAAAACTGCCTCATGTTAATGACTTTTCAATCTGCAATCAAAATCACTCAAATTTTAAAATTTCCTCAGTTTTTGGCAAAATACCTAGGCTATAGCCTTACTTTTTGGCCAAACATGGCTCATTTTCATCACTTTTCAATCTGCAATCAAAATCAATCAATTTCAAATTTGGTCATTTTTTGGCAAAATACCAAGACTATAGCCTTACTTTTTGCCAAACATGGCTCATTGTCATCACTTTTCAATCTGTAATCAAAATCAATCAATTTCAAATTTGGTCATTTTTTTGCAAAATACCAAGGCTATAGCCTTACTTTGTGGCCAAAAATGGCTCAATTTCATCACTTTTCAATCTGCAATCAAAATCAATCAATTTCAAATTTGGTCATGGGTTGGGACAATACCAAGGCTATAGCCTTACTTTTTGGCCAAAATGGCTCATTTTCATCACTTTTTATACTGGAATCAAAATCAATCAATTTCAAATTTTGTCATTGTTTGGCATAATACCAAGGCTATAGCCTTACTTTTTGGCCAAAACTGGCTCATTTTCATCACTTTTCAATCTGCAATCAAAATCAATCAATTTCAAATTTGGTCATTTTTTGGCAAAATACCAAGGCTATAGCCTTACGTTTTGGCCGAAAATGGCTCATTTTCATCACTTTTCAATCTGCAATCAAAATCAATCAATTTCAAATTTGGTCATTCTTTGGCAAAATACCAAGGCTATAGCCTTACTGTTTGGCCAAAAATGGCTCATTTTCATCACTTTTCAATCTGCAATCAAAATCAATCAATTTCAAATATGGTCATTTTGTGGCAAAATACCTAGGCTATAGCCTTACTTTTTGGCCAAAAATGGCTCATTTTCATCACTTGTCAATCTGCAATCAAAATCAATCAATTTCAAATTTGGTCATTTTTTGCCAAAATACCAAGGCTATAGCCTTACTTTTTGGCCAAAATTGGCTCATGTTCATCAGTTTTCAATCTGCAATCAAAATCAATCAATTTCAAATTTGGTGATTTTTTGGCAAAATACCAAGGCTATAGCCTTACTTTTTGGCCAAAACTGGCTCATTTTCATCACTTTTCAATCTGCAATCAAAATCAATCAATTTCAAATTTGGTCATTTTTGGCAAAATACCAAGGCTATAGCCTTACTTTTTGGCCACAAATGGCTCATTTTCATCACTTTTCAATCTGCAATCAAAATCAATCAATTTCAAATTTGGTCATGGTTTGGCAAAATACCAAGGCTATAGCCTTACTTTTTGGCCAAAAATGGCTCATTTTCATCACTTTTCAATCTGCAATCAAAATCACTCAAATTTTAAAATTTCCGCAGTTTTTGGCAAAATACCTAGGCTATAGCCTTACTTTTTGGCCAAACATGGCTCATTTTCATCACTTTTCAATCTGCAATCAAAATCAATCAATTTCAAATTTGGTCATGTTTTGGCAAAACACCTAGGCTATTGCCTTATTTTATGGCCAAAAATGGCTCATTTTCATCACTTTTCATTCTGCAATCACAATCAATCAATTTCAAATTTGGTCATTTTTTGCCAAAATACCAAGGCTATAGCCTTACTTTTTGGCCAAAAATGGCTCATTTTCATCACTTTTCAATCTGCAATCAAAATCAATCAATTTCAAATTTGGTCATTTTTTGGCAAAATACCAAGGCTATAGCCTTACTTTTTGGCCACAAATGGCTCATTTTCATCACTTTTCAGTCTGCAATCAAAATCAATCAATTTCAAATTTGGTCATTTTGTGGCAAAATACCAAGGCTATAGCCTTACTTTTTGGCCAAAACTGGCTCATTTTCATCACTTTTCAATCTGCAATCAAAATCAATCAATTTCAAATTTGGTCATTTTTTGGCAAAATACCAAGGCTATAGCCTTACGTTTTGGCCGAAAATGGCTCATTTTCATCACGTTTCAATCTGCAATCACAATCAATCCATTTCAAATTTGGTCATGTTTTTGGCAAAATACCAAGGCTATAGCCTTACTGTTTGGCCAAACATGGCTCATTTTCATCACTTTTCAATCTGCAATCAAAATCAATCAATTTCAAATTTGTTCATTTTGTGGCAAAATACCAAGGCTATAGCCTTACTTTTTGGCCAAAAATGGCTCATTTTCATCACTTTTCAATCTGCAATCAAAATCACTCAAATTTTAAAATTTCCTCAGTTTTTGGCAAAATACCTAGGCTATAGCCTTACTTTTTGGCCAAAAATGGCTCATTTTCATCACTTGTCAATCTGCAATCAAAATCAATCAATTTCAAATTTGGTCATTTTTTGCCAAAATACCAAGGCTATAGCCTTACTTTTTGGCCAAAATTGGCTCATGTTCATCAGTTTTCAATCTGCAATCAAAATCAATCAATTTCAAATTTGGTGATTTTTTGGCAAAATACCAAGGCTATAGCCTTACTTTTTGGCCAAAACTGGCTCATTTTCATCACTTTTCAATCTGCAATCAAAATCAATCAATTTCAAATTTGGTCATTTTTGGCAAAATACCAAGGCTATAGCCTTACTTTTTGGCCACAAATGGCTCATTTTCATCACTTTTCAATCTGCAATCAAAATCAATCAATTTCAAATTTGGTCATGGTTTGGCAAAATACCAAGGCTATAGCCTTACTTTTTGGCCAAAAATGGCTCATTTTCATCACTTTTCAATCTGCAATCAAAATCACTCAAATTTTAAAATTTCCGCAGTTTTTGGCAAAATACCTAGGCTATAGCCTTACTTTTTGGCCAAACATGGCTCATTTTCATCACTTTTCAATCTGCAATCAAAATCAATCAATTTCAAATTTGGTCATGTTTTGGCAAAACACCTAGGCTATAGCCTTATTTTATGGCCAAAAATGGCTCATTTTCATCACTTTTCATTCTGCAATCACAATCAATCAATTTCAAATTTGGTCATTTTTTGCCAAAATACCAAGGCTATAGCCTTACTTTTTGGCCAAAAATGGCTCATTTTCATCACTTTTCAATCTGCAATCAAAATCAATCAATTTCAAATTTGGTCATTTTTTGGCAAAATACCAAGGCTATAGCCTTACTTTTTGGCCACAAATGGCTCATTTTCATCACTTTTCAGTCTGCAATCAAAATCAATCAATTTCAAATTTGGTCATTTTGTGGCAAAATACCAAGGCTATAGCCTTACTTTTTGGCCAAAACTGGCTCATTTTCATCACTTTTCAATCTGCAATCAAAATCAATCAATTTCAAATTTGGTCATTTTTTGGCAAAATACCAAGGCTATAGCCTTACGTTTTGGCCGAAAATGGCTCATTTTCATCACGTTTCAATCTGCAATCACAATCAATCCATTTCAAATTTGGTCATGTTTTTGGCAAAATACCAAGGCTATAGCCTTACTGTTTGGCCAAACATGGCTCATTTTCATCACTTTTCAATCTGCAATCAAAATCAATCAATTTCAAATTTGTTCATTTTGTGGCAAAATACCAAGGCTATAGCCTTACTTTTTGGCCAAAAATGGCTCATTTTCATCACTTTTCAATCTGCAATCAAAATCACTCAAATTTTAAAATTTCCTCAGTTTTTGGCAAAATACCTAGGCTATAGCCTTACTTTTTGGCCAAACATGGCTCATTTTCATCACTTTTCAATCTGCAATCAAAATCAATCAATTTCAAATTTGGTCATTTTTTGGCAAAATACCAAGACTATAGCCTTACTTTTTGGCCAAACATGGCTCATTGTCATCACTTTTCAATCTGCAATCAAAATCAATCAATGTCAAATTTGGTCATTTTTTTGCAAAATACCAAGGCTATAGCCTTACTTTGTGGCCAAAAATGGCTCATTTTCATCACTTTTCAATCTGCAATCAAAATCAATCAATTTCAAATTTGGTCATTTTGTGGCAAAATACCAAGGCTATAGCCTTACTTTTTGGCCAAAACTGGCTCATGTTAATCACTTTTCAATCTGCAATCAAAATCAATCAATTTCAAATTTGTTCATTTTGTGGCAAAATACCAAGGCTATAGCCTTACTTTTTGGCCAAAAATGGCTCAATTTCATCACTTTTCAATCTGCAATCAAAATCAATCAATTTCAAATTTGGTCATTTTGTGGCAAAATACCAAGGCTATAGCCTTACTTTTTGGCCACAAATGGCTCATTTTCATCACTTTTCAATCTGCAATCAAAAGCACTCAAATTTCAAATTTGCTCAGGTTTTGGCAAAATACCTAGGCTATAGCCTTACTTTTTGGCCAAACATGGCTCAGTTTCATCACTTTTCAATCTGCAATCAAAATCAATCAATTTCAAATTTGGTCATGTTTTGGCAAAATACCAAGGCTATAGCCTTACTTTTTGGCCAAAAATGGCTCATTTTCATCACTTTTCAATCTGCAATCAAAATCACTCAAATTTCAAATTTGCTCAGGTTTTGGCAAAATACCTAGGCTATAGCCTTACTTTTTGGCCAAACATGGCTCAGTTTCATCACTTTTCAATCTGCAATCAAAATCAATCAATGTCAAATTTGGTCATTTTTGTGCAAAATACCAAGGCTATAGCCTTACTTTGTGGCCAAAAATGGCTCATTTTCATCACTTTTCAATCTGCAATCAAAATCAATCAATTTCAAATTTGGTCATTTTGTGGCAAAATACCAAGGCTATAGCCTTACTTTTTGGCCAAAACTGGCTCATGTTAATCACTTTTCAATCTGCAATTAAAATCAATCAATTTCAAATTTGTTCATTTTGTGGCAAAATACCAAGGCTATAGCCTTACTTTTTGGCCAAAAATGGCTCATTTTCATCACTTTTCAATCTGCAATCAAAATCAATCAATTTCAAATTTGGTCATTCTTTGGCAAAATACCAAGGCTATAGCCTTACTTTTTGGCCAAAAATGGCTCATTTTCATCACTTTTCAATCTGCAATCAAAATCAATCAATTTCAAATGTGGTCATTTTGTGGCAAAATACCAAGGCTATAGCCTTACTTTTTGGCCAAAAATGGCTCATTTTCATCACTTTTCAATCTGCAATCAAAATCAATCAATTTCAAATTTGGTCATGGGTTGGGACAATACCAAGGCTATAGCCTTACTTTTTGGCCAAAATGGCTCATTTTCATCACTTTTTATACTGCAATCAAAATCAATCAATTTCAAATTTGGTCATTGTTTGGCATAATACCAAGGCTATAGCCTTACTTTTTGGCCAAAACTGGCTCATTTTCATCACTTTTCAATCTGCAATCAAAATCAATCAATTTCAAATTTGGTCATTTTTTGGCAAAATACCAAGGCTATAGCCTTACTTTTTGGCCAAAAATGGCTCATTTTCATCACTTTTCAATCTGCAATCAAAATCAATCAATTTCAAATTTGGTGATTTTTTGGCAAAATACCTAGGCTATAGCCTTACTTTTTGGCCAAAAATGGCTCATTTTCATCACTTTTCAATCTGCAATCAAAATCAATCAATTTCAAATTTGGTCATTTTGTGGCAAAATACCTAGGCTATAGCCTTACTTTTTGGCCAAAAATGGCTCATTTCCATCACTTTTCAATCTGCAATCAAAATCAATCAATTTCAAATTTGGTCATTTTTTGGCAAAATACCAAGGCTATAGCCTTACTTTTTGGCCAAAAATGGCTCATTTTCATCACTTTTCAATCTGCAATCAAAATCACTCAAATTTTAAAATTTCCTCAGTTTTTGGCAAAATACCTAGGCTATAGCCTTACTTTTTGGCCAAACATGGCTCAGTTTCATCACTTTTCAATCTGCAATCAAAATCAATCAATTTCAAATTTGGTCATTTTTTGGCAAAATACCAAGACTATAGCCTTACTTTTTGGCCAAACATGGCTCATTGTCATCACTTTTCAATCTGCAATCAAAATCAATCAATGTCAAATTTGGTCATTTTTTTGCAAAATACCAAGGCTATAGCCTTACTTTGTGGCCAAAAATGGCTCATTTTCATCACTTTTCAATCTGCAATCAAAATCAATCAATTTCAAATTTGGTCATTTTGTGGCAAAATACCAAGGCTATAGCCTTACTTTTTGGCCAAAACTGGCTCATGTTAATGACTTTTCAATCTGCAATCAAAATCAATCAATTTCAAATTTGTTCATTTTGTGGCAAAATACCAAGGCTATAGCCCTACTTTTTGGCCAAAAATGGCTCAATTTCATCACTTTTCAATCTGCAATCAAAATCAATCAATTTCAAATTTGGTCATTTTGTGGCAAAATACCAAGGCTAAAGCCTTACTTTTTGGCCACAAATGGCTCATTTTCATCACTTTTCAATCTGCAATCAAAAGCACTCAAATTTCAAATTTGCTCAGTTTTTGGCAAAATACCTAGGCTATAGCCTTACTTTTTGGCCAAACATGGCTCATTTTCATCACTTTTCAATCTGCAATCAAAATCAATCAATTTCAAATTTGGTCATTTTTTGGCAAAATACCAAGGCTATAGCCTTACTTTTTGGCCAAGAATGGCTCATTTTCATCACTTTTCAATCTGCAATCAAAATCACTCAAATTTCAAATTTGCTCAGGTTTTGGCAAAATACCTAGGCTATAGCCTTACTTTTTGGCCAAACATGGCTCATTTTCATCACTTTTCAATCTGCAATCAAAATCAATCAATGTCAAATTTGGTCATTTTTGTGCAAAATACCAAGGCTATAGCCTTACTTTGTGGCCAAAAATGGCTCATTTTCATCACTTTTCATTCTGCAATCACAATCAATCAATTTCAAATTTGGTCATTTTTTGCCAAAATACCAAGGCTATAGCCTTACTTTTTGGCCAAAAATGGCTCATTTTCATCACTTTTCAATCTGCAATCAAAATCAATCAATTTCAAATTTGGTCATTTTTTGGCAAAATACCAAGGCTATAGCCTTACTTTTTGGCCACAAATGGCTCATTTTCATCACTTTTCAGTCTGCAATCAAAATCAATCAATTTCAAATTTGGTCATTTTGTGGCAAAATACCAAGGCTATAGCCTTACTTTTTGGCCAAAACTGGCTCATTTTCATCACTTTTCAATCTGCAATCAAAATCAATCAATTTCAAATTTGGTCATTTTTTGGCAAAATACCAAGGCTATAGCCTTACGTTTTGGCCGAAAATGGCTCATTTTCATCACGTTTCAATCTGCAATCACAATCAATCCATTTCAAATTTGGTCATGTTTTTGGCAAAATACCAAGGCTATAGCCTTACTGTTTGGCCAAACATGGCTCATTTTCATCACTTTTCAATCTGCAATCAAAATCAATCAATTTCAAGTTTGTTCATTTTGTGGCAAAATACCAAGGCTATAGCCTTACTTTTTGGCCAAAAATGGCTCATTTTCATCACTTTTCAATCTGCAATCAAAATCACTCAAATTTTAAAATTTCCTAAGTTTTTGGCAAAATACCTAGGCTATAGCCTTACTTTTTGGCCAAACATGGCTCATTTTCATCACTTTTCAATCTGCAATCAAAATCAATCAATTTCAAATTTGGTCATTTTTTGGCAAAATACCAAGACTATAGCCTAACTTTTTGGCCAAACATGGCTCATTGTCATCACTTTTCAATCTGCAATCAAAATCAATCAATGTCAAATTTGGTCATTTTTTTGCAAAATACCAAGGCTATAGCCTTACTTTGTGGCCAAAAATGGCTCATTTTCATCACTTTTCAATCTGCAATCAAAATCAATCAATTTCAAATTTGGTCATTTTGTGGCAAAATACCAAGGCTATAGCCTTACTTTTTGGCCAAAACTGGCTCATGTTAATCACTTTTCAATCTGCAATCAAAATCAATCAATTTCAAATTTGTTCATTTTGTGGCAAAATACCAAGGCTATAGCCTTACTTTTTGGCCAAAAATGGCTCAATTTCATCACTTTTCAATCTGCAATCAAAATCAATCAATTTCAAATTTGGTCATTTTGTGGCAAAATACCAAGGCTATAGCCTTACTTTTTGGCCACAAATGGCTCATTTTCATCACTTTTCAATCTGCAATCAAAAGCACTCAAATTTCAAATTTGCTCAGGTTTTGGCAAAATACCTAGGCTATAGCCTTACTTTTTGGCCAAACATGGCTCAGTTTCATCACTTTTCAATCTGCAATCAAAATCAATCAATTTCAAATTTGGTCATGTTTTGGCAAAATACCAAGGCTATAGCCTTACTTTTTGGCCAAAAATGGCTCATTTTCATCACTTTTCAATCTGCAATCAAAATCACTCAAATTTCAAATTTGCTCAGGTTTTGGCAAAATACCTAGGCTATAGCCTTACTTTTTGGCCAAACATGGCTCATTTTCATCACTTTTCAATCTGCAATCAAAATCAATCAATGTCAAATTTGGTCATTTTTGTGCAAAATACCAAGGCTATAGCCTTACTTTGTGGCCAAAAATGGCTCATTTTCATCACTTTTCAATCTGCAATCAAAATCAATCAATTTCAAATTTGGTCATTTTGTGGCAAAATACCAAGGCTATAGCCTTACTTTTTGGCCAAAACTGGCTCATGTTAATCACTTTTCAATCTGCAATTAAAATCAATCAATTTCAAATTTGTTCATTTTGTGGCAAAATACCAAGGCTATAGCCTTACTTTTTGGCCAAAAATGGCTCATTTTCATCACTTTTCAATCTGCAATCAAAATCAATCAATTTCAAATTTGGTCATGGTTTGGGAAAATACCAAGGCTATAGCCTTACTTTTTGGCCAAAAATGGCTCATTTTCATCACTTTTCAATCTGCAATCAAAATCAATCAATTTCAAATTTGGTCATTTTGTGGCAAAATACCAAGGCTATAGCCTTACTTTTTGGCCAAAAATGGCTCATTTTCATCACTTTTCAATCTGCAATCAAAATCAATCAATTTCAAATTTGGTCATGGGTTGGGACAATACCAAGGCTATAGCCTTACTTTTTGGCCAAAATGGCTCATTTTCATCACTTTTTATACTGCAATCAAAATCAATCAATTTCAAATTTGGTCATTGTTTGGCATAATACCAAGGCTATAGCCTTACTTTTTGGCCAAAACTGGCTCATTTTCATCACTTTTCAATCTGCAATCAAAATCAATCAATTTCAAATTTGGTCATTTTTTGGCAAAATACCAAGGCTATAGCCTTACTTTTTGGCCAAAAATGGCTCATTTTCATCACTTTTCAATCTGCAATCAAAATCAATCAATTTCAAATTTGGTGATTTTTTGGCAAAATACCTAGGCTATAGCCTTACGTTTTGGCCAAAAATGGCTCATTTTCATCACTTTTCAATCTGCAATCAAAATCAATCAATTTCAAATTTGGTCATTTTGTGGCAAAATACCTAGGCTATAGCCTTACTTTTTGGCCAAAAATGGCTCATTTCCATCACTTTTCAATCTGCAATCAAAATCAATCAATTTCAAATTTGGTCATTTTTTGGCAAAATACCAAGGCTATAGCCTTACTTTTTGGCCAAAAATGGCTCATTTTCATCACTTTTCAATCTGCAATCAAAATCACTCAAATTTTAAAATTTCCTCAGTTTTTGGCAAAATACCTAGGCTATAGCCTTACTTTTTGGCCAAACATGGCTCAGTTTCATCACTTTTCAATCTGCAATCAAAATCAATCAATTTCAAATTTGGTCATTTTTTGGCAAAATACCAAGACTATAGCCTTACTTTTTGGCCAAACATGGCTCATTGTCATCACTTTTCAATCTGCAATCAAAATCAATCAATGTCAAATTTGGTCATTTTTTTGCAAAATACCAAGGCTATAGCCTTACTTTGTGGCCAAAAATGGCTCATTTTCATCACTTTTCAATCTGCAATCAAAATCAATCAATTTCAAATTTGGTCATTTTGTGGCAAAATACCAAGGCTATAGCCTTACTTTTTGGCCAAAACTGGCTCATGTTAATGACTTTTCAATCTGCAATCAAAATCAATCAATTTCAAATTTGTTCATTTTGTGGCAAAATACCAAGGCTATAGCCCTACTTTTTGGCCAAAAATGGCTCAATTTCATCACTTTTCAATCTGCAATCAAAATCAATCAATTTCAAATTTGGTCATTTTGTGGCAAAATACCAAGGCTAAAGCCTTACTTTTTGGCCACAAATGGCTCATTTTCATCACTTTTCAATCTGCAATCAAAAGCACTCAAATTTCAAATTTGCTCAGTTTTTGGCAAAATACCTAGGCTATAGCCTTACTTTTTGGCCAAACATGGCTCATTGTCATCACTTTTCAATCTGCAATCAAAATCAATCAATGTCAAATTTGGTCATTTTTTTGCAAAATACCAAGGCTACAGCCTTACTTTGTGGCCAAAAATGGCTCATTTTCATCACTTTTCAATCTGCAATCAAAATCAATCAATTTCAAATTTGGTCATTTTGTGGCAAAATACCAAGGCTATAGCCTTACTTTTTGGCCAAAACTGGCTCATGTTAATGACTTTTCAATCTGCAATCAAAATCAATCAATTTCAAATTTGTTCATTTTGTGGCAAAATACCAAGGCTATAGCCTTACTTTGTGGCCAAAAATGGCTCATTTTCATCACTTTTCAATCTGCAATCAAAATCAATCAATTTCAAATTTGGTCATTTTGTGGCAAAATACCAAGGCTATAGCCTTACTTTTTGGCCAAAAATGGCTCATTTTCATCACTTTTCAATCTGCAATCAAAATCAATCAATTTCAAATTTGGTCATATTTTGGCAAAATACCAAGGCTATAGCCTTACTTTTTGGCCAAAAATGGCTCATTTTCATCACTTGTCAATCTGCAATCAAAATCAATCAATTTCAAATTTGGTCATTCTTTGGCAAAATACCAAGGCTATAGCCTTACTTTTTGGCCAAAAATGGCTCATTTTCATCACTTTTCATTCTGCAATCAAAATCAATCAATTTCAAATTTGGTCATTTTTTGGCAAAATACCAAGGCTATAGCCTTACTGTTTGGCTAAACATGGCTCATTGTCATCACTTTTCAATCTGCAATCAAAATCAATCAATGTCAAATTTGGTCATTTTTTTGCAAAATACCAAGGCTATAGCCTTACTTTGTGGCCAAAAATGGCTCATTTTCATCACTTTTCAATCTGCAATCAAAATCAATCAATTTCAAATTTGGTCATTTTGTGGCAAAATACCAAGGCTATAGCCTTACTTTTTGGCCAAAACTGGCTCATGTTAATCACTTTTCAATCTGCAATCAAAATCAATCAATTTCAAATTTGTTCATTTTGTGGCAAAATACCAAGGCTATAGCCTTACTTTTTGGCCAAAAATGGCTCATTTTCATCACTTTTCAATCTGCAATCAAAATCAATCAATTTCAAATTTGGTCATTTTGTGGCAAAATACCAAGGCTATAGCCTTACTTTTTGGCCACAAATGGCTCATTTTCATCACTTTTCAATCTGCAATCAAAATCACTCAAATTTCAAATTTGCTCAGTTTTTGGCAAAATACCTAGGCTATAGCCTTACTTTTTGGCCAAACATGGCTCATTTTCATCACTTTTCAATCTGCAATCAAAATCAATCAATTTCAAATTTGGTCATTTTTTGGCAAAATACCAAGGCTATAGCCTTACTTTTTGGCCAAACATGGCTCATTGTCATCACTTTTCAATCTGCAATCAAAATCAATCAATGTCAAATTTGGTCATTTTTTTGCAAAATACCAAGGCTACAGCCTTACTTTGTGGCCAAAAATGGCTCATTTTCATCACTTTTCAATCTGCAATCAAAATCAATCAATTTCAAATTTGGTCATTTTGTGGCAAAATACCAAGGCTATAGCCTTACTTTTTGGCCAAAACTGGCTCATGTTAATCACTTTTCAATCTGCAATCAAAATCAATCAATTTCAAATTTGTTCATTTTGTGGCAAAATACCAAGGCTATAGCCTTACTTTTTGGCCAAAAATGGCTCATTTTCATCACTTTTCAATCTGCAATCAAAATCAATCAATTTCAAATTTGGTCATTTTGTGGCAAAATACCAAGGCTATAGCCTTACTTTTTGGCCACAAATGGCTCATTTTCATCACTTTTCAATCTGCAATCAAAATCACTCAAATTTCAAATTTGCTCAGTTTTTGGCAAAATACCTAGGCTATAGCCTTACTTTTTGGCCAAACATGGCTCATTTTCATCACTTTTCAATCTGCAATCAAAATCAATCAATTTCAAATTTGGTCATTTTTTGGCAAAATACCAAGGCTATAGCCTTACTTTTTGGCCAAACATGGCTCATTGTCATCACTTTTCAATCTGCAATCAAAATCAATCAATTTCAAATTTGGTCATTTTTTTGCAAAATACCAAGGCTACAGCCTTACTTTGTGGCCAAAAATGGCTCATTTTCATCACTTTTCAATCTGCAATCAAAATCAATCAATTTCAAATTTGGTCATTTTGTGGCAAAATACCAAGGCTATAGCCTTACTTTTTGGCCAAAACTGGCTCATGTTAATGACTTTTCAATCTGCAATCAAAATCAATCAATTTCAAATTTGTTCATTTTGTGGCAAAATACCAAGGCTATAGCCTTACTTTGTGGCCAAAAATGGCTCATTTTCATCACTTTTCAATCTGCAATCAAAATCAATCAATTTCAAATTTGGTCATTTTGTGGCAAAATACCAAGGCTATAGCCTTACTTTTTGGCCAAAAATGGCTCATTTTCATCACTTTTCAATCTGCAATCAAAATCAATCAATTTCAAATTTGGTCATATTTTGGCAAAATACCAAGGCTATAGCCTTACTTTTTGGCCAAAAATGGCTCATTTTCATCACTTGTCAATCTGCAATCAAAATCAATCAATTTCAAATTTGGTCATTGTTTGGCAAAATACCAAGGCTATAGCCTTACTTTTTGGCCAAAAATGGCTCATTTTCATCACTTTTCATTCTGCAATCAAAATCAATCAATTTCAAATTTGGTCATGTTTTGGCAAAATACCAAGGCTATAGCGTTACTTTTTGGCCAAAAATGGCTCATTTTCATCACTTTTCATTCTGCAATCAAAATCAATCAATTTCAAATTTGGTCATTTTTTGGCAAAATACCAAGGCTATAGCCTTACTTTTTGGCCAAAAATGGCTCATTTTCATCACTTTTCAATCTGGAATCAAAATCTATCAATTTCAAATTTGGTCATGTTTTGGCAAAATACCAAGGCTATAGCCTTACTTTGTGGCCAAAAATGGCTCATTTTCATCACTTTTCAATCTGCAATCAAAATCAATCAATTTCAAATTTGGTCATTTTTTGGCAAAATACCAAGGCTATAGCCTTACTTTTTGGCCAAAAATGGCTCATTCTGGTGGATGTCAGGTATATGTCAAGGAAATTGTAAGGCTATGGTCTTGCGTGATGGCTTGAGATGGTCAGTTGTATACTAATGGAGTCGAATGATGGAGTGGTATGAATGTAGTAGGTCAAGAGTGTTTGACAATATAGTGTGATGTAATGAGGATAGGTATGCTAAAATCATGAAGTCATGTACGTTGGTAATGTGTGTAGATGGAAAACTCGCAATGTTAGGCAAAATTTTGGTTTCGGTCTTTATCAGATTATTGCAAATTGAAGAGTTTACAAATAACTTAACAATCATCTTAGGGTGGAATAAAATGTACTCCTTTACTTTGGATGTCAGTATAAAAATAAGTGCTAAATGTTTTACCTTCTTCCTTTTCTCAAATTTGAAGCACTGCAGGCCGCTAACATTGAACTGGAACAGAATTTCAAGTTTTCAAATGTATACACCACTGATGACTTTTGAAGAAGATAAAAAATGAGATGATAGGATACCAACACCTAATTCGTCACAGTTTAATCCCCTTTAACTTGCAGATATATTTCACAATAAGTCTTGCAACTCTCTCTGAATTGATTGTACTATGACTTGCAACAATCTGAAAAGGGACAACATTCTGCTAACAAAATAGAATTGCCACGGCATCATTAAGACTATAAATGTTGAATGCTTGAATAAATAAGCATAGCCGCCAAGTGTTTGATTCCGGTCTGTTTTCTCCCAACCTAGCTGACCAATCAGCATGCAAAATGGGCCTAAATGTAGCTGTGGAGCGCATGTGGTGAGAATCATGCATGATGATTGGTCAATTAGGTTGGGAGAAAATAGATCTGATCAGCCTCTTAAACATTTGGCGGCTATGTTTGAATAAATATTTCTGGACATGGGGTATCAGGCAAATATGAATGAAAAAAGTGAAGAAATGGAAAGAGCAAGATACCACGTGAATATATGATGATATAATTGATAGAATTAATATGAAATATGAATATGAAAAAGAAACACTACCATTCAAAGGAGCATAAAGACAGCGTAAAACTCTAAGTAAATTCCTTGATGTGAAAATCTTTTAGAATGAGGAAAGCAGAGTTTTGAAAGGTCTTGCAAGTCAACGCCTGGTTCCAATAAATGCAAAAACAATCCCTTGAAAACTTCTGAGGGGCCCCTATGGGGCTTCAAAATCTAGGAGGCTCCTAGGGGCTGCTCTAACCTCAACCTATGCCGGCTAAACCACTGATCTTTGCATAATTTGAAATATGGGCAAATGCTTGGGAAAGCTGCTATTGATAGCTTAAAAAGACATGTCTCTGTGCTATAGAGACAAAATTGCAGCTACAGTATAGGGCTCCCTTTGCACGAAACGTGGCTAAAACAAACTGTTAGTATTTACACTAATTTGCCGCAAATTCTTGAACTAGCCTAGGTGAGCTTCTTCCTCCTGGGAGTATACTGCAAGGCCTGGAGGGGGGGGATTGGCATCAACTTTTCTATGTGAGTGACCACGTGCTGGCCACTTCGAAGCGCCTACATGACCCCGCATTAAACTGAACCTCCTTCCCATAGAGAGAACTCTGTGAAGTTCACCCACCTCAACGGGCCACCCCTATCCCGTTTAGGCGTGTTGACCCGAATTAGCTACTGCAATCATTAAAACGATCTAAGATATTAGACTGGAGAAGGGGTAGTCTTCTAGGCTGGGTTGGAGCCAACCACGGACTGTGCAAACAGGCCTCTAGTGAGAATTACTAGCTATTTGCTGGTCACAGCAAGTGAAAAGTATTGAAAAGTATGACATATTAATGAGAAACCAGGATAAATTACCTTCGTGACAGATCTTTTAAGAATAAACTTATATTCTTCTTTGCTGATATTCCCATTTCTATAGTGAGGTTTCAGGGCATTTTTAGCCTCGGAAGCAGCAAGCTCTCGTCTTTTCAAGCGTTCAGTAACCTGAAAAGAAACCACGTCTGAGAAACATTGACTATAACGCTGTATCGGAATCGAAACCGATGCATTATATCGTGAGGTGAACAATACAGAAAATAATGTGGAAAACGAGGTAATGTACAAACAGTGAAAAATCTAACGCTATACTCTAGCTGAGGAAGACAAATTACTGCAATCAAAGCAAGAACTAATCCCCGTGAACAATTATCCAGCGGAGAGATGGAGGTATTGGACGAAAAGTATTAACTACTGGCAATTCATGGGCATTCTTTAAAGGCGTGGCAAAGCTAGACAACATTGCCGTGCGAAATTTATTACGGCTTTGCAGGTGATGTAGCACGCACATTTGCTACTGCGACTACACAATTTCGACGTTGTCGTTGAATAAACGGTATAAATGTTGTTGACGAGATCTTAGCACTTCGTTCCATAATTAGAGATGGTGCCTAACAAGAAACGGGAGACAGCTTTGGTTAGTTTTTGTACTCATGAAGTGCTCGAGGATGCCGAAAATGGCATGTTGACAATTGATATATAGAACAGATTAGTGTTTTTGACACACAAGGCATAAATACAGAGAGACTAAAACGAATTTTTGTCGATAAAGTGGCTAAACTAAAATGTACTCCTGCGAGACGAAAGATGTCGCAAAAAATGTCTTTAAATATGTTGAAACATAACTGTAGATCATTAATTGCTAAAATAAAGTACATCAGTGCAAAATGGTCTATTTCTAACTGTCGCGCACCAACGTCACTTAGCTTAGCTAGGCCTTGAATTTAATTGATAGGTCATTAGGGCAGACTTCAAATTCCAAAATATCAGACGAAAATGTGGAGGTCAACAGTGTAACCAAATATCAAAACTCCGAACTGCTAATGAGTTCAATATAGCTTAATAAATCTACCACGACTACTTCAAACCTTTGAAAAAGACAAACAAAAAGTAAGTAATGCTTACTAAAATACAACTCGAAGATCCTACCTTCTTCTTTTTTAATATTTTCAGCTCATCGGCTTCATGAAAATGAGATATGATTTCAGTGCCTGAGGTATCTGGAAACTGACTGCCTAGATTCTTTTCATTAACATTGCCTTTCGAAATTGTATCAGGTCGATGAGGAGAAAATTGTTGAAAAGGCTTTCCGCGTGAAAAGTCACTTAAAAAGTCATGGCTGTCAAAGTCCCATTGATATTCGGGACTCGTTTTCAAAAGAACTTTCTTCTCGTCAACCGGGACTAGCTCTCTCCTTTCAGAACTGTTTTTATTTACGTATTGTCCACCCTGTTCAAATCTTTTTGTGTCAAGCAATGAAGTTTCATATGTAAAATCACTTGCACTTTCATCATCATCCGAATCTAATTCAACGATTTTTTTCACTACAGAACTTCGCTTTTCTTTAATAATTCTACTCTCATCAGTTGAGTAATGCGCATGTCTCGTGTCATGGGTATCTGCTCTGCCTCGATTCAATCTGGAATAATTGTACATTCCTCTCTGTGTTTCAATAGTTCCCATGCTACTACGCGTGTTACTGGCTTCTTTCACGTATCCAGATTTTGCAATTTTATCGTTTTGTACAAGCCTTTCATTTACGGTTCCCTGAGTCCTACCACTATTAACTAGCGACCACCCTCTAGCCGCATTTGATGAATTTACTTCTGACGCATAATCTGAGGAATTTCTCCTAACTTCCTTATATTGGTCGCTTGCCTTTCTCTCCATCATCTTTTCATTATTAATAGGTGGAACAGAATTGTAAATTCTCGGAGTAAGTCTGTTTGGAACTTTTTGGTACTTTCTACCGTTAAATTTATCAACAAATCCTTCACTATTTCTTCTTCCAATTCCTTCTTCACCGTGATCCTTCTCTTTATCTCTCAATGCATCACGCCTTTCACCAGATCTATCAAAAGACATAAAATCTCTATTCCTGTTAAATTTCCTATCAACACCGCTGTCAAATTTCTTCCTTTCGGCCGGTGATTTACGAGCTTCTTCTTTGCTACATTTGACTCCACTATCTTCTTTCCTCACAATTTTGGGAATCTTGAACGATTTAAACATGCTTACATCAGGCAACGGTTTATATTCTTTCCTATCAATAAGATTTCGCCAATTATTTACTTCATCAAGCGAAGGTCTTTTCAAGCCTGAATCTCGATGCAAACGATTTCGTACGCCACTACCGTCCTTTTCTTTGCAATCTGATACCATTCTGGTATTCGAATGGTTTCTTACACCATTGGAATCTGACACAACAAGTTTTGGAATCTTCGAGCTCTGATGTTTAATATCAACGGTGTGTCCATCTTCATTTTCCGTCTTACATTGCTTTCTTCCCTCATAATCTCGCTCACCATTTCTATCTACTTTTGTATCATGAGCATCATCTCGTTTTTTCACTTTCGGTACTAAACTGCCATCTCTATTTATAACCACGTTTTGCGAATCAAGCTTCTCGAAACCCTGGAAAATCTCTGTCAGGATATGGGGGTTGTTCGAGACAGTCCTATGAGAGAGTATATCATGGGATTTTCAGGCGTATCGTTATACACATGTGACTGCTATGAATTAAGAAGAAAATATGCATAAATACAAACAATACCAATAACGCAATTTACGTTGATTTCAAACCGATAGGACAAAAATTGCATAATTACTAAAATATTGGAGTAACTACACTCTTAGCCAAAACTTTTCTCCATTCTACTGCTATAATCAAAAACTTCTAGCACTCTAGTGATTGAAAGCAGAGGTGCCAAATAATGAACGTAAAATCTCTGCCAAAATCAAAGATACAGATGGGCCGAAAGTCCTGCATATTTCATGCTCTACAAACTAGAATGAGGCCCCTTGGGGGCTTATTGATTCTCGAAATTTTGGATGGGGGTTAATTTTGTTCAAGACATTCGGTGCACTGTTCTTCCTTACAATATAACATTGTATACATCGCCCGATATTAATCTTTATACAGCTTGCGCAAAAATTTGTGTTTGGTAAAATTGATTGGATCCTTTAAATCCCTTAGAAAATCCACCCCATGTCGTCTAGCTATGTCCTAAAACAAATTTGCACTATAATTCTGGGCTTGGCTATTAGGCTATAGAATGGGTCTTTTTTAACAATACTTAGTAAAATAAGTTTACATACTTCTTTTCCATTTGCTCCTCTTCTTGGCATTTTTCTTCTGGTTTTTCACTCAATACATCTAAATCATATTTGTTTCCAAACAAACTGAAACTCAACGTAGGCTCAAGAGTTGCAGATCCAAGCATGGACAGTCGAGTTCTCACTTCTTCCTTCACATTTTTATTCTCTTTCCCCTTTACAGAGTTCCTCTTAGAAGTAGACGACTTTTTCTTTCTTGCTGTCCTTCTCTTCCGCTTTTTGGTTCCAGCAACTTTTGCCCCTTGCTTACATTCATTTCCATCTGAATATCAAAGGAAAATTTGATGTCATTAGCACGCTATAGATTCTATGATTAAGCTTTCTCTTAAAAATGGATGCTGAAGCAGCCACATACCCTTGGAAACAGATACAAAAAACAAGGTCTAAAACAGTGGTATAGACCACTAATAGTGGTCCTGAAAACTCAAAAAATGGTCTTAGAGATGAAACCTAGTGGTGAAAGAATAATTTGGAACTACAGTTACGAAATTTTCTTACAAAAAGAACAATGACATCAAAGCATACAACATTACAGGCTCTTTTTATAAGAAAAAAGTTTATAAGAAAATGAGGCTCAGAGGGCCAAAATCTTAAGAAAATGTTAAGAAAATCACGAGGCTGAAGTTCTAAAGTTCACCTAGTTTACGTGCCGGAAATCGAAACTAGCTTAATTTCTCAAGCTTCTTTACAAAGATCGAGACTTTTCTTAGACAATCTTGGTTACCAAAGGTCAAACTTCTTATAGGGTCATTCCATGCCAACTGGGACCAAATTCAGGAAAGTTGGACATGCACCATCTCAGATTTGGATGAAATTTGGCCAAAATGTACCTCTATATGAGAAAGGAGAAACCTGAAAATTTTAGCTCAATATCTTATGTAGAGGCGGAGATATGGCTCCCTAAACTTTAGTCATGTCCAGCAAAATTGGCAAATTGCAAGAGCCAAACAAATTTTCTATGACTTTTGGAACCTCAAAAATATGGAACCACTTTAGATAGGACAATGAAAATCTATATGCTAAAACTCCTACAGGTATGCTATGAAAATTTGGAAGATGAAATTTTTTTGCAACACTGACAGATCCATAATGGCAGCTTAAAATCAGAAGAAAATTTATTGTGATGTCCAAAAGTTGCATTTTTGAGGGCCTACCAAGCCATAACAAAACTCTCAGAGCTATTTAACTTACTTGATACTGCAAGAGTATATGGTAGGCTAATAGAATTTATTTACTGGAATTGGCACATGACGTCACAATTGCACCATCTGATGCCCCATCAGCTGTGGTGTGTACATAGCAAATACAACTATAGAATCAAAATTGCATTTGACCGGATATACCCATGTAGAGGAGTTCGAATTTATTTCACTTTAGCGTGTGGAGCCACCAATTGGGCCCTCTAATAGACGTCAATTTGTGCCAAATGCACAATGTTTTATAAATTGCTTGTTTCTCACGCCAGGAAACCATATATGGCTTACCATACCCATACACCATATTTACATGGGAACTGGGCTTTTATATCAAATGATGCAGTCTGTTGGTTAATTGCAGTGTCTTGATAGAATCCACTAATTAGTGTCACATTTAGCACATTTGCTAGACGCATAGAACTGTCATGGCAGTTATTTACATCAGAATTTCATTCTTTGGTAGTTCCAAACAGTGGTAATAATAATGAATGATGGTAATAATGTTCGGCGTTTAGCACTCAATACTGATGTTAGTAGCAAGGACCCTGTGTATTTTAAACCTAAGGTTTAACCAAATAAGATACCAATTCCAGAGGACAATGTATACAATTAGGTAGAATTGGTCAAATATAAAGTACCTATCGTTATGGAAATAACATTGCTTCAGTCTGCTTAAAAAGAGTCCAATTTGAATGCTGTTAGGAGGTTTATTGTATACCTTAGTACCTTGGATCTAAAAGCCGTTTGTTCCTCCTCCTGTTCTTATTCTTGGTTTCAAGTGTTATGATGATTGGTACACGTGTTCTAACTATGATGTAAGGTTCAAGACTTGTTTACATGGCTTCTATAGATGCTCCCCTTTTTCATTTAAAGACTAACAGACAAGTATTGAATTTCTTATCGTTTATGATCGAAAATAATATGCAAGCTATCTACTTTCAGTTTTTCCAAAGATGATCACTTAGCCGGATGATCTCTATTGCTCGGTTCTGAAGTGTGTCAAACAATTTTTTTCTGGTACTATTAGAACAGCAGTAAAACATTAATGGATTCCTTGGATGATAATCGTTATGTATACTCCTGGCTGCGTGTCTCGTCAGTAGTCATCTCATTCTAGCGAGTATATTGTTACTAATTGCTTTTATATATACCTTGACAAATTGTATTTTTATGCTCATGCATTAATCCACATATGTTACGTTTTTTCGCATTTCACCAAAGAATATATTTAAACTTTTTGTCCTTGAGCAACGTCTTGCTTTCCCAAATAAAATCGCTTTAGTTTCCCTTGCATTACTACGTAAGATTATCTATGCTTTGGATAATCTTCGATGAAAATAGTGGAAATGACCTAGTGCCTATTTTGACATATAGTAAAATGTTGTTGTATTGTATAACAAATAGTACATCACGAGCTTATTGGTTAGTGCGGTGAGAGAAACTGTCCCTATGACTTTGCAACCTTCAGAAATCATTTATGTCCTTCACATACTGTACTCTACAGAGTAGCGATTTGCTAAACCTTCTACAAAACCAGAGGAACGAGTGAAGTACGTGTGATAGGCCTATTGTGATATGTATGAGAGGAACACACAAAACAGTCAACTCATCCTCAAGCTTTAAGAATCATTCAAACACCCCCAGACACATACAGAAATACTTGATTGCTAATGAAAACTTGGCTTCCAAGCACCCACTGTACTACAAAAACTTAACATTATCACAATCATTCATTATTGTCACCACAATCTGGAACTACCAAAGAATGAAATTCTAATGTAAATAACTGCCATGACAGTTCTATGCGTCTAGCAAATGCGCTAAATGTGACACTAATTAGTGGATTCTATCAAGACACTGCAATTAACCAACAGACTGCATCATTTGATATAAAAGCCCAGTTCCCATGTAAATATGGTGTATGGGTATGGTAAGCCATATATGGTTTCCTGGCGTGAGAAACAAGCAATTTATAAAACATTGTGCATTTTGGCACAAATTGACGTCTATTAGAGGGCCCAATTGGTGGCTCCACACGCTAAAGTGAAATAAATTCGAACTCCTCTACATGGGTATATCCGGTCAAATGCAATTTTGATTCTATAGTTGTATTTGCTATGTACACACCACAGCTGATGGGGCATCAGATGGTGCAATTGTGACGTCATGTGCCAATTCCAGTAAATAAATTCTATTAGCCTACCATATACTCTTGCAGTATCAAGTAAGTTAAATAGCTCTGAGAGTTTTGTTATGGCTTGGTAGGCCCTCAAAAATGCAACTTTTGGACATCACAATAAATTTTCTTCTGATTTTAAGCTGCCATTATGGATCTGTCAGTGTTGCAAAAAAATTTCATCTTCCAAATTTTCATAGCATACCTGTAGGAGTTTTAGCATATAGATTTTCATTGTCCTATCTAAAGTGGTTCCATATTTTTGAGGTTCCAAAAGTCATAGAAAATTTGTTTGGCTCTTGCAATTTGCCAATTTTGCTGGACATGACTAAAGTTTAGGGAGCCATATCTCCGCCTCTACATAAGATATTGAGCTAAAATTTTCAGGTTTCTCCTTTCTCATATAGAGGTACATTTTGGCCAAATTTCATCCAAATCTGAGATGGTGCATGTCCAGCTGTGTCCCAGTTGGCATGGAATGACCCTATAACAAATAATGGTATCCTCTTCTAGCCAGTTTACTCGAATAAAAGTTAAGAAAATCTTAAGAAAATCTCAGCCTCAATTATGGGAAAAGTTAAGAAAAGTGAGGCTCAAACAAAAGTGCTTTTCTTGTAAAAAACCTGTAACAAAAGCAGTTTCTTCCACAAAATGGGGGTGGTCCTGGAAAATGTCCCTTTGGATTCTAGCTGAAAACCCATAATTCTGCTATAAATGGCCATGTAAATTTCGGTATTTGAAATTCTGTAAGCAAAACAACACAAAACTATAGATACTAGTAAGTATTTCTCAATCATCTAAAGATTTACAGACGTTACGTCGAAATGGAAACATACCTTGCTTCTTTTTCCTTTTCGATTTTTTCCTTGTTTTCCTTTTTCCTTTCCTAGAATATGAACGACGTCTGGCAGCACGAGGACGATAACCAATGAACGTTGAAAGGTTAGCATCAACTTCACCTGTGGTTCAAGATCAGAATTTTCTAAATTCTCAATCTAACTCAGATCTTATAATTATAATTAGCATTTAATATTATTACCAGTTCTGAATAAAATACATCTCTGCCCAATGTCGAGAAAAACAAAAACAAAACTGAAACATACATTATTCGGTTTATTTCATAAAAAACTCAATTTTACTGAACTTCAATGTTTATAAAATTCTTTTATTTTAAGCCTAAGATTATTCCTAAATTATTCCTCAGCGATACGAGCTGTAACTCTGCTAGAAGATCAAAAACAGAAACTAAAAAATTTGTTGATGTGCTACTTCTGCGTGCACACAAAAGACAAATCAAATCAAAAAGCAACATGCCAACTCAGCACATAGTGCAAGATAAAGAAAATTTAAAAGTCCTGATCATCAAGGTTACATCTTGCTGCGCTCTTAAATTTAAGTGATATTGAGCCTCACTTTTTCTTATATTCTTACAAAAAAGCTGGTACGTTTTGGGAACATTAGGTAGGCAACAGAGTGTCTAACAAGTATACCTGAAAAGGTCGAAATGGCTCATATGAGATTTTAGGGCGTTCAACAGTCTCCCGGCAGTTATGTCAGTTTAACGGTCTTTTATATAACTTTCAGCAGTGTTGTAAAGGGTTCTACCAATGCAGTTTAAATGCCTTCGATGACAGAAGGACAGGAAATAACACAAGGCAATCGCTGCAACCCAACAGCACCCAACCATTATTTGGAAGCCAGAATAAAGAAAATCCCAAAACAGTAGTAATCATAGTCAGGCCTAACCCACTTTCAGCAGGAGCTCTCTTCGTGTCACAACAATTGAGCACTTTCCCATAGTTCAGATAAGTTCATGGCATGATATTATCTTCCTGCAATGTTTGTGGTCACCCTCTAACTTGATATCATTAATTATATTATTAACATATCATCATTATCATATAACTTTTTAATGTGCATAACTATCATAAAAACTAGTGCAAATAAATGAGTTTTTAACAATGATATTGCAGCACCATCTGTCTTTCCTTCTGTCCATAGTCTTTGCAAAGGGCCTCTCCTTATAATATGATCAAAGGATGTCAATTTCATCTTTATTATACACAATGCACGCACAAATGCAGCAAACAAGATGGAGGTGTACCTGAAAACCAGGCTCTAGCAGCCCTTGCAAAAGTAGCTGTTTCTGCCACTGTTCTTGCACCTCTTCTACGTGTGGTTCTTGTAGAACGCTGAGGTACAGAGGCTACCACATGGGTAGGAGTACATTGCCTTTCTCTTGCACATTTGGGACAGTGCCAATCATCAATGGGCACATGACTCAATTGAGGAGTGAGACAATCCAAATGGTACCTGATAATTAAAGTATAAATTATGTCATTAAACTTCAAAAAAACTCCCCTAAGCTAAAGTCTCTGATTACCTCCCTCAAATCATACATTCCTGCAATTAGCCCCTCTCTCTTTACGCCCATCCTGTGTGTGTATAATTATTTTAATTCGATTTAAAAAATACTAGCTAACAAAATATATACATGATTATATACATATATACAGCATTAAATAATCAAAATCGAATAGCACTGAAATAAATAAATAAGATATCCTAATTGCAAAATACCAGAAGCAATATGAACTAGAATGCTAGTATTGATGCAACCATGAATAACCAGATTCTTTTATATCTCCCATTTCCATTGTCAAGTGCCGTAGATTTGGCAGTTGCTTGTCTAGGTCTGATTCAAATCTATTCAGTAGTTGTCTTGACATTTAAGAGCACTAGAAGATTTCCCTTGTATGCACTAAATAGTTCACTGATACGAGGATTTCTTAATTCGCCCCCTCAATTAAGCCCTCCTATTTAGCCACCCCTCAAGAAAGTTGAAAATCTGATAAGCCCGACGCGATGGGGTCAAATTTAATGCAATATAATCAGGGGACAGTGGGATACAATCTCTTGGGGGGTGGGGTGGGGTTAAAGGCAACAATTTTCTGATACTTTCCTTAACAAAGTCTCTCAAAAACTAGTAATTGTATTACAAAACATTTCTAAAAAGTGCTAAAAGTCTCAACTTTTTTATAGGTTTTGTGTGGAGAGCTGTAGCCCCCATCTCCACATCCACAGCACAACTAGATATAATCTTCTTATACAATCTTTAGACTGCTAAGTATTGCTTCTACAATCCCCTATCTATTCCAACATACCCCTCATCACAGCCATCACAAAGCAATAAAACATCTTCTCTGTCACACTGGTTGCAAATCTAAAAATAATGCATGGTTTTCAATTTCATTGCTAAATGTTTGTAATTGACATTTCAACTTATGACATGAATTGTATTAGCTTTAGCCAAAACAAAGCTGCCAAAATCAGTACAGAATCCTGTACAAAATTGAGAAAAAAAGCTATTTTCAAAACAAAAGGTATTTCTGTTCTTTTAAATCTGATGAAAGTTCTATTACCTGACAATATGTTGGAGGTTCCTCAACTTCTTCCATAGCAGGACATGCATCTTCAACAAACAACTGAAAAGGTACAGGCTATTATAAGTCCAAAAATAAGCATGAATAAATGCTTCAACTAAAAAATTATGTTTCAAGCCACAAGAATAAGAGAATGGCCTTACAACACAATTAACAAGAATCTAAAACATGCCTCTTCAATTGTTGGCCCACAGGCGTCTTTCTTTATCCAGATAACATTGAATTTTTGTCTATCAACTGGGCAGCTATTTACATTCTAAAAGAAAATTCAGCACTTTACCAACAAATGGTTTATCTATAATAAATTGAAAAATTAAGACTATATGAGTGATATCAATTTTCTGAAGTTACTCAAAGCTAACTTAAATTCTTACTAGAATCCTCTAATGTTCCTACCAAAACTCAACATCACTACAAAAGTTAGAAATTATCATTAAAAGCAAAATGCCCTACATCATACCTTTGACCATTCTTTTATACAGTCAAGACAAAACAAATGTCTACAATTTTCTGGTTGTCCAATGAGTTGATCATCAAATTCAAGCAAGCAAATAGGACAGTCTGTATCATGTTTCTGTTCCATATTTGAATTACTCGATGAAGGCTTCAAGGCAGAGTTATTCTTTTTTGATGATGTTCCTTGATGGATATCATCAGCATGGACAGAATCTACTTCATCAGGATTCTCTTTGAATTTTGATGTATTCTTATTGCCATCACAATCATAATCAGATTCATTGCTCATACCATCCTCACTATCCTCATCACTTTCTTCCTCACTGTCAACTTCACTGTCTCCATTGCTGTCACTATCATCATCCTCATCATCATCATCACCATCATCACTAGTTTCATCTGCAATGTAAAGACAAGTTAGCTCTAAATAAACAAAAAAACAAGTTATCTATAAGGAAATAAATAAGGAGATTTGCCCAAAGAGGGATGACAAGCCACAACTGAAAAAATGGTATAGGCAGCTTTAAGTCCAACACTGGTCAACAAATCATCAAACTGGAGTATGACTTGGCTCAACTGCTTGTCACTAGATGCCTTTCATGTCCCAGTGGGAAATAATGAATCCAAAACTTCATGATTCCACATCAAATGAATTACCACTCAAATCTACTTGACTTCACTTGATACCTGACTATGATTTCCACATTACAACCTGGGAAAAAGCATTCTTTTATTATACAATGCTATGAGTCTCAAATTAGTGACTGGAAGAGGCATTTAAAACATGGGGTATAAAAATCCTGTATGTTTTTCTATATGCAACAAGTTCCACAACAGCAAATAACAAGTAGCTAATAGTTGACTTGGGTATAATGTTCCATGGTGAATAAATAAACTAAAAAACAAATGACAGTTTCCTCACTTTCATCATCATCACTATTTTCATCACCAATATCCTGGTCATTGTCATCATCATGCTTCAATGTCTTGGAAGGCTTAAAATCATCATCACCATCATCATCATTATCATAAACAGTGGCTGAATTCAGACCTTCCAAATCCATTCTAATGAGGTCCTCATTCTGAGGCACAATTCTTTTCCTGCTTTTTTTACCACTCATTCTTAAGTGTACTAAAAAACCGAACAGAATAAGTCACTCAGCAAAACAAACCAATTAACTTTTCACTCATAAAATTTAAAGATTAACCTTGATAACAAATCAAAAATAGTTTGCTTGCATATAAGGGTAGACAACTTTTTGGGAAACAAACAAGAAGAAAAGATTGTTCCCATGAAGTCACTCTGCATAGCATGGAAGAACTTGAGATAAGGGAGAGCACCAGCAGTGTAGATAGAGGTGGGCAGGTTGGCAAAAACCCTCTAGTGGCACAGTGGCACTAGACTACTATTTTGTCAAAAAATCTTAACCTTGGTAGAAAAATGAAAGAAATGATGCAGTCACTGATAGGTTTTCATAAAGAGTGAATAAATAAATAAATACATTACATACACACACAGATATATATATATATATATATATATATATATATATATATATATATATATATATATATATATATATATATATATATATATATATATATATATATATATATATATATAATATGTGTGTGTGTGTGTGTGTGTGTGTGTGTGTGTGTGTGTGTGTGTGTGTGTGTGTGTGTGTGTGTGTGTGTGTGTGTGTGTGTGTGTGTGTGTGTGTGTGTGTGTGTGTGTGTGTGTGTGTGTGTGTGTGTGTGTGTGTGTGTGTGTGTGTGTGTGTGTGTGTGTGTGTGTGTGTGTGTGTGTGTGTGTGTGTGTGTGTGTGTGTGTGTGTGTGTGTGTGTGTGTGTGTGTGTGTGTGTGTGTGTGTGTGTGACTTTGAGTTGGAACATCTTTATTTCCTACCCCTCCTATCAATTTTCCCATCTATATTTCTGCAGTATATTATGGTATATTTTGAGCATGTACTATAACCAATACTCAGAGCATATCCATGTGCACTTTCCTATTGTTTTGCTATCATCTTTCCAGTATCTTTCAACACACTTGTGTGCCAAACTGCATTCTTTGTTGAGTGCATAGAATATCTCTCCCATGCTACTTTGACTGCTATATCCACATATGTACCATTACCTTGAGTTCCACAGCCTTTGACTGCACCAGAATTTGCCTAACACTGAGTTGACCCTCACCACATTCAAAGAACAGAGTCTAGTTTGTATGCAAACCTTACAGTTTTGTTTGTAGTCCTCCCTTGCAATAAATTTTTTCCGCCTGTAGTTGCCATACTCTGCGTACCGGTATTCAAAGAGCTTGTTCCCAGTTTTGCACTGTGGTACACATATATGGGCATACTATTACACAACAAAAATAACACTGTACCACAACAAAACTATTTTCATTAATCAGAAGGAACATGAAATTTTCCAAAAAGAATAGTCAACAGTACAGGACAGACTGGAAACTCTGTTGCGGGTCTGCAATATATTGCCCGCTACCTGCGCACTAGGTTACGCGCTTTTCCTCAATGACATTGAACGCGCAAAATATACCGTATCACACTGTTCAGTCACGACCCAATTACTAACACGAAATGGTAAATAAAAATAAGGTCTACGGAGGTCTCAAGCTCTAATTACTACTCTCACGTTGGCAAGAGGGAAGATAGCGTAAAGCAAAAACTGAACGGTCTTGCCTATTGACAGGTATAGTTTTAATAGTGAAAGTGAATAGGCCTATGTAACGCAAGGGTTTAACGATAAATCGGGCGGATTTCTTACCAGTATCCCCATCTTCAAATACCACAAACACCTACAAATATTCCATGAGTAACTTAAAACAAGCCTGAAGAGCAAAAGATTCCACAAGGCGAGTTGTACGGCTTCCAAAGTTTCAGTACAAACCGTCCTGTCCCATGTTTTCACAGCAACTTCAAAAGTGGTTGTGGTAGTTGCGCAATGACTCTCCCCTGAAGTTTTAATCATGACTGTTAAACTTATATCACAACGCGATTCTACAGCTGGATCTGAAAGAAATACACAAAAATAATACAGGTATATATCTATGGTTTCATAGCTATTCCCCTATTGTTTCTTTATTACAATTTGTTTGAAATACTTTTTCGAAAAGGTTGAGCACCTGATATAACAAGGTAAGCCATTATGATAAACTAAATCATATACCTCAGAATATTATTATCACTATTATTAGTATTCATCTCATTCGTTGTTATACATGATGAAGGAGTTAGGCATCGATAGTAGTACCCAAAAAGCAATCATCAAAAAGACTATGAACATTACAGTGAGGTGCATGTACTATGTATTCTGTAGAAGAAATAAGGTGTGGACGAACACCAAAAACATTAAACTTTTAATTGAACTTCACTCGTTGTTCTTTTTCCAAAACTTAATTGGTTTGTCTTTTTCTCTACAGTATATATTCTTCTTTTTATTGTATGTTACTTTAATATTATTGCACTATTTTTTAAGAAAATATGCCAATTATACATTGCCTGTTAATTAGTAAGATGTATAATTGTAACTTTTAAATTGTTGATGAATGAAGTGAAGTTTTAAAAAAAGTATTAGTAGTAACAAGTCTTTATACACGAATCCCCTCAGCTAAATTACAATACGAAAAATCGATATAGCAATATAACATAATAATAGAAAAATGAAGAATATATACATATTAATTGTGGATGCTGTTCTTCCAGAGAGTCATGTTTTCAAAAAAACAATAAAATAAAATAAAATATACATAAATGGTTACCAAATCATTTCTAGTCGAGTGCACTCTTGATCCCAGTGGGGATAAGTACCTCTCTTGGCGCAACGTTCTATTTGTCATCCATGCAGTGGCAGAGCTACAGGGGAGTTTGGGGGTCGAATGCCCCAACGTCTTGAATATGTGGTAAGGGAGGGGTCATTATTTATGACCGGGGTGGAGACTGAAGATAAAATGGTGGGGTAAATGAAAAGTAAGCTCTGATAGGTGGGGTAGCAGAATAGTTTTTGAACACAGGGGTAGTGTAAAAACATATAACATATTTAAGCGTAATGAAGCCTTGTTCTGCTGTTTTCCTTCGGTGGGGAAAAGAAAATTTGACTTAAGCAAATGGTACGGTAAATTTTTTTGAGGGGACATAATACTTTCTCCTCAGCCCCCAGCCCGGCCATAAATAATGACCGCTCCCTGTTGATTCGTCCAAAAATATCATAAACACTAATGAAGATTCTTAAATACATAGCATTGATTTCATCTTCGATCTACTTGTAATGGGTATGTATTTTTATATTTATAAGGGGTTATTTCTTTGATACCTAAAGGGCATGGTTCTAAAATTTTTCCTGGGTTTCACGTCCAGAACCCATTCTTCCCTATTTCGCGATAACTGACACCACAGGCTTCCATCCTTGCCTCACCAATTCGGCTCAGCTGCCTACGGGCCTGAATATGCCATAATATAGAAGCGCCGAATAGCTATTTTGAAAGAGAGAAGAGCCTCCTAAAGATTAAGGGTCATACCGAAAATGTAGACTGATTCAAAATATCAAATAAATGCAAACAAACCATAGAATCAATAGATATTGAACAGGAAGATTCTATCATCGATAAAACTAGAGTTGGAGTAATTGTATCTACGTTTCTGTGAGTAAAATCTGTGGAAAAATCATCCTGAAAAACATGCAGAGGATAATGACTTAGTATGGTAACGTCATCTGTATACTTTTAATCCAAGAACTGCGTGGAATAGAGCACGTTAATCTACGGGGTTTTGGTACCGGTCAAGGCAAAGTCTACAAAACGGTGTCAACAACATTCAATTCATGGTTTTACATCAATATGGTTGCATGAGCGGAGGGAAGACTACCAAAGGAGCAAAATATGTATTTCTACAACACTCTGTAAACTACTCTCGAAAGAAACGTCTATGTATTGCCAACAAGTGCTACGACTGGCCAATAAAGTTGAAATATCTTCCCACTAATTCTTACACGAATGGTGCGTGATGTTCCAGCATAACCTACAGAGGAAAGTTCCCTCTCGCAAAAGGGAATCCTCTTCTAATGACAGGCGGCAGTACACTCTACAGATTGCGCAATGACAGAGCATATTTGAGATTTCATTTCTTTCAACTGCCCACGTACAACCTACATGTACTGCAGTATGATGGTATGGTTAAAAAGAGCTATTGGAAGGGCTAAAGTAGGCAAATGATCACTAGACAAGAATACTCCAGCACAAAGGCGAGACAGACTTTTTGCAAAACAAAATTGACAGCTTAGGAAATTAAAAATTATTTGGTGGCTTGCTGATAAAACACATAATTAAAATATTGGGATAATAATCATAATTGTAGGATAGTAAGGCAAATCACAACAAGAGAATTTGAAACTCTTTCATTGAAAGATACGAGGTGATGTTCACAAACAGATAAAATCGGCAGAATATGAACACCTATAAAATCAATCCTTAATACCATATATTTGAACCACTGTTCATTTAGTACACTAAGAAACTCTCTGTAAGGAACTCAGAACGTAACAGCAACTCTGTAAGAAACATTGGTTACACGATTTTTTACAAGAAACCAGTTTATAAGCAACCTAGTACTAGACACGCTAAAATTTAAAGAGCTTTCAATGCAATCTTTTCCATTAAATAAAGGAACTTTTAAGAAACTTTTAGAACTAAAATGTGGCCAAAAATTAAGAAACTTTTAGTACTAGGCCTTGAGCTAGGCTTCTTATTAAAAAAACGTAGTTGAATGGGCGATGTTTCCAGTGCCCCCTTTGATTCGTTTCTGTTCTTCGTCTTAGTGAAGTGAAAATATCAAAATATATCAAGATCATAGCGATTGAGCACATATAACGTAAATTCAATTGAGGTATTACACGATTATACTCAATGTCTGTTATTTATATTCCAAACCGGACTATCAGCCACGTCCTTTGTTCTCTTGACAGTAATGTACTCGGACGGGTTATCCTTTGCGTTGTAATGCAGTAACAATTCTTCAATCGCCTTCTCCTCGATCTGCAAAAAGTCCAAAAGAAAGAATATTCAGAGATGAGACACCTCAAATCACTAGATGAAGACATGGTTGTTGAGGCTTTATGAAATGAAACACTTATTACAGTGTGCCACATTACCAAACCACAGATATTAAAAACCTAGGGAGAGAAGGGTGCCGGGTGGAAAAACATATTGTCTGATGTTTTTCCATTGAAGACACGAGAAATGACGATGTATCACAAAATCCAATGCTTAGAGCTGTGAATTACAACACGAAATTCGTAAGCATTAAGATTGAAATACAAACGTACCTGGATTAGTTGCAATGGCTTCCTCAGAAGTCTACAATAAGAAAAAGTGAATTTCCTAAGGCAAATGCTTTCCAAAACCATTGCATAAACAAATATATTTTCCATATATAATGCACAATGCATTCTCTAGTACGTAAAAGGAGCTATTGCAAACGCAGATATTGCCAATAAATCGAATATGGACTTTCCAAGAGGTCTATGAAACTTGCTAGGCCTACGTACAGCCTAGTAATCAAGAGGTTCTCAAAGGAAAATGGAATAGTTCAATAAAAATTGAAAAATTGCACCCGAAGCGTGATACACGATAATTCGATATTGTATTTCTTGACAAAAATACGGTAGATTTATTCTGAGAGTGGAGCGAAACCCACCTCTCTATTGTTTAAGATCTAACTCATAAAATGCCGACACAAAAAATAAGGTCCTTTAAAGGGAATAACTTACTTATTTGATTCACGCTTTTCTTCAGTCTGTGCTCTTATGATTGCCGACAAGCTCATTGCTGATGAAGGGGGACTACTAGGCAAAATATTCATATTCCATGCACTGAAAAGCAACAAACGATTCTACGTAAAATAAGATCAGACATATAGTATAGGAGTTTTAATAATAAAACATTCCATTGCAATTTCACAGCAATCCCAGTGAATATAAGTCAAAATCGACATAAAAATCAACACCAGGCCTAGACGATATATTAGTTTTGAAATGAACGTTAGGATTCGAGTACACTTCAGCCCCACTCTAGCACGACGCCCTACCAAATGTAAGAAATGAAGTCTTTACGTAACAATGATGTAATAACTCTTACGAATCTATTCGCAGATGACAACTAGGAGATCGAATTTAACGAGTAGCAGAAAATCTATAACATCTCCCTCTGTATATTTCGTAATATCTTGACTCCCGTTGCTTCTACAAACAATGGACTATTCTTAAATATATTTCCCTTTGGATAAGCCATGTTGGAATTTTTGATTCATCGTAGCGACATGTTCTATAAATCAAAAGTAAATTTCATTCTGGTCCTTGTTTTTGGAACATAACAAAGCTATATGACAAAGCTATACCATTTATACAATCAGAATGCTGGAGATATGATTGAAAAACTTGCCTATCATTAGATGGAGAGATTGGTGTCTCTGGTCTTCGAGGAGCTTCCTTCCAGCTGCAAAAACATAAAGTAGAAACTAAAACGACTGCACCCGAAGGAGTATTGAAGAATAGCATAAGCAAGAAGTCCATAGCACTATGTGGCTATACAGACGGATGAAGGATGGAGAGGTCAGTGACGTGACTGGGACAAAAGGCTACTGATTAGAAGGTGCTGAGATAAGAAAGTGTAATGACAGAATGGAAATAGAAATAACAGTGCGGTCAAAAGGATAAACAATCAACAGTTAACATAATACAAAAGATACCAATAACAATCTGTTTACCTTAATCTACGTCTTGTGGCACTGGGTACTTTGGTTTGATGACTTGGTACTACCATTCTGGGTGTACTTGCGATCATCTCCTCATTCATAACATCTTTCAAAGATTTGACAGGCGTATTGTCAGATCTAGCCCTAATAAAAATTATTATTCTTAAGTATGACTGAATAAGGTGAAGTATAAGCCAGGAGTAAACTATGAAGCAAAAGGAAAGGTCCTAAGTCTGTCATTAGATAATAACAGATAACTTTTTAGTGATTTTCGTTCATAACAAGTCCCTTCTGAAACTTTTGCAAACAATTGTGGCTGGGGACGTAAAACGAAGTAAACAAAAAAAACATAGAAGTACACGTGCAAAGCTACAAATGAACAAACATTTGTTGTTTAGCTAAAAAAACCATGTTGATCGATTGATTTCATTGATTGATTGATTGATTGATTGACTGACTGACTATAAATAATAAAGAACACAAATGCTACGAGAGATAAACCTAAGAGAAGATAGATTACTTAGTGCAGAATCAGATAAAGATCATTTCAAATATCAAAATGATTAAAGCTTTGGTGTACTCACCAGGGACAAGTTATTCTAAAGTCTGATCTCTCCTTCTCAGACAGAGGCTGCTCAACGGGGCGTTGATGTTGTATCCCATTTGATTTCAATTCTTCTTTTCTCTGTTTCTGCGATTTCTTTTTACTTGAATCCCATTTGACTGAGATGTTTGAAGTTGCACCGTCAGAGCTGGAACTTGAAATCAGATCTCAGTTTCACTTAGATTGCTACTACATAAAGAAGTTGAATAAAATAAAACTCAAGCCTAGAATCATGTAAAATGAATGCAGATAATATACCAAGCAAATAATGATTGCAAGCTCTTCATGGCAAATTCAGATTTCTTCCATCTCATCAACAATCCGAAACACGTACGGACATACAACAAAGAAGATCTAAGAGGATAACACGCGAAGAGCAAAATGATTAACATCTAAGATGCACTTTCTCACCTTTCTGTTCTGCTTGGTTTCTGAACTACTTCATCCTAAAAACAGAAATGGCCTTATGATACTTTTTAACTTATATATAAATGCTTATCTTTTCTAAATTAAACTGTATTACTCTTCTTAGATATAGTGAAAGTTTCATTTAAAAGGAATAACAAACTCTAAAACATCTGCAGGAATCAGCACCAAAAAAGTGTATATTACTGCTATCTCTGTTCTCTACAACACAAAAAATCGATCGATTAGTAAAAATTCAAAAAATAATACAAATCAACTAATTTCATTTACCCTAACTTCAAGAAGATTTTTCAAGCTTTCTTCCTCTTGCATTATCTCTCTAAGGCCTTTCACTCCCAAAACTGCAGAGCATTGAGGACTTGGAGGGGAAACAGAAGACGTTGCCTGTAAAATACACGGTGTGAAATTCGACATTAATAACATTAAGATGGCACATACGCTAAGGCGAAAAAAATTAGTGCGCCGACATGGCATATTCTGGTGACCTCTTCCAATCGTCCGTCTTGCTGTAGGAAACATAGCACCTCAAAATGTGCCAAAATGCCACAATATATTTAGGCTAAGACTGAAATTGAGTGCTCCAATTTGGTATACAAAATCTCTTTCAACATTTTCACTGCACGGACTGCTTCCAAACGCCTCACAAAACGACAGAAATGTAAAGCAAAAAGAATTCAAAAGTCATAAGAAATCACTGGAACAAAGAGTAATCTCATCATACTCAGTTTGCCTTTTTCTTGACCATGAAGTAAAAGGGCCTGTTTGCCTTAGGGTAGCCTAGCATACAATATGAAACAAAACCTAAGTATTTATTAGTAAAGTTAATGTGGATTTTTGTAGCTATAATTTTAATTTTGCTTTTCTACGTGATTTTCATGTCAAAGCCTCCGGAGTTGTTATGGCATCTTGCACTCCGTGGTATCGTCCTTGTAATGTAGTCAAGTAATTTCTACGTAATATAGTAAGTGGCATGTAATTGTAACATCTTATATTGAATAAATAAAAAAAAAACAAAAAGTAATCTCATCTGTGTCGAGATCTTACTTCACTTCCTTGTCTATAACCTCATTTTGATTTGGTTTCATGACTCCAGTCACAGTTTCCCACTAGTTATCACATATACTCAATAAGACAAAAGTACCTGACTTAAGCTTCCTTCTCTTTCAGAAACATCACCAGCAACTCCAGTATTCATCATTTCGCTGTTACTTCCATCTGCTTCTGCATCACCATTGAGTATACCTCCTTCAGCATGCAACTGGGTTGTTTTTTCATTCTTCACAGGAACTGATTCTTCACAAAAACTGGTTTCTCTAACTGAATTTGATTTCCGGCGCCTTCGTTTCTTTCTTGATGAATTGTCATACTTGTCTCTAGTTGATTTTTCCTGCTTGGCACTATCGTGAAGTACGCCAGCTTCGCTTTGAAAGTTAGTTCCTAGCTTCGTTTGGAATGGTTGCTCGTCCCCTGCGCTCGGTTCATCGTAGTCAGTAAAATCCATTGGGGGAGTAATGATACGGTAGTCCATGTTTGGAATCTTTTATAGAAAGGACAAACTACCAGTCTTAAAAATCTGCAGAATTAGGCTCAATAATGAGTTAGGTAACACATTTCAACAAGAAAGGTGAATAAAAATGACCTATCAGTTAAAGAGTCACATGATTTCCAAAGGTACGTCTATGAGCCAATCAGTGAATCGATGGATTGCTTACGTCTCAGTCACCTGATCAATCTATCAAAGAAACATCAGCCACACATAAAATCGGTATCCCAAGGCCTAATTATTATAATCAAAGACAGAAATCATCATTAAATAACGACTAGCTGAGAATCAATGCAATGAATATGAATTAAATAGGAACAGGCAAATGATCTAGTTCATAAATTGGTACACAGAAGCTCACAATTTCCTTGTAGGCCTTTGACAGCTGCGAAAGAACATCAGGTGGAAGCGACTCTAAAAATCTGGAAATGATAGAACTTGGATTCAGGAAACAACAAAAGAGGATTGAGCAAAGTAACATCAACATGAAAACAAAAATCCATCATGATGAAAGGCAAGTGGGCTCGGAAGAAAAACACATACTTGTTCAATTTACCTTGTTTCCAAAAAGTATCCCAAATTGTTACAAACAAACTCGCAGCTGACTGCTTTTAAAATTTCTGCATTGTATGTACAAGAAAAATTCAGCATTTCCAGGGCATTTTTCAGCGACACTGCAACGTGATAAGAATTGTAATTCAAAGCCCTGGATACTAGAGTAAGATAAGATTTGCAATAAGAATAACAGCTGCCACAATAAATAATGTGAAAAATATAGAAAAGTCTGAACTTACATTGCTTTGTTAAGGAGGATTCACAGATCTCTTTAAGTCTAACAATGAGCCACTGAAATGAAAATCACTATATCAATAAGTGTGAAGCTAAGGGGGAGCCCCGGGGGTCTAGACCCCTACCCTTTCCCTCAAGCGACAAGAATGCCTTTTTTATTGGACAACTATGACAATGATTATTGCATTTTTGTATTTCTAAGAGTGAAGATCAGCTTATGGTCATGACTATACTTCAAATAAACGAAGTATTTTATCAATTTCCTAATTTGAGAATGATTATCCCAAGTCAAATACTCTCAAAAAATTTTAGTGTACCCTGGTTGTAGGTTAGGCTCATGCCCCCGAGACATCCTATTTGCGCCCCTGGTCATGATCAAATTAGGAGCCTAAAGTTAGCTTAAAGGCCTTATCTTCTTAATTCAAAGTGCTGTAATAACAATAAGATGATATGCATGACTGTAGTGAACACAACTAAATTAGCAGTGATAAATTCCGAAGAAAAGAAACCGTATTTTATTTTATGACTTTACTAATAGAATCAAAACCATCGAAATCAAACAAAACACTAGAAAACAGTCCGTAGCAATCTCTATTCTTAAAAGAGTTTCTTTCTCCTCGTTTTCGTTTCTTCGTTGCTCTCTAACAGTCCCGGATGTGCGCGTCATTGAAACTATATCTCAATGTTCTCTACAGGATTTTCAATTTGAAGAAAGATGACTAAATCCTACCTGATCAGCAAACAGAATTACATCACAAAGGAGATCAATGTTCAGACAATCTAAAATAAAGAAACAAGATGCTAAATGCGGTATTCCAAAGAGGGCAGAAATAGAAAACAAAGCACTGATCAAAACAAATCTTTTCAATTTGTTTACATTGGTAAAATGTTTAGAATCGTATGGTACACCAGGCGCATAACAATTTAACTTCCTTCTTGGTTGGTTCATTCTCAAAGTAATCTACTTCTTGGAAAGGTTCGCTTTAAACACTTTCCAATAAATGCTAGCGTTAAGAAATTTTGTTGAGCGACTTTCCAATTTGATACCAACACCATTACCAAACAAACTAAAAGAAAAAATACATCGAAAATGTGGCAGTTTAACTTGGTTTCATACAGACACTAAAATTATATCGGAACGTCGCTCAGCAAAATTTATAGCAGCAATATATGTATTAAAATGTTATTATATTTCACTTTCGCACGCAAAAGCGGGAACATATATATTAGGATTCCTTTATTTTTGTTTTGCTGGGACAATTGGCAAGGAGTTGATATACTTAATTGAATTGCATCCCAGGGTAAATATTTTTAAAATAATAAATAAAATAAAAATAAAATAAAAAGTACCAATAGCTAATTCAAGAAAGTATATTTACTACTAACATCAAACAATGCTATTTAATTTTTATTTGGATAACGGAATACCTTGCAGTTCCGGGGCTTCATCCGTGTATGCAAAGTCTAGAATAATCTTTAATACTCTACAAGGCATGGGTATCTTAATCGATTTATCGATCCAGTGAGACTCCATCCACGGACTACTCAGCATACCTTTGAAGTATTCTGTTTGGAAAAATCAGTATATCGTAAAACGCAAATTTTGCGACGTGGAAAGCATGCAGCCAAATGAAATCGAATTTCCTGGCCTTACGAGCTCAGGCAAATTCTCTATTCCCTTCTAGACTTAAACGCATTTGAAATGGACTGAGCGAACTGAAGAAAGAAAATGGGGGGGGGGGGTGACTTTCAAGTAAATCGATATACTTAAGTCTCTATATCTAGCCTATATAAAATGGCGGCCTCCGGGACACATGCAGCCTGGATGTAGCCTCCAAGTGGCCCAGGAGACTCGAGACTGTAAACTCTTGCTGGTTTCATTCTGCACTTTGTGAGCATTCTATGTTGTGAAGTGCGAAAGTAATGAATGCGCGACCCGGTGTGAGTCCTTGATTTTGAAATGTGGCCAAAATGAGCACCCAATTGAATTACCCTGCTCTAAATCATATAATTCTCTAGTGCAAGCAATAATACTCCAAAAGTCATCCCTTTAGGCCCGTTTCAAACGTCGCACTTCTCATGTGTCCAACGTAACTCGAGAACTAAGTACATGAGAAGCGCGACGTTTGAATCACTTAGATACGACAGGTTTGCTTTTTTTTCGCTTTGATTTCCCTCCCATGCGGAATGCAGTAAATATCATTGCATATTCGAGACGTACACGACGAGTACTTTCATACGGTAAATAATGTATGCACGAATGAGCAATCTCTATCAACAAACTTGAAGTACTTCATGTAAGAATTTTAGTATGATTTTGGAGCGGCACAATAAAGTTCGATGTTTAAAACGGGAGTTGCAAAAACACGCTCTGATGACGTGCCAAACTGAATTGAGTTGGGCACAAGGGAAGTTCGACGTTTGAAACAGGCCTTACCCGTCTACAACTAATTCTAATGCAATGAGCCAACTTCTTACCCAACCTTCCAACCAAAATGCATTTATGACAATGAAAAATTGACCCATCTTCTGCTTCGATCTTGATATCTGACAAATTTTCCATCTGTTTCCAAAATTTAATTCCCTTTCCTTCCACTCTGTTTACATCACTAAAAGAAAGTAAACACTACATAATTTCTTGCAAATTACAACCCCCGCCATCAGTGGCGAGGCCTGGGTAAGTAAAATGTGGGGAAAACAACCGAGGGGGTCTGGAGACATGTCCCATGGAAAAATTTATGGCGCCATGCCTTCTACTTTGGCCTGAAACTTGAAAACTTAAAAACATATGTAACGAACCCAGCATAACTTTGCTATAGAGAATAAACAAAATAAAGCTCGATGTATTTCCTCACTTCGCGTACCTTATATTCTAAACTCCAAAACTAAATCCACAAACTCCGTATTCTAACTCTTCCAACCTTCTCTCTCTTTCAGCACTCCTCCCTAGACTCCCTGGTCCACAAACCTTGCTCCTCCACACATGCTCTTCAATCATGAAGATCACGCCAATTTTTGTCGGCAAATTGTAGACGCTACGTCCCCCCCCCCAAAAAGTGATAGGAATAAACTGGTATAGTACTTATCGGATACAACAAAGCAACAGACTTCAAACTTTTTACTTTTCTCTCAAACTGAAAAGATGCTTTTGGCTAAAATCATTTCGTCTTTCGTGACGTTCTCCAACAATAAAACCATTCCCCTACGTCTTTTCTTGTAAGATCTTTATCGAGACGGAACTGAATGTCTTCATGGGCATTCCAATGCATAATTAACTGACCAAGAAGTCCCCAAATTTATTTTCAATATCTGGGTGGAGCAAGTGGAAGTTTATAAAGGGTGTTTTGAAGCCTATTGAAAGACCATGTTTTGTCCACTGAGAATTCCTACCTGGAACACCTAATGATACGGTGGCCCAAAAAGGCCAGACTAGGGGCAGACAAAACCCTTTCTTCTCATTGAAATAAACTTTCTTTCGACTGAACAACACTTTCCTCTGACCAGGTACGGGCCCGGTAGTGGGGCCGGGGGTTTCAGCCCCCACTTTCTGCCAGCTAGTGACTTTTTAGACCTTTATAAAGCAATTTATTGTCTGTAGCCCCACTTCTATGTGCAACCCCCAATTTTTATTTGGCAGCACCGTGTCTGTTGACTGGCAACAACTTCCTACGGCGGCATATAAGGGCCAGGCAAAACTTTCTTTTCACTGGGCAAAACTTTCTTTTCACTGGGCAAAACTTTCTTTTCACTGGGCAAGACTTTCTTTTCACTAGAGAACTTTTTCCACTGGAGAGAATTTTCTTTTCACTGGAGAGAAATTTCTTTTCACTGGACAAATGCTTCTTTTCACTGGACAAAACCTGCTTTCTATGCTCCATGTTGTTCGTCGCCTACGTATTTGACATTACCCGGGTTTGGATATTGGATATTCTGTTTCATTAATTTTTCATGACTATTGCTCATCCACAGGTGTGACTTCAACACAAGCTCTCCTCCAAGACTTGCAATAAACAGATAACAATGAACAATGTTGAAAACATAAAATATACAAATAATCAGGATATTTAAAATCAGACAAATTCAAACTGAAGTTTCTACGCTCTATGTTTTCGTCCAAATACTGCTTTTTTGAAGGTGTATGGTTCTATGTTGACTGCATGTGCTTGTGGAGACGTATTCATGGGGCACATATGCAAATCACTCTAACGGCTAAGCCTTGCCTTGTAAAAAGTAAGTTTTTTCCAATGAAAGGAAGATTTTTCAGTCAAACGAAGATTCTGTCCAGTTTAAAGGCCACCGAATAATGGGGATACCCTGTCAATGAGAAAGCGGAAGTGCGTGTCATGTGAGTTCTCCGAACAGGACACTTTCAGGGTTTAAAGGACACTTTGAAAACTGACTGATAAGCCTATAGATACGAACATTGCATTTACTTGAGTTTAGCCTAAGCAGTAAAAGGTAACTGGATCAATAAACGCCCAAAATGTGCTTCGGAGGATGGTGCTGGAGGAGGAAGAAACATGACAAAGTAAGAATCCTATTTTTAACTCATTTGTATAAAGTTGCAGATAGACTTACCAAGAAAACAGAAAGGTGGATATGCAGTTTAGTGTGACAGCCAAATCGCGTTAAATTCTATACGAAATTACTCCTTACGATGAAAAGAGTTGAAACAGACGATAAAAAGTGCGATACTACCTACTAATTACCTAGAGTTCGGGGTAGGGTCAGGGTTAGGGTTTTGTGTAGAGTAAGTGTCATGGTTAGGGGTGGCGTTAGTTGTAGAATGGGCGGAAGTTTCTTAATGCACAAAGGGATTTCAGTGTTGATCGAGGGAAAAATAGGAGTAAATAAGTAATTGGTAAGTAGTACCGCACTTTTTATCGTCTGTTTCGACTCTCTTCATCGTAAGGAGTAACTTCGTATAGAATTTAACGCGATTTGGCAGTTACCCTAAACTGCACATCGGCACATCCGCCAACAGAAAAAAAAGTAGTAGAACTTTCAACTGAAAAACGCACCAAACTATAATGTTCGGTCAGATGTCAGCTACAAACACCTGTTCTGCGAAGGCAGCAGTTCAGCAGTTTGCAAATATTTCGTGTCCTAAAATCTTCTAAGAAACGAATCGATTAACAATGATGTAATGAACTATACCACAACGAAGCTAGATGATAAAGAATGATAAAGAATTTGAATGACTATGAATCTCCACCGTTTGAATTTCAATGGACCTATAGCAAAAACTTAATACAGTAAAAACTCGTACGTAAGAACATAAGGCTTTGACGTGAGCCTGCTCATTGTCTTATGCGATGAGGTAGCTTCATTTATTAGGGTCCAGGTTGATCTTAACACTAATCTCATCCCTACAGACCTTGCCTATCACAGTTATCCTATGTGGAATCGGGTACTTTCGTACGCCACAGATCTACGCCAAATTTGGAAACTATTTGCTCCAGTAGCTGTACTCTTTATACACTTAATTCCATACATAACATCTAAAACTAAGGATTTCTGTACGCCACAATGTGTGGCTTGACCCCCTTCGATTCCAGATTGGACAGTTATGTATGTTATGTTTTTGGGGCATGCATGAATGGGGTTAGGTTCACTATACAACCGGGGCACAGAATAGATAATTGACCGGGGATGTAAACTGACGAATGTTTTTTTGAGGGGAGGGGTGAAGGGCTCAAAATTTCCGACTGACAAAGGCCAATAATCATTTTGCAAGAAGGCCTAAGCTTTAGTAACATTTCTTACATAGCCTTCGGGCCCGTCTTGTAATCGGCAAGTTCCATGAGTTTTGCAAAATACTACGGCTTGTTGGCACATGAACCACGCCCATTTCTTGGATGCCACACCCATGCAATGGGCACACTTCTGTTCTATTCTGAGAATTCGTTTCAGCTATCAAATTGTATGGAGCTTAAAGACAGTTTTTGCACAACTCAGATATTTCACGAATGAGTAAAACCTTCACGATGAGCTTTCTGAGCACTTTCCAGAAATTGTGTAAGGCAATTCTTACACGATTGATAGCATCCAGAGAAATTGCGGTCGAATTTCACAAGTGTAAACCGGCCTTTAGCGTTTGGCAAAAAGTCTTCAATTTTCCGATCGCCCTCAGATTTTCTGACTAGATAATTAATGGAGGGTTTGATGCTTCCACACCCACCCTCAGTGATTCATTCACACCAAAGTAAAGCTCAAGAATGCCCCTGTTGCAGAGAAGGATCCCAGTTATTGCTACGAATGTATTTTGGACAATGACTGTGAATGAGGAGGGAAACCATAATGACTGGATGTTCCCAGGTTAAGCGCATGCGCAGTAATAAAACTAAAGTTGATTATTTCTAAAGTCATCTGAGGCAAAATTTAAGTAAGTTGAATTGGCTATGCGGTAGAAAATATCTAAACGCTTTTTTAAATAAATTTTCCTTCGAGTTACAGGTTTTAAACGCTCTCTACAGTCTATTGGGAGCTTAGCGTGGTATGTCCATGATAGAGAATGCAAAACGATTGGGGGTAGAATCTAGACTTTTTATTTCTTTGTGCAGCTAAACTAACTTGCATTAAAAGGTTGCTCTAAGATGTCATGCAAATGAGAAAGTTAACTTATGTCTTCTTAGGACTCAAAACGTCAGCCGCTAGTTAAGGAGGAGGAAGATGGAAAATTATCGAGAACGCTACATTTCAAGCTGCTGCACATACCAGATATCGACAAGATCTTCACTGATTTTGAGAGAGTATTTAATTCATTTGTGGAAAATAGAATAGCACTCGAGATGGCGGAGAATTCATTCAAAGATGCGGTACATTTATTTCAAGAGCTGGAGCCCAAAGCGGCGCTTAGAGACTACTTGAATGCACTTAAAACAACGTTAGCAGGACAGGGGATTACTATTAAAATCAAACGAGGTATAGCTACTTTCTCCGGGGAAATTGAGAAGGTCGATCACGCTGCAACCAAGGCGAAAGAGGCACTTGAAAACATATTCGCAGCATCGGAAAAGATTTTCAACATGGCACCCAGCATAATTCAATCATCGGAAGACTGCATTTTCACAATTGAGAAGCTAAATGCAAAGAGTACAATAAAAAGTCAGTGTGCAAGTCCAAAGCATGCGATACAAACTGTTAAGCTGTTCAAAGATAACTGCAAAATGATGAAAAGTGTACCAAAAATGGTCAAAGATTTTACAAATGAAGCTGAACAGATTATCAGTGAAATGCTCAATGCTTTTGGAGAAGAAGGCGAAGCTGGACCTTCCAATACAGGAGGTAGACACCAACAAGCCAGATCCAAAGATCAATCAAAGGATACGAAAAGCAAAGATAAGAAAATGGGAAAGAATAAAGATGGTAATAATAAGAATGGCAAGGATAAGAAAGATGAATATGAAAAAGCACTGAAAATGGAATACATAGATGTGCCGGATATTGATTATCTGTTTCAAGACTTTTCATCAGCGATCAATCCGTTCGTCACAAGTAGGGAAAAGTTGGAGAAAGCTAGGAAATCATTTGAAGTTGCTATGAACATGCTGATAGATTTCGATGCTGAAAAAGAGTTACAGGAGTACTTTAAAGAGTTAAAAAGGAAGGCTGTTATGGATGAAATACACATATACGTCGATTTCGCTGATGGTTGCATTTGTGTTAGTAGCATCACCGGGGTTCCTGTGCCGAAACCTTACAGCGATGCAGTGAAGTGTATAAATGATATCAAAGCCTGTGCTGTTCAATTGCTAAATATGGAGCCTCAAATAGACAGAGGTGTTCAGTCGTGCTTGGATGATTTGTCTCAGATCGACCCAATGAAAGATCTTCGACGTGAATTGAACCTCAAAGGTTTGCTCCAAATACGAGGAAAAGTGAAAAAATTCAACAGTAACCTGAAAAAAGTGCAGAAAGCACCAAAGATAATCAAAGATTTCTTCAATTACATCAAGAAAACTCTCTCAGATATCAAAGAATTTTTTGAAGAGGAAAGTTAATGAGATGGGAAGTGCTGAATGGCAGAAAACGAGCTTAACTCTCAATGTACTTTGCATCGACTGCTTGACTAAGGGCACTCTTGCACGTGAGTGCAAAGCTCCAGGACGTTCCTAAACTATGGTAATTATATTCTTCTGGGTAAAAGTAAAAACACTTGCTAGACAAATCTAAAATCGATTTCAATGTTTTTATCTATGACATTCAAAATGCTTTATAGAACACAAACTTTTATTCATATACTTTGTGACGAGTTTTATGACTCATTCTTATTCGTATTCATATTCTCGTCTCAGGAATTTCAAATCCGCTGAAGCTGGCCGCTTGGGCCAGGGTTAAGACATTATTTTCCATGGGGCCCTATGAGAAACAGAAAATGGTGTGGAGGGCCCGGAAAAAGGCCGATCTTAATTCTAAATTTTAATTCTGTGTGTGTGTGTGTGTGTGTGTGTGTGTGTGTGTGTGTGTGTGTGTGTGTGTGTGTGTGTGTGTGTGTGTGTGTGTGTGTGTGTGTGTGTGTGTGTGTGTGTGTGTGTGTGTGTGTGTGTGTGTGTGTCTGTCTGTCTGTGAGTGTGTGTGTCTGTCTGTGAGTGTGTGTATGTGTGTGTGTGTGTGTGTGTGTGTGTGTGTGTGTGTGTGTGTGTGTGTGTGTGTGTGTGTGTGTGTGTGTGTGTGTGTGTGTGTGTGTGTGTGTGTGTGTGTGTCTGTCTGTGTCTGTCTGTGAGTGTGTGTGTCTGTCTGTGAGTGTGTGTGTGTGTGTGTGTGTGTGTGTGTGTGTGTGTGTGTGTGTGTGTGTGTGTGTGTGTGTGTGTGTGTGTGTGTGTGTGTGTGTGTGTGTGTGTGTGTGTGTGTGTGTGTGTGTGTGTGTGTGTGTGTGTGTGTGTGTGTGTGTGTGTGTGTGTGTGTGTACACACAGCTTGGGGTGAATCGTGGGCACGCTGATGACTGCATGCTGCATCTGGCTGTCATCCAATGACTGGCTACAGCAGCAGCAGGTATACATGAACAACAACAACTTCACAAAAATAGCAATGCATCGTTTGTCCAAGCATGAGCTGAAATGACAAAATATGGTTATTTTACAGTGTAAAATTAGCCATTCACAGGCAGATCAGCGCCAACCAAAGGACCGTATATAAGCCGTGGTCCATGGGATTCCTAGGTCTGGCTTCATTGATCGATTGATTGCTTTCGCATACCTGCATACACCAATTTCAATTTTCTATTTATAAGAGGGTGACCCTTCAGCAAGCGCTGATTTACAAGGGGCCTTCAGCTAAAAACTGATTTAGTCCAACAATATGACCATAACTTACATATCATATTGCATACACGACCTGATGTTATCCGGGCAGGGAAACTAATGGGGTCTTACCGCAGTCAGTAACCTGCAACTAGACGTCATTTATAATATTTTTCTTACTGCAATGACAGTATCACACAAGGTATAAAAACAACTACGTATATCGGTAATTACCTCTTTTTGGAATTCAACCCGGCCAATTGCTCCTTCTTTCTCTTACTTTTCCTTGCATTTGGGATGCTTTCATGTACAGTACCATTCTCATCACAAAAAATGTTCGTGCCTCTGATGTCCGGATTCTCAATGTCCCGCAATGAAAAAGACCGCATTAACAGCGCATCCAGTTCACTGTCACCATTCGCAAGGTCACAGCCTCCTTCATGATTATAACGGCTTCTTGAAGTGAATGAATCGAAAGTCGCATGTGTTTTTCCTGTATAAACGGCAGACAGCCAACGCTGTACAATATTAATGTCATGGTGCAGGTCTAACACAAATTTGTTCAATGTGTCATCACGTTGTAAAAGACGCGAAAGGCCATTCCCAATCTTTGATACTAGAATAAATCGATGTGCTGGCAATTCCCCCCCTTTTACCTAAAATAAGGATTAATATATTGCTTCAAAAGTAAGATATACGATAATAACGATAATCCATTTATTCTAAGCTAGTTACAGGTCAAGTTATATATTGCAGTAATGGAGACTACCACGCCCAAAGACACCGAGCTGAACTGAGTGTAAAATAGAGAGTTACACCAACTAACCAATAAGCTCGTGATGTACTATTTTTCAAACAATACAACAACATTCTACTATATGTCAAAATAGGCACTAGATCATCAGCGGGGCACCTCTCCAAGGGAATTAAAAATGCGTTCTACCAAAGTAGTCATTTAACGGTGAAATATCTGATTTATTTTATCAAATTAGCTGAACATCTCCAAATAAAATCTTAGTAAATTATTGGGGTGTATTACTCTCCCTGCCTCCACCGCATACGGGGCTGGTGGTTACAAAGCATAATTGCATTAGAGATTGCATCCACTGTTTCGATTGTAATTTCAGTATCATTCAATACCTCCGCACAATTTCGATTCATTCAGAGTACCCAAGAAAAAACAAAAAAACATAGAGGATATAGAGAAATTTGGAATCAAAGTTTGGAACTAAAAAACGGCAAAAGTTGTTGAGATGCAAAACTTAAGCCCTTGTCAAACGCATTGCACAAGTCAACGTTCAACATTTGCTAACCAATGTTGTCTGCTTTTTGTTCGGTAATATTCATTTGGTAATACGGTGGCCAAACAAGCATACCCACGAAATGTTTGTTTGGCTGAGAACTCTGATCAGGCCTATTTTCTCCAGACCTAATTGGCCAATCATCATGCAGGATTCTGACCACACATGCGTTCCACAACTAAATTTTGGCCAACTTTGCATGATCATTGGTCAACGAAATATTCAATGTGCTTGAACAGAGCTTTAGCAATGGATAGCATAATATATAAAAGAACCTTTATTATGACGTCATGTATGTTATCCATCACATCAGCTTCCTGTAGTACGTCTCCTAAGTCGTTGTTCAGCGTTCTCTGGGCGATCTTGACAACTGACTTCATTCCAATCCATGGATCATTTTGAATAACAGCAAATGATTTGCTTTTCACATCACAAGCAACGCTGTAAGCTCGATACAGAAGTGGGACCCTCTCTATCATCACTTCTTCACAATCCTCTTTCCTTCCTTTTATTCTGTTGTACAGCTCATCTAGCGTTGCATTACACGGTAATGAACTTGAGGATCCCCTACTCTCCAGCCGATTTGGAGTAGATTTATTGTGGCTAGACGACGTTGTTCTTGATGATCTGAAATGACCATGAAAAACGGCCCCTTCATTAGTAGCTAATAATAAATGTTTCCCCAGTGAGACATCAATAACATGCCACATGTCTCTCTTCCTTCCTGCCCAGTAACACTCCCTGAAACTGCCAAATCCATGTCTCCATACAAAAACCATCCCATCAGTTTTCATCAATGCTATCTGCAGCTCCTCTGGGTCTTGGTGGTGCAAGTCTGTCAAAACCTGGCACTTTAGTTCACCGCCTGTGACAACCATCTTTTTGATGTTCATAATTTTGGTTGCTATGCGTTTACAAGAATAATCTTGCAGCAAAAAAATGTCACCATTACTTACAGAGCAGCATGTTGTCCCATCAGAAACTGCTACAGACTCGATACTGCAATCGTTTTTACCAATTGAAGAAACAAGACGGGGTACTGACTGCCAGTTATCACCTTTTATGTGACCTGAATAACAATAAATGGCACAAATCAAAAAAATAAAACTGTAGTATGTATAACCATGTAATTATATTTGAGGAAACAACAGCTCAAGGCTATGAAATTTATCCAGTCTAGAGCTTCAGCAATATGAAATTAAGATAGCAAATTAAACAGATATCATCCTACATTCAAAATCTGCTCAATAATCAAACAGTTTAACCATCCCTATTCACAAAAGCATCAATAAACATACCCAGCTGGCCAGCATTAAGTCCAAATGTAAAAAGCTCATGTCTTGTATAAATTGCACTGTGAAATCTTGCAGCAGCAATCCCAGTCATGAACTTCCCTTTCAGCTGCTTATGCTGAATCTGAAAAAATTGGAAATAATTCTCTTTCCACAAAATAGCTTTATACACAAAGTGCACTTAAGTGATGTGAGAAATTTGAGGAAACAAGGATTTCAATGCTTGTAAGTAGAAACAAATCTGGCATTGATTCTCAAGAGGGAGTAAGCTCTATGATTTTTTTTAACATTATTACTTTTTTTGGTTTAAATTGACCACATAATCAATAGCATTAGTTGTCAATCATTAAGAATTCAAAAACCCTTATCATACCAGTTTAGGCAAAAGGCAATGAACTCTGACAGGATAATGACCGAGTTGGTGGTATGTATTGAGGCCAAAACTGTAGACCTGTCCCATATGATCCAAAATAAGTGTGTGATCATTTGCATTAGAAATGGCAGTGCAGAAGACTCCATCAAGACCTGAGATCCTCTTTGGAGACAAAACAGTCTGCTCGTTTCCATGCCCGAGACGACCACCTCTTCCTTGGCCACAAGAAAAGACACTCCCATCACTGCAGAGAAACACTGTGTGATACTTGCTGACTTCAATCTTAAAAAATGAAATGATGACTTGTTGGGATACTTTGATCAAACATTACTGAGACACAACAATCGCCATGCCATTAATCCTATATAGAAGACTAATGGAATAAATTGGCTGAGTGGGCAAAGGCTGTCCTGGCTGCCTATAGCAAATATTTGCCTATATAACTACTAGAACTATTGTTAGAAAATCTAATGGTTGAATCAGCTTATTTCTGATGATCAACATGGATCTAATTCATCAAGATCAAATAGAGAAAGGGAAGGAGGAATAGAACACAATAAACCATATCAAATACACAGTAAATGCATTAAAGGTGCTGAGAATTCTGCAACTATTAAGAATTCAAAATAAACCCCTACCTGGCTAATGCTGCATTTCTGAGCATGAAGTGTTTCCACCAACTCAGGAGTTTCTCTATTCTTTGTATCTGATTGTCCAAGTGTAAAGTTTGAATTGCTTCCCCATAGATATGCATCAGATTGGCGCCCTAGTGACAAATTACCAATGTCAATAATTGAAAAACACAGTTAAATCAATCAGACAGTATGCAACTTTCCAACATGTTATAGGTGAATAGTAGAAGATGAATGAATGAATGAATGAATGAATGAATGAATGAATGAATGAATGAAGGAATGAACAAACTTGCAGTGCAAAAAGAGCAATTAATGGGCAGTGATACAAATCTATGTCACGAAGGATCTGCAAACTGCACATATGTCAGAAACATTTCACCAAAAGCTATCAGGCAACTCACCTGGACAAACAACCAAGTTGGTAAATCCAAATAAAATATACATCTACTACTTACTCAGTCACTCACTCACTCACACACACACACACACACACACACACACACACACACACACACACACACACACACACACACACACACACACACACACACACACACACACACACACACACACACACTCACACACACTCATACTCATGCTCACACTCACATTCACTCACTCACTAACAAACTAACTATTCAACTAATACATACAAGTAATCATGGGAATAAAATTTTCCAACCTTTCTCTGTGAGTTGGTCAGCTGAAAAGTCAGTTTCCTTGTTGCCAAGAATTTCAATAAAATTTAATGGAAACTTTCCCTTTTCTTTTTGCCCACATAATCTTCCAAGTGCCCAACCAGTTGACTTATATTCTTTCAATACATCTACAAGTTGGTCAATCTGCAAGGACAACTCCCCTGGAACTGATGCATGATATGGAAGTATCACTCTGCCAAGCTTAATATGTTCATCTAGAAAACAATAAATATCTTGCTATCATATTGCTGTATGTTCACAATGTCTAGATTGTTTGCTCAAACAAGTGACATACAATATAACAAGAACGTTGTGAGGGAAAAAACAAGGTACAAGAGCCCACATATCAAATGAGATCAAGATGAGCTACCCTAAAAAGGTCATCTCATGAAAGCTGCACTATCATCAAAGTATGAGCCAGTGATTACCAGGTTGTATCATGTGTCTATGCAATCAATAAGGAGATCTTCTCTCTCACCCCCTTTATATTTGTCTCACACCAAGGATGACTAAAGAATGAGTCAAAGTGGTTATGTATAAGTTGCTCTGTATTAGTCTGTATCAACCATCATGGAATAGTCATACTTAGTAATCATCATGGAATAGTTTTTCTTATCCAAATCTTTTTTTCATCATTCTTATACTCTAGTCTTCTCTCTCATCCTTGAAAGACATGGACTGGAGTGCCTAAGCTAGTGGCAGTGAGATATTTGCAGAATGCTCATTTACCAATCTAGACAGCATAGGTAGGTTCTGATTTTGAGTGAAAGTCTTGATTAATATCCTAGACACGTATTACAAGATTCCATCATGCATGTGATTCACAAGTGATATCAGTATGACATTTGAACTGGACCATATCAAGAGACATTATATTGGTTGACTCTATACAAAAAAAGCACATATCTTGAAAAATCTCCAATCTCCCATATTAGATAATGCTACTTTTTTGCCATGACTGAGGGCATTATTGACATTTCAAAAAGCCTCATAACTCAGATCAGAATCCTAACTGAAGTTAAACATATGACACTTTATAACATGTATGTCATAGGTGACATAAATCTGATTTTTGAACCAAGAGCTCAAAGTCTTTGACTCTTGCACTAGCTGACATTTCAAAGGAGCATCCCCTAAGGATATAAAAAAGATCTTTTGCACTTATTGGGTGTTTGAATATAACATACTAAGAATGATATCCACACAGACCACAAACTAAGAATGATAACACACACCAATAATGAAAAGAGCTCACTAGAAATACTATTCAAAAACCTGTTCAGGGCACGAATTGTAATAATCATAAGGAAGTGAAGTGAATCAAAAAGTACTTACTTTGTAGCAATTTTGACCTTTGGGAATCAAAGGAGACAAGTTTCAATGGGTTCACACCATCCCTATCTCGAGTGTTAAAATCAAGTCCACTCTAGGTGAAAAATAGATAATACCAGTAACAAAATGAGAAACACTGGAAAATTCAGAAAAAAAATAAAAGAATATGCAACATATTATAAAAAACTTCTCCTATCAAAAGTATAAATTTCATACCTTAAGGAGAAGGATAGCACAGTCAATATTCCCATAAAACAGGCTGCGATGAAGAGCATTCCAGCCCGATTCCAAATCCTTCAAGTGGATTTCAGCAGAACACTCCTCTACTAGCCATTTTGCAACATCATATTTACCAACTGATACTGCTATGTGCAATGCACACCTGAATGGGAATGTCATATTAACTATTTCAAGGGTCTCTATGTGATATGAGTGATAAAATGTGTAAACAAACAGAAAGATATTTGAACATTTAAATATTTCAGAAATGGAAACCAATGGCTTAAAATCATCCTTCCAGGTGGGAAAGCAATCTCCTCTATACATGCTAATTCTATATATATATTATCTGATTAGAAACAAGATTGACTTATTTGATGAGCAGAATGGCGACAAAAACATATTCAAAGCCAGACTAGGAGATTCAATACCAGTAAAAAGTTTGATGTAGCCATTTCAAATACAAGTTGACAAGTGTAATTTGACATGTAGTTATGATATAGCAACAAATCCAATAGGCAATGTTCCTGTTTAAAAAAACGTTTGTGATTAGCCCTGAATATGTCTTCATCCCTGTTCTGATCATCCACTTCATCAGTAAGCTGAACTTCCCAACTAATGTTTCATTGCTCAACAACTGTAAGTTGGACCATCAACTTTACAAATCTAGTAACATTATTCTTGAAACTGCAAATGTCTGACTATGATCAAGACTTCGTACATCAGTCTCTCTATCTGATCATCATCGATTGCTCGTACTGTTTTTAATGATTTACTCACTACGCATGATTATACTATAAAAGCATAGCAAAGACCGTGACTGACAGTGAAATGAGCAGATTGAGCAAGCCATTACCTTCCAAATTGATCTGATATCTTTGATGCATTCTTGCATGTCGTCTTGAACACATTTTTCAACCTTTTTAGATCGTATCTGATTACACACGACATAATGTATTCAGCATGTTCAAGTTGTTGACATTTTGCTGGCTGGCAATCCCACGAGATCAGACCAGCCATTACTAATTGTATGTAGAGGTCAGCTACGCCATCTTACATCCATCTTTCGAAATCATCTGTCCATCCAGAAGCTGGAGTGTCATAAGAGTGAGCAAGGAGGCGTTGATTTCTATCACAAGTGCAGAAAGTTGCCATTTTCTTTACGTGGAAGACTAGGCCTGAATGGGAATGAGGCTAGAATTGAGAAAGAGATAATTAGTGAACAAACTAGGGGATGGTGCCCCTTGTGGGTGATACTAAATACCACTTTTAACCAATGGTGTCGTCCTAAAATCGTAAGAAGGAGGGCTGTTCATCAAGAAATCTTGGACCACACCTTTAATGAATGCAGCTTTTCTTGGCCATGCCCTTTTCATAGCTGCCAGTCCTCAAGGAATATGAATCATACTGTGAAAAAGATGCTATGACTGAGAGTACTCCTTTTGTAGTCATGTCCTGTCATGCGATATGTAGAAAAAAATGGATTCTTTAAAGGGGGGCTGAACCCCCCTAAAATATCCAAAATTTTAAGAAGGGGGGCTGAGCCCACCTGAGCCCCCCTCCACGACACCCCTGCTTTTAACTGAGTGCGACTACCCTATTGGCTGACAGTGACTACCCTACTGGATGGGGGTGATCACCTAACTACCCAAGACAACAGCATTGCCTTCAGGTCTCTGTTTAATTTCAGTATGAAACTTAATGTTACTAAGAATTATAGATTTAAATGCATATCTTTTTCACTTTACACTGATAATGGACCTTGTTAATGGCTTCCAAGCGTTTGTCATATTCGTATGTTTTATCAATTCTTAATTTGTACGAAAAAACCCAAGTGTCATTTAACTTGGGTCGCAATCAAGTTACCTTAGAGTAATGTCTATGTTTCTAGTCCTCCTTGTTATACAGCTCATAGTAATGCTTCGTTCTACTGCTAATGAATCTCGGGAATGGACTTTAGGCAAAACTGTTTTCCTAATCTTAATAGTAAGCTTATTTGGAAGACCTACTTATATTCAATTTCCTTAATGAAAAAAGGTGGCAAAGTTATGGCTTTCTGCTGATAGCTTCCAGGACATAATTTGTCAATTTTATGTATCTGTCAACTATTCAATTATTTGGGATTACGAAAGTTTCACAAATATATATGAACCATGCTATAAATGATAACCAACGCAATAAGATATGAGCTTCTCTCATGACACACCAATCCCAATCCAAGTTGCCATCCAAGTGGGTCTCTAGAATTTCTACACAATTAAAACGAGCATTTTGATAATTTCCTTGAGAAATTTCCGGCACATGTTAATTAATATATTCACTGCCGATAAGTTGGTAACATTCATCAAAAATTTTACAAGCTATAAAAGCTAATATGATATTAAATTAATCCCATTATAAGTGCATTAAATTATGAATGTCAAACGAAAAATAGCTGTAAGATATAGCTGTATTTGAGAATGGTCCTACTCTCTGAAAAGCAAACTAAACAACCATTATATACCCTCCATCTACGTTTTCCACAATATTTCCAAACGAGCAATAATGCAAATTTGATATCAGGCCATTTTTGTGATCAGAGTTTGAAGACATAAATCCTTAAATTATTGAAATCATCGACCAACCCTAAGTAGTAAATCCCCGACAAACATAGAAAACGATAAAAAGATGTTGCCAACTCTTTGTTTAAGAAAAGTCTAGTCTATGTAGATGACACAGTTACAGTCTAAAGCCGGGATTCCCAACCAGTGTCGCGAGACATTATTCCAATGGGTGCAAGAAGTACCCATCTTAATGACAGGAAGTTAATCTATTTATGACACTCAAGTAGCTTTGATCAAAGCATCTTGCAGGGGTGCGAAGTCAGAGCACAAATTTTTTAGAAGTGCCGGAGTAAAAAGGATAGGAACCACTGGTTTGGTTTAAAGGTCTGTACCAGAATAAGGGAAATCATTGCTTAAGAAAGCAACATCTGGGCGTATGTTAGAGGGGATTTTCCTGCATGAATAAATATGTAACTATGAAAAAGTAAATGCTCTATGGATATATGCAAATCTATACTTATTTACAAATGCAACAGTACGTAATTGTAGGAAAAAGCAAATATACATTTTAAATATTTTGGCATTCTAAAAAGCAAATTACTAATACTAAAAAACGAGACGCCTAGCAAATACTCCTACCAATTATCAAAAACACAAACCCACGTTCTTATTGCTAATTGCAATTATTGCTGGTATGAGATTACTTTACATCACAAAGCAATGCGACCCCTCTTAGTGTCCAGTGGTCCGGATTTTGAGCTGTCTTTAATTGTAAGCAGAAAATGTATGTCAGATCCGTTCTTCTTGGCTTTTTGTATACCGGACATTCGTACAATTTCGGGTCTTTACTAAGCACTGAGTTGACAGCATAAACATGAACGACAGGCAAGGGTGTAAAAAGCACTTTTGGCTGAGGCTCGATCAATCTGCAATTTCGTCTATCCCAGCCGGCACCATCTAGGAACAGGCCATGAATGTAAACCCCCTCTTGAGGAGGAGCAGCTATATCTTCTTTCATCATTTTGGTAACATCATTGGCTAGAACAACGCTATCAAGAGCCCATCCTTTATGAGCCCTTGTGATCTCCTGCCTCATTGCAGTCAAGAAACCCTGAGGAATAAAAACATTCACATATTACGGCATATTCTGAAGACTGGCCCTTCTGAAAGAAGAAATTAACATTGGCGTGGAACGTACGATGGAGATTTATTTTTAAGTCTAGAAGAGTCTTTCCTTACTTGAGGATTAAAAAATCCTGTCATCCAAAAGTTTGTTGGTCTTCCTTTAAACAGCCAATTAGCGAATTGTGTGTTTCTTTCAACTAGCTCAGTAAACCAAAATCCAAGGGTTGTAGAATCCCATGATACCTGGAAAAATTAAAAAGATAATTAAACAATGATCAAACAGTTCAAATGTGAATTGCAATGAATTATAAGAGGCATGCCAGTTTTAATGCAGCTGGAATGAACAGTAAAGGATACGAGGAAAGCATTCTTTCAGTTAAAAATCCAATAAATGAATCAAATTCACAAGAAAAAGCCAGGACTGTAGCAAAAATATGTCTGGGTTCAGCAACTAATTTTACATGTCTATAGGCACGGACGTGCATCGTCCAAAGAATTGTGCTCTGCCAAAAAAATGGAATGCTATCAGCCATTGAGTGTGTCTCATTGAATAAACAGTTTATGAGAGGGTGTCTCGCTTAAAAACGTGTTTGTGTAAAACTATATAGCACTTATTTTCGTTTCTTTTATTGTTAATGTGCCTATTACACCATGAACACTTTCCGTATAGTTTCAATCAAATTTAGGAGTTTTCGCTACATTTAACGTAGCTGTGGTTGTCCAAAAGTCGTTAAATTAATACTGTACTGGCTTCATTCATTTTATTTTTCATTCTATGTATCAAAATTTATAGACGACATGCCATACAGCGAAACTAGCTTACAATAAAACTACCAACAATAAATAGAGTGTACAACAAAGTAATAAGAAATTAAATCGTATGACACCTATAGCTGATCTTCAAAGGGTTCGTCTTTGGGGTTTATCTCTGTAGATCTGCCTTAAAGTGCTTTTCTTGAAAATAAGCATATGACTAATTCCTCTGATCGTTTCTGGCAGGTCATTCCAACTCTTCGCAGCAATAAAGCAGAAGCTCTTTTTTGTGAGCTTAAGGCGAGGTCTTATGATCAGAGGTTTATCAGAACTTCTAGTTTGATGATCAGAGACTTGAGAACTTAAACTAAGTTTAGTTGACAAGCAAATGAAGAAAGGCGTAATGAAACCTACTGAAATAATAGTTTATATCACATGTCTTACCTTTCTCCAAAGCGCAGGAACTCTTGCGTCAAATATGTTATCCAAGGCATCTCTCAGATTTTCACTCATTATAATGGTGCCATCGATAGCGAGCTTGAGGTCGATCAGCGTAGTCCTAACGGCAGTTATCACACGCTGCATTCTATCAACCTCTTGTCTTAAGAATATGTTCATAGGCATTAAAGCTCCCATTTTGGTCAGACTTCCACGGACCTGAAAAATAAACAAACGCTTTGAATAGCAGTGACCCGATAAAAAATGAAAGTGCAAACAAATAATTGCATATAGTATAATACAATTATACGACAAAAATGAAGGAAATGTTGAAAAAGCTGTCTTCTCAAAGCACCAAATTGATTCTCTACTTCTTGTATACGATACTGCTAATGCAATAGTTAATTCATATATTAATATCTACTACACACAATACACCTGTCAAGTAAATAATAAATTTTGGTATACATACAAACGAAAAAGAATAAAGAAAAATATTAAAAAATTGTACAGCGGTGCTCCCCAAGGGGTCGTGTTTGGGTCCTTTAAGTTCAAAAGATGATCTTATCGAAACGCTTAAGTTGAAGAAAAGTATATATTTTGTATTTAGTCACTTCTACATAGATTTATATACATGGTAGGTTTGATTCTGAGGTAGTTCCAGATGCACACATATACATATGTTCAGTTCAGTTCATATATGTGTCATATATATATATATATATATATATATATATATATATATATATATATATATATATATATATATATATATATATATATATATTGTATATATTTATATAAAAATATTTATATATATATATATAAATATATTATCTATATATATATATATATATATATATATATATTTATATGTTTGTATGTATGTATGTATGTACTCTGCCTTAAAGTGAGACATCGGTTATTTTTCGCGAATTAAACCAAGAATTTCAACGCAATATTTGACGCCAAAAAAATAGAAGCTCTGCTTTGCAAATCCCAACTTAACTTTGGGAGTTTGTTGGTGAGTATAGGTTCTGCCAACATATTCTGAAATCTGGGAATGAATCTGGGATCTTTAGGTGAACTTGCAGTATAGAAGTGTAGTACAATACATTGCATGTGATCTAAGGATTATTGTAAATCAGAGATTGTGATGGCAATCTTCCACTTCTACCTACAGAATCATGAGAGCACAACTGCTTAACGATATGACGAATTTTCTGAAAGACTACTTTTGACTATTCAAACGGCGGACTGTTTACAACGATAAGAAGACTACCTACAAAAGAGTTGTACTGAAAGCCTCACCTCATGCGGTATATAATCGTCCGGTAATTTCTCGAGCATTTCCGTTGCTTGCCTAGCAACAACAGATTCACGGGTCTCTCCACCACCACTAGCGCTATCTTTTGGCTGAATGTTTACAATTGTGTCCAAGACATCAACAGCTGTTCTTGTCTGGTAAGTTATGTCAGCATTAGGATGTAGTCCCAACGCCTATAGAGAGGTAATTGAATACTCAAAAAGGGAATCCATGTGAGCGTCTCCATTGCACGACGAGGTTAAAGTTAGTGGCTGAGGCTATAGCAAAATTCAAAGCAAGAGCAAGAAGCGTAGATTTTCTGACTAAATATAGTAATTATTTTTTCTTTTAATGGTCGGTATATTTGGCTATTCAGTCATATAAGAGTAGTTCCTTTCAAAATTAGGCACCTAGAAGAGAAAAATAATCGCATCACTTTTGCGACAGCTGTCGCAATTTATAGACAACGGGTTTTTTGTCCCCGATCCCTTCTATCTACGCGTCTGGTTAATGATAAGTCTGCACTAAATGAAGAATTAAAAAAACACGCACGAAATGCTTGAAATGAACTTACATCTGCAGATTGTGCAAAGTTTTATTGAAGGTTAAGGATATTTACAGGTTCTTTAGATTATTGCATAACAAATTCTAACTTATTTTGTTGGCTTCAATTAGCTTACTAACAATGTTTACATTCCTGCATATTGCTACTGTTTACTTTAAAGAAATTACAAATACATGAATAAATGCAAATTAGATAAAATGAATGACAGATAATGATGTGAAGCAAGAGCTCAAACCTCAGGAGAATCAACCATTGGAAGTTCATCTATGTGTGATCTGAAATCATTCAGAGTATTGCACTTCGGAATTGAATATCCTTGATAAAACTTGAAGCTATCACCAAACATGTTTTCATGGAACCAAACTCGGCAGAAAGTATTTAGCAATCTTTTGTCAAAATCATCAGTAACCCTGCCTCCATATTGTACCTCGCCAAGCATGTAACGCACAGTTGTCCATGAAACACCCTAAAATATAATAAACCAATTAAGAACTCGTCCAATCACAAAGAAAAGCACGAAGCAAAATACGTGATCAAGTTAAAGGCCAAAGTTCACTATGGAGCAAAAGTGCAAAGGAAACAAGGGAAAATCAAGAAAAGGTCATAGGGTACAAGGTGAAAAGTGACGTCAAAACAAGACATTTTCAACAAATGAATGTGCAAGAGTTTTCAATTAACCTTTTTGGCATCCATATCGTCAAGATGATTTTGTACGAATTGTACACTTGATGTGAAATCAGATGAGTTAAACTCGTAAGGAATGTTCCACCCGAGAGGTCCAAACTTACGCCTCTCTTGGACAACTGTGTGCAGAAATGCGACAGCAAACAACATTGGTTTCCATTGAGGAAAGCTTATGATATCTAGTTGATCCTGAAACGAGAGAAGAGAGCAATAAGTAATTTTTACCATGTTAAAATGTGAATTAACTGTTTCTGACGAGACGGTGCTTTCAAAGGACGACAGGAAGCAAATTGCAAATAAGGAAAGAAATCAAATATCTAGTAAAATGCCACATTAGTCTATGATATAAATTGATGAGCTTCATCGCATTTCAAAGAGGCTAAATTTAGGAAAGGATTGTCTATGAAACAATCAGAGCACTCACTTGTGTTATTCCTGCATATGTTCTCTTTAGTCCGGCTTTTATACCTTGCGGTGGCTCATTTGTAAACTTAATTGACACTTGCAGCATGTTAATTGGGAATTTCGGGTGGACCTCGGTTGTCATCCACAATCGGAAATTTTCATTCACTGTCTCGGTTTCAACAATCTATAAGATAGGGATGAAACTTTCACTGCAATAACCCACAAAAAGCAGTATAGAAACAAGAACTAAGGACGATATAACAGAAGGTAGGCACAGAAGGTGCAATTAGCAAATACAGGAAATTTAAAAATTGTTCCAAAATCAAACTGCACAATCCATACATACAGTACCATATGCATAGGCGGGGCCGTTGCGAGTAAACAACTCATAGCTAAAGTCAACCTACAGTGTCGAGCAGCTCATCCATGAAATTCAAACCCAAATGGCAATTCTGAAGTAGAACCCAACCACCTTCTGCCATGAATTGTTGAAGAAGTCTTCGTGCATGGATCTCCTGACCTTGACCCATTGATATCGCTCGGCAATCTGCAAACAATAATTATTAATCTTCAAGGCTTTGAAGCACAGCTACATAACAGTACTGATAATGATAGTAGTTCCCCATTCTATTTTATACAGAATCAAGAGTACATAGGAAAATGTATGCAATAAAAGTTGCATTTGAACAACCCAAATAACAGGTTTTATTCTTTCACTATTCTGGACGATCATAATGTGATCTAAACAGGAGCAATTCTGCAGGAGAGTTTATACAGACCTGATATTATGCAGATATGAAACTAGCGTACAAATTAAAACATAATGAGTTGAACATTTACCCTCTTGGAAAATTCCATAGGCACATAGAAACAAAATGCCCACATAGGCACTTATAGAGCGTAGGCACTCTATTAGTTTGGCAAAAAATTTGGATGGTATTGATTGCAACATGCAATGATACTGATAGAAAGAATGAAGGTGGCTATAAAGTTCTCAATAACATTGGTGTGCTTCTCACGATCTAATTTACCAAGATAGCAACTGCTTTGTTATGTAATAGTGTCAAGAGACTCATTATCACACTTGCTCAATACACATGTATTTCACACACTAAAGAAACATTACTTGAGTTGTAAACAACTAACGTGTATAAATGTAGGAGAGTTGTTAATACATATTCCATAGATTTTTATGCATACATGAGAAACACAACAGTAACCATTCAAATTTCCACATTGCTCTTGTATAAAATTACAAATGAAAACATACTCAGATTCTTCCGTTTCGCCAAAGCTTCAATTGAGGATGTTGGATCCGAGCCCATTGACAATAAACAGATCATGGGCGTTCTTACATCACTTTCTTCCCACATTCCTTCCATATTTAGAATGACACCTTCGGCATACTGAACAAAAATTAGAAATTCAAAGAGATATGCAAAGGCATTGAATTTTTTGAGTAAAAATATTGAGATATGTCAACAATGGTATGATTAAGGGTCCTCGGAACGTTCTTAAAAACAATTCTCGGACTTTCCAGATTTTTCAGGCCAAATTTAAAAAATTCCCTGATTTTATTCACATTCTAAGTTTCTGGTGAACCACTTCACTATCTATCCTTCAAATAGTCGGCTATTCTGGTGGGAAACTCAGACAACAAGAATAGATTGTTTTCTAATTTTTTCTCAAGTAAGCAGAAGAAACTCCACAACTTTTCCAGATTTTTCCAGACTCCTGAAAACCCTGCCATTACAGTTATTCAAAACTGGCCAGTATTAAAAACAGAAGAAAATGTAACATTCCATCAATGGGGTTTAAGAGCCTGACTATCAAGTCGAACTGATTTGGCAGATTTAGCTTCAGCAAAAGCACCATTTATGGCAGTAGAGACTCGCCCATCAGGTCGATTCCTTCGTTGTGCAAAAGGGGTGCAAAGAAACTTCAAACTACTAGCACATAATCCACTAGAAAAATCATAGTGAGCAGAATATGTTCATACCCTCTTTCCAATTGAATCTGCAATGTAGCGCCTTGCTTGGTGAACTGTTCGATCCGGGCACCAAGATCTAATGAGCAATAACTTTCTGAACGTGTCAAGGGAGTCCCCATATCCATCTGGAATGGGTTCCTCTTCAGGTGCTTCACTGTCAAACCATGTCTTCCAGTTTTTATCATTTCGACTGACCTGCAAAGGAGAGTTTAAGGTACATATGACAGTACATGGTGAATTGAAATGATATTCTTACTTAATGAATCGATGAAGTGAATGACAAGAGTTCTATGATATTTAATGATAACGAGGCCGACATTGCATTCACGGGCATTAACGTGCAAAATAACTCTGACTGGATGTGTTAGCTAATGGAACATACAACACAGCCTATGTGAGATTTGAGTTCGAGAGAAAGCAGCAACGTCATAAAGTGGAGTTTCGTCTTTATAAATCAAGATATACTTTTACATAACTCAGCATTCACACCCATATTCATAGCTCCAAATTAATGGAATATTGAAGAGTTCAGAAATGAAGGTAAGAGTGAAAGACATCAGTGCGATAATAACCTGATCAAGAATTTGCCCAAACTGGGGGAGTTTGCTTAAAGCAACCAAATTGAGCCATATCATGTCTTGAATCCACTTCTTTGGCTTTGCTTCAACGGCATTGAGATCAAGAGCGGCTCCACCTTTAATAAAATCGACGTTAGAAATCTCATATTTTCACAATGCTAATATAAAAATATGAGTTATTTATCAAAACTTGGCTGACTAATTGAATAGACTGAATAAAGAGGAAGGTGTAAAGACAAAGACGAACAAATAAATAATGGCTCGAACAAACCAACAGAATACGAATTAATGTAAAAACGTGGGAAAATGAAACAACGCAAAAGTGTACGCACTGATGTAAGAAAAGTCATAATCTTAAGTGCACCAACCTTTGATTAGCACTTGGAATTCATCCACTTTTACTTTCTTCTCTTGTAGGGCAATTTTCAATGCAAGCAACAATGTGAACAAAAACTTGTGCTCCTCGTACAAACCACGAGTTGTGTATTTAAATACTTCGTATGTTAGAAAGTCGACTATATTCTGGATTCTTTTTGCTGGAATTGGAGACTTGGCAGAACGAGCCATTGATAAATCAAAAAGTCCAAGGAATTGACGCAGTGCCGTCTGATACATGATATTGACATATGACATTTCAACAATCAAAAAGTACAAAATGCTGCCACGTGTAGCCACTAGAAAAAGGGAAAGACGATATAATACCTGCCAATTCTTGAGCATGTAATAGATACACGTGACAGTATTAAATTACACCAAAAAGCTGCTAGAAATTTATATATTTTAACCGGGTTTGAACCGGTTTATTGGAATAGAAAGCTGTGAAGCAAGATATCTCCCAACATAGAAAGTTTTACGTAAGATCGTTCACAAGCAACTGCATACCACTAATAACATTAGAGTTGAGTCCAAACAAGGTGTATTCATACAAAAAGTCTACCCATACAGAGTTTATCCATTGCATCTACGCAGTCTTTATCCCATTTCAATGCGTTGCAACGTAATGGAAGGACAATGTAAGCACGTAAAAATCAATGCAGTCACAAACACAAACCTGGCCTATACTCCTCCCTAGCAGTATTGATCTTCAGTTCAGTTTCAGCAGCAATGATCAATTTTTCACTCACTTCCTCTGATGTTTGTTTTGTCACGCTCAGTACGCCAATCAGCGACTCATCATCAACCAAAGACCCCTGGGTACTCGTCAGTCGATAAAGAAGGTTGTCTTCCAAATCCTTCATTTTCCTTTTGTTTGCCGTTACTTCTTCCATCAACTTAACCCGCTCTGCTTCGAGTTCCTAAATCAGATTCAAACCTTGTATAGAAGAGGCGACTGACATTGACTGAAGATAACCAACTGAAAATTGAAACTGTAATTGCATATTGTAACTATTTTTATGTTGCAGACATATCATGGAAGCAAATAAGCCAGCAAAGTAACTGGCAGTCAGATGCTAATAGTAAACATCACGTACCTAATTTCGTATAGTTAATATCATTGGCTTAGTATCATAGTGATGATTTCAAACGGTAAATAATGAAACCAGCTCTGCTATATTGCTATTTCCAGTAAACAAAGAGAAAAGAGGGCAATACTATTTTAGAAAGTTTGTGTCAAAATGACACTGTCACTTTCTTTCTATCTGTAACAAAATGATAATCGAAGATTAAAATGATTGAAAGACTTAGCATTAAAGTATAACTGTTGTGCCAACATTTAGAATGAGAACGCACGTCTGATCTAGTGTGTACCTATCTCGCATGATTCTAAAAAGTATTATCTATCGATCTAAATAGTATAGGGACCAGCGAATGGGGCACATCAGAGGCAATGATATGTCAGTTGAATTGCTCCTTCTCAGTAGTAATAAACATAACTCACTTGTTTTTCTTTTAGGATTACTCTTCCCAACAGCTGGTCTTCAAGTCCCTTGATAGTAACAGTGAAGTCGATAATTGCAGTTTTGGCACTGACTTCTGGAGTGTATGATGGATTTGGCAACTTTGTTGTTACGTACATCCGAAATCCTTTCATTACATCCACTTCTTTATCGCCAATTTTCACCTGCAAACATGATAGGATGTAAACCGATAACGAAGATCTATTGATAGTTGTATACAGGGAACAGTGATAGCGAGCGCACAGAAAGCTTTTAATTCGAGGCTAGCATGCAAATAAGCAAGTCTAATCAAAAATAAGGCCTGGTGATATCTCTTTACTGCAAATTTTTAAGAAAAAAATATGGAGAAACAGAGGTTGAACTGTCACTATACCTTCAATGTTTTGCCGGATTTAATAAAATTCTTTTCCAATACATTGTCAAGTGCCGGATCAAGTTCTTCACCAACATCCTCGATTACAAGAGGCCTGCCTAAAGAGAGACAGTCTTCAAGATGGGCCCTGAAATACTTGTGATTCAGTGCGGTCACTTGCAGTTCATTTTCTGCTTCTTTCTTCTTAATCCAAGCTTTGCCTTGTCCCTGGCAACAATGAACAATATTCGTACAAATATGAAGTTGTCACAGCATGATGGCTAGAAAATCAGCCTCAGCCGAAAACAATGCATTTTTCAACAACTCAAAACAAAAAGTTGGGTATTGTGAGATAAATAAAAACATTAATTAATAGTGTAGCCATCCAAGCTGGTGAAAAAATCCCACCAAATATAATGGCATGCCGATTTCATTTTAGCATCTAAAATTTGTCCTCGTGCTATCAAATGGGATGGACCTAGAATCAGCGTATACAAATAATTGCCAATAAACGCAAAATAAAAACAAGCATGAATGAAAAGGACAGTAACCTGAGGATCAATAAGCAAAGGGTATCGAGCAGCTTGCGTGACGATAATTCCATTTTGAACAGACAGCTCATCATTTGGCAGTCCTTGCAGTGACCACTCGCCAATTGTTGCATTGTCAGCCAGCATTGTTGTTAAATTCAAATCCTGCAGCAAGAGAAAGTTACAGTACATAAAAGCGCCACTGTCCCATAAAGATTGTGCAGTTTCAAGTAAGTATTGAAGATACGCTTATGTACAGCTTGCTGTTGCTAGATAGGATGACTATAGTCTGACTACGTTTCTGGTTTTCAGCTATTGGCATTTAGAAAACTTTGGAGGGATTCTGTTGTTTCGTGCGCGCAAATGTGTCTGATGTGTCTGATGTGTCTGATGAGTCTGAAGTGTGTGTGTGTGTGTGTGTGTGTGTGTGTGTGTGTGTGTGTGTGTGAGTGTGTGTGTGTGTGTGTGTGTGTGTGTGTGTGTGTCTGTGTGTGTGAGTGTGTGTGTGTGTGTGTGTGTGTGTGTGTGTGTGTGTGTGTGTGTGTGTGTGTGTGTGTGTGAATGTATTCCTGTGAATATATGTTATGTTAATATATTCTGTTACTATATTCTATTTAGATTCCTATATGAGATCTTGACACTATGACCCTAATGCTTTGGCTAGCCGGAGTCTTCAGAGCGTGGAGTAATCAAAATTCTGAATTTCTTAATCAAACTAGGAAACTATGAAAAAACAAAGAGAAGAAACAACAAACAAGAGTACAATACCTCTGAAAAAGGAATTTTCGTTTTTCTCATTTCTTTCTTCCAATTGTTCAGCATCAAATCTCGGAACTCTTGATTAAATGGACCAGAATATGACAAAAACCCAGTAGCAAGAAGAACGTCACCGACTAGTCTGTAAATTAGACAAGCCAATATGTCACGAAAACAGAATGAATAAAAATGACAATGAATAAACACAATGTTGAAACAATGATAGAAATCAAGTAATAAATTATAGTTGTCAAAGTATTTCAACAGTTATAATGGACAGTTGAGGAACATGACATACTTATTTATCTGCTGTTCAAAAAGTTTACTTTGATCGGTCCACCGCATCTTTTCACCACCTAGACCATCGATTAATGCAGTGGCATTTGTCATCTTTCTACGGCATGTTTCAGCATCATCCAGAAGAGTCTAAAATAGAAATTTTCACTTGTTCATTAATTTGACCCCAAATTATCAAATCCATTTTTAACTTCCATCGGGCAAAAAAGCTGTATTTAACTAAGAACTAGACTCTACCACTTACAGATTATCTAAAATACAATATCCGTGCAGTTATGTGCCTCGACGAACAATTATTCACGCAAAAATAGTAAGTAGCCCATCTAGAGTGAAATATGACGGAGTCAATCAAATATTCAAACAAAATTGAAAGTTCTTTTACCTGCTTTTCCTTCATAGCATTGTCGAATTTCTCCCTCACAAAGGCAAGCTCTTTTTCCTTTGCATCTAACTCTCCTTGGGCCTTCGAAAGTTCACCTTGAGCTGCACTCAATCGTGCTTCTTGTACCATCAAATTTGCCTTGAATCAAACGGAGTGACATCAGTACATTAAACATCATATTCTGATCTCAGGGAAATTGATTTGCTAACACAAGATAACTTAAACTCTCGCAAGATCTATGCACCTTGTCTCCTTATTGTTACACGTGGGGTCCGTCTGATTCTCCCCCCCCCCTCCACCAGTCTGTCCCTTCCACCCACTAAAATTTCCTACCATAAAAAGTAACGTGAGGTAATATCTTGTGCTATATCAAAATGTGCTATTGCTGATCACAGTTCGGATATGCAACTCACGGCATCATACCAATTTTAATTTCTTCTCTCACATCTGCATTCTTTATGTCAAATGGTATTGCATTCTACTGTACTTCAACGGCTTGTAACGCAACTTTCTGCATTAATATTTATAGTATACAAGGAGTGGCAATAGGTACATATGTGCATACTTTTATAGTCTTGTAATGACTGTTTTTGCCTATACTTTATAATACTATGACCATTGATAAATATATAAACGTAGGTCCTTGGTATAAAGCCGCTGACTACATGCTGAACAAGCTAACCTGTCAAAAATAGGATTACTGCTTTAATTAGTATTATTTCTATTTTTTTACGTAGACATCAATGAATAACCACCTTTAACGGTAGAACTTCTTTGTTCACGGAGAAGAAGAAAGACATTGCTCTTGTCCACTGCAGCAATCCAGCCACATCGCTGCTGACCTTCTTGGCACTCTCGAGATTGTAGTCATCCATCTCCAAGTAAGGAGCAAGTAGCTCGCAAGTCTCTTCATTTATACTATCCTTTAGAATAGGATTCAAGATTAAAATAGTAAATGTGGTGACAAATGAAGCTAGTATTTATATTCTGAATTAGGTTTGCTAGAATACAGGCAAATACCACAAACAGTAACTCCATAACTATACTGTTACAACCAAAGCCAGTTGTACAATGCCTATTCTTTAATAACAAAACCTAATTCCAATGAAGAGCAATTGCCATTTACATGTGCCATTCATGGAATGAAAAGAAACAAGGTCAGCTGGCCCCAAACATGGATGATAGTCAAAGTCCTAAGGCAAATTTTATAGGAAAAGCAAAAGTACACGAAAACTGCACCATTGTAAATGAGTGAAATGCCTATCGATTCGAAGAGTGTCATCTGTCTCGGTGAAAGTCTCACATAAAAAGATGATAACTAAGCCATTGGCCTTTCTATGAGATTTGAAATAACCAAATTGATGCAATACCTTCGGAAAATTCATTAACTGTTGCAGGAAACTTGTCTGGCTCATTAGCTTCAGTGACTCACTCCATGAAGGTGTTACACTCTTCTTTTCAAGATCCATTACCACAGGATCTAATTTCAAGTTAAAAAGCAGCAACACGGCATCCATTACGCGCATGATGAGGTGAGGGGGTTTTTGCAACTTTCGAACTGTCGCGATATGCGCCGGCTTAATGGTTTGCAGAGCAGCTTCAGCCTCCGCAAGTGCAGGCTTTGCAGCTTCTAGCTTCTCCTCAGCAGCTTCTTTGTCAACCTACAGCAAAGAAAAATGCATGTGATAATCTCCACTGGGTACTCACGATTTTATATTGAGATCAAGACATACAAATACATACATTTAGTAATTCTGCATATCGTCTTGAAATGGCACATTTCTTGTACCTGTAGTTCCTCAACAAGATCAATGACTAAAAAGAATATTTGAAGACTAGATGCATTTTGCTTTCAATTTTACATTCAATTTTACTTTTGGGTATATAATAAAGGCTCCCCTTTATCCAGATCATTTCCTAATCCTACTCAGAGCAATTACGTCTCTTACCGCAATGTCATCTACAATCGCCTGAGCTTTATCCTTCACTTTCTGTACTTGAGCTTTCACTTTTTCAGCAGCTTGGGCACTTGCAGTTACCTCCTGTATATAAACAAAAAACTATTAATAAGCAATACGCCCGAAATAATCAACAGAATATTCCATACAAAAATACTAAATCGAAGGAGGAATATAGTTGACACAGCCGCTCACTCACTATCGCAACCGATTAACCTTCTGTGTTGGAAATAGTTCTGTAAACTCTCAATAAGAAAATATACAGTGTACTACTCAATCTGAGGGACTTTAGATTCTGGTCTAAAGGAAATCAAAAGAAGAAACCTGAGAAATTAAGAAAAGAAACCCGACCTGCAAAACGACATCAGCTTTCTTGGATGCAATGGCCAACTCCTTCTCTTTTACGGCCAATTCTTGTGACAACTGGGCAACTGAAGCACTGGCTTCAACTAGTTTCGCAAGTCCAGTATTCATTCTCTCGGCAAGGATTTGTATTCCTTCATGCTTATCCTTGTAAATGTTTTTATAACCAGAAATGAATGACAGGTAAGATTTAGGAGTAACGTGGGTCTGACGACGATATCGATCAAAGTACTTTAAGCACGCCTCAGCAACCCCATCCTGAAACAAACGGCAAATGGCGTCAAAACAAGTAGATTATAACCTAATAATGACAATTAGAAAATAATAAGCAGCCGAATGCACCGGGAATAATTGACAGTTATTTTTTCATTAAGACAATAGTGTACTATTGCAAGTGGGGTAGGGCCTTGTGATTTAAAACTAGATATCTTATATCTTTATGCATGGCCCCCCGAAAAGCATTCATTTTTGACTTACAGGTTTACCACAGTTAAAGAGTTTAAATTGAATGAATTGATGAATGAATGAATGAATGAATGAATGAATTAATTAATTAATGTATGAATAAATAAATAAATAAGTTTACTCCAAACATAGGTCAGATATCACTTATACATCCCAGATATTCTTCTAAACTCTGAGGAGACTTTGTACAGACTATATCGAGCAATAACCTGTTGCCGTTAAGTGTGAAGCAATAGTTTGCTTATGAAATTGGAAGAGCCATGTACTGTTGTATCTACATTTTGGTAATAACAAAGGTAGAAGGGACTTCAGATATTCGAATCAAATGAAATGACACAAAACTTAAAGAAACAAATTGAACCAAAGACTAACGTGAAATATTCCCATGGTGTGGACAATGGATTCTTTTGTCTCTGGTGTGCAAACAATTTCATACGAGGATAAGAAATGACGTGCCACTGCAACCAGGGCATCTTTAGGCCAACGGCTAAACCAATCCATTGTACAGCCACTGAATAAGCCAGGAAATTTCAACGATCGATTGCGGAATTTTTCACCAACCTAAGATATTTCAAATGAAATAAAATAAAAGAAGTTCAAATCCACATGTCACATCATCTGTGAGGAGGGACAACGGTCACAAAATTTATGAGCATAGAAAAAAGGAGGATTTCTCAAGAATTAGTAGGTGAGAATTAACTGTCCGTGAATACAAAAAGAAAAACAAAACAAACCGATTGAATTCCTCATATATTCGTATAAAGATTCACCACTAAAGACCTACGTTATTAGGTTACGTCACAATGCACTGATGGGTCACACCACAATATTAATCTCTAAACTAACAAATAAATTGCCTTATTTCAATAGATGAATGTAAACAAAGTTACTCTACAATTACACATAGCTTATGAGAGGTACAATAGCCAATACAGTGATGATGCAAATTTGAAAAGTTAAGCACTGCAAAAAGAGATGAACAATAGATAAGGTACATGAAAGAAGTGAAATATATTTACCGGTGAAAAGCAAAGTACAACGTGAAGATTGTTTTTGACTCTTGTTATGAAATATTCGTACAGGTTCTCATTTGTTGGCGGTCTCCGTGGATGTTCCTTTTTCATTATTGGGATCAGCTCCTGTGTTATTTCGTCGATCTCATCTCGAGCAAACAAGTTTGAAACCTAAAAACATAATAGATCGCATTATCCCTTGAATAAATTATTTCAATGCCACAGCTAAAAACAGCCTGTCTTGGACAATCCTCGATGTTCTGGGATGAAGGCACACAAGATTTGCTAAGCTTTGCTAAGGAGAATTGTGACACAACAGAAGATATCAAATGGTGCCAGTTTCTCCTCAAAGGAAAGCATGACCTTCTATCTGTCTTTATTCTCTGTTGTTACTGAGAAAAAATCTTTCCGAGTTATAAGTAGCAAGAACTTGTTTTTACCTCTCCTGATGCCAACAGGTTGTTCATGTACTCCAAGAACCCTTCATCTTTGATTTCATTGTCAGTAAAAACAAATGTTATTCCTTTGCCTTTCTGTCCAGCCGTTTTGTACAAGAATTTCAAATCATCCATCAAATTACTGACATTGTATGATCTGAAATGTTCGGAAGCAGTAAACTGTCATACATTGAGGAAGTATATTTAATGCTGTCTAGGCATACAATAGTGCACTCAGAAAGAAATTTATACAGTTCATATACAAAAGACAAACTTTTGACAAAACAAAGAAAGAAGGGGAGCATAGATTGCGTAAGAAATTTCTTACATGGGTGGCAACCCTATTCACGCTGACTAATTGCATTGCGTTGCACCAGATCAATTGGATTGTATAATGTGGTCTATTATTGTAGTGTATAGTATTGTATGCAATTTTACTGCAAGTTATTGCATTGTATTGAACACCAATGTGTTGAATTCTACCATCTGTAATACCTCAATACTACCTCCTAAGCCAATCACAGCAAGTGCCAAAGACTACTTCCTGCTACCAAGTCCTGTTTTAGGAGGAATTTTTGATCTCGTGTACATGGGCCCTAACATCTCTAACGGCATATTTCAGTCACTTATCGTCGCACCAAAACACTGGCCAGATTTCTACGTTAAACATATCAACACTAAAGCAAAAGATGCCCCTGACTTCACTGTTTAGAATGTCATTTTCTTAGAATAGGATTCGTACAATACAACTCAGTTGCCATCAACTCAAGACATGAAGCGACTAAACAGAATTCTCTATCTACTTAGTACACTACCTAGTCAGAGTTATTTGAAACGTTTCAAATCCAGCAATGAAAGACGCTAGTCTTGTTAAACTCTGTTTCCCAGATCCACCAACACCGACCAGCAAAGCATTACCACGTGGAGTACGTACGATTCTTGACACTTTGACCAGATGAACCATCGCATCCTGTAAGAAACCAAACCATTTAAGAACAACCAAAATTTAGCATAGTCAATTGAAACTACATATGTCTCGTCTATATCTTTCACGAATAAGTCTAAAATTTCAGAGCTTAACAAATCGGTCCTGATCTTAATCTCATAAACAACGGATAGGAACTCTCACCTTGAAAAATACAAGATCCATTCCTGCGCCTCTTGTAGCCTCGTTATACATTCCAGTGAACATATTAAGTCTCTCTTTCAGAGAGTCAAAATCTGCTATCGGCTCATAAATTTTGGGATCTTCAATTACGGCGTCCTCGGGCTCATCTCCTAAAGAGATCATATTTATTGATTAAGATAAGTTCCCAGAGTGCTAAACTCGCAATAACTAGAACTAGACATGAGACAGAAAACAATACGAAGAACAAAAGAAAATATTAAGTTAGAGATGAACGAAGAATCAAGTGAAAGACAAAACAAGAGAAAAACCCTGGGACAAATCAGAAAAATAACACACAATGTTAGTCTACTGGATATAGAAACGTTTGTCTCGGTAGAGAGAGGCTTCATTAAATATTCATATTAAGTCCATTATGACAAACAGTGAAAGATGCGAAATTGAATGATCTTTAATCGACCAAAAAGTCTCTAGCAGTTTCTCTTGAAGGGAAGTAAAAACTTCTCTTTGAGACAAAAACATCGTAATTTAAACACATTTAGGCCCAACAAATAAGCTCTATCGGACATATTTAACTTCGGAACTCAAATCAGACACCAGTACCTGTCATTTCAGGAGCGTCCCTTAAGAAATCAACAAAATATGGCTCAGCGTCCATGAAGGAAGCTACATCTTGGCCAAGATCTTCTTCAATCACAATCTTGATTGTCTTCTCAAACCAATCTTTATCCGCTGATGAGATGAATCTGTCGGCTATGACACGTGTGCATTCGTGCTTCCACAAATTAAGTAGAACCTTTCGATCGGTTACAATTTCGTTTTCGGCGACAAGCATTCCCTAGAGCGCAACAAAAATCAATGGTCATTCCTAGCAAACTGAAAATGACATTCAACCAATAACTAAAAATTGAAAGTGCGAGAAAATAACCCACTCGATAGCTCAACGGCAGAGCACTTGGCGTACAAAGCCAGGGGTCGCGTGTTCGAATCCCACTCGGATCGGGTACTATCTCGCACTTTCAGTTTTTCATTTCTCCTAAGCCCTGTTGTCTCTACAAACTACTAATTAGTAAGATAACACTCGCATAACCACATTGAAAACTAGTGCTAGGTGCTTGAATGGATTGGAAGGCCACATACTATCTGCAATGATACTTTAAAGCACTTGCAGTGACCATCCATGTTATCTACTCAGTACATTTCAGATATAAAAGCAGAAGCAAAAAAGCGCTATAATACACATGAGTATGGAAAGATTTCGAAACTTTACAGATGAATATAAAGGTAGTTCTCGATTGGGTGGTCGGATGAGCTACACACAGGCTGAAATTGCGAGATGTAGAGCAATTCCAAATGAGAGTGCCTACCTGCCAAATTCTGCTCAAATCACGGAGATTGAAGATGTAGTGAAATTTGGCGGGAGTTGGCAGCATTTTGACTTTTGTCTTTTGCCAAAGTTTTCTAGTGGACGAAACCAAATTTGGAACAAATTGTACTATGTCAGAATTGAATCCTCTCTCAGGGCAGAAATGACCACAGCCAATGGTCCTAAAGATCTTGTCAATAGATGCATTTGATGGAATAGTACTATTGACAACAGTGAACTGTCGTTTCAGACGCTGTGGAATGTCGTTTCTACCACCACCAGGATGGATCATGGCAGCAATGAATTGGATATCAGCAATGTTTGTGAAATCTCCAGGTTTCTCTAAACTGTAAAATCCTTGCACTTCCATAATTTGACGAACGATTTCATTCGTAACCTTAAAGAGTAGATGATTCATGAAGGAAATGTGAAAAAATTCTAGCAAAATTTGCAAAATGAAAATAAACAGTAGAAGTATATACTGATATAGCAGATATGCAAGTGAAACAAGGCAGAAACTCTTCAAAGAAATAGAATATAATAAAATATATATATATTTCGCATACGTGCTATAAACATGTATATGCAAGGTTAATGCAGTTGTTCAGGACAATGAGGACGAGGCGTCGAACTTGAGGCAGAAATAGCAATGTGAGTAAATTTTCCCATTTGTCAACATATAAAGGGAAATGGCCTAGAGCACTGAGTGGTCCCATTGATTTTAATATTCGTTTGAACACTGAGTATCATACAACAACTGGTGTCCCAATAAAATTTATCTTGTGACACAACATATTCTCCAGTCGCAAGCCAGATAGATATCTAAGTACATGGGTAACACAATTTGAATAAATGCTTCCATATAAGTGTCCCCGACGATATGATTCACTACACCATTATGTTCTTGTAAGGGGCCGATATCCTCAGCTGGATCAATGCTATAAGCAAGTAGATACCACCTATGGCCAAGTCGCCTAGTTGCTACCAGCAATTACCTGGTCTCCCCATTCATTGATAATTGGCATGTTGATGTCATCAATAAAGATGGTCATCTTTCTCCCAGCTGGCGGTCCAAACGTGTTGCCCATTCTTTTGTCTACGTAGCTCTCCGTCGTTCGCTAAATAAAAATCGGCTTATTAATCTATTTCCAAAAATGAAATGCTGATAAGTGTTCATACTGGACGCCATAAAATACGTTGAAATGAATAGAATTCAAACCATTATTTTGTGGGTGCAACTGAGGGAATGATGCAAACAGCACATATGAACAAAGTACAAGTGGTAGGGCACTAGACCTACATCAACACATTATCATCTTTTAGCATCTAACGTCAAATTTGTCGATTGAAATGCTTCACTTAAAAAAATGCAGAAGCTAATTCTCTGATAAATGCGCTGTGCAAAAAGGCATTTGAATTTGTTTGCTCAACTACGTGTTCTGGTAGATTGCTCCACAGTGGGACTACACAAAACATGAATTTATGACAAAATCAAAATCAGTACCACGTACAAAGTTGAGGATCGCGAGTTCGAACCCTGCTCGTTTCAATAATTTTCTCGCATTTTCACTTAACAATTTTCCGTAAATTCTCTATTTTCAATTTACACCATACTACAAATGGCGTAAAAAAGAAATTCCTTATGTGAAAACACCGATTGCACGTTTAATGCAAAGCCTTCAAAAATCATTCCTGATACATTGATAGTCAAAATAAATCAAGAACGAATGGAAATCAATAATGAACAATTATAGAGCATAATATCAGAAGGTGAGTTTCAAAGCTGAAATTGATCAACAAACAAAATAGGAACGTTGGAAAACAAACACGAGATCAGAAAAGGTATATACCTGAAATATTAGTGGTGTTGTAGCTGATGAGAAATTCATCGTCTTGAAAAGATGCACCTCTGGATCATACTTTTTACAGTAATTCTTCACAATAACAGTTTTTGCGGTACCTTGCTCTCCAATTAACAATATTGCCTGGTAGAGAAGAATCATAGTTAAAAGGAAGCCGCAAGGAGATGACTGGAATCAAATACTTCATATTAAATTACAAAATGTCTTGATATCATTCCATATAACTACGAAAAATTCCTTCATGTTGCAAAGTTAAAGCTATATAGCAGAAACCGTTTTTGTTCTTAATGTAGGAGAGATTATGTCCTAAATATCACATGTTTTAAAAATATATTGTTGAATCATGCAAAATAAACATATCAATATTGCATTTGCCCTGAAAGCAATCGACTACTTTTAACTTGAAATTATATATTCCATCTTTCAAAACCAACTTCCTTTGAGTCCAGCCTAATAGAATAAATCTCATTTACAAGGGTTGTGAATATATTCATCATATAATAGGGACAGCTAGCGCAGATATTGTTGCTTCGCTACTCATGATGGGCCTTATAGTGGAAGTTTGCACAGAGCAAAGGTTTCACATTGTGGACACGGAAAGTCAAAAATTTCTTATAAATCAAAATGTCAAAAACCAAACAAACATCAGGGCTCACTGTATCTTTCGGCTTTCTACCCCTTGCATCAGTAATCAATCACCGCGGGTATATAATTTCGTATATGACGTACCTTTCCTTGTTTAAGTATAGCGTTAATAAGATAGTCCATTCGAGTGTTGTCAACATTTGGTACCAATATTGACGAATACTCTGGTGTTGAATCGGTCGGATAAACATATTGTGCAACCTAAGAGAAATACGAACAATAATGAACAATTCGGACAAATCAAAAGTTTTAAATGCCTCCGTTTTCACATCACTCCACTTTGATCACCATTTTCAAATATCTCTGCTTATTGTTTTAAAAAATGGAGACATACAACTTCGTTTTCGTAAGAAAAAAGAGTAATACAAAAGTAACTTTTGAACAGAAATTCTTGCTAAACAAAGTCCTGCACTATTTCACACCAATAAAACTAGGTGGACTCCTTATAACTTATCATATATTGTCAGCTATTTATCGATTACAATAGATTATGAGATCAATAATATATGTTTACTTACTCTTTGATCCCAATGTTCCCATTCACCATTTTCATTAACAAGATATTCGAAAACAGTATCTTGTGAGGGTGGAAGATCCAAGTTTGAAAAATTTTCACGGATGAACTCCTCCAGCTGTAAAGAGGTAGTAAGTAAAAGTCATCTTAATAATTGTGATCGGCTAGTTAAATATTTGAAAATTATATTTTCGGTGGTGCCATCCTAAAATAAAAAGCTATTAAATCAAAAATAATAAACTCGCCTTTCTTCTGTCATCAAGCTCGAGCAATGCTCCCAGGCTCCACATGAAAGCAAAAACGAACAATTTTCCAATGAAACTGGAATCTGCTTGCTTTGGGGAATCTTCTCCTGGTATCAAGCTGGTTAGAAGATTAATTGCTTGCGCGATTTGGTTGCATTCCAGAACCTGTAAAGAAAAGTATTCGGAATGTGAAGGACATCTACAACAAATGCAGAATACTGAACATGAAAAAGGACTTTTCAAAACGAAAAACTCAATGGATTCTTAATACCCCACCACCCTATAGTCGTTGTACGTAAACATGGTCATACAAAAGCTGTGGAAAAATTGAGACTTAGCAAGCAAAGCCAAATGGAGATAAAAATGTGAGATTATAAACTGTAGTTCAAATCATACGGAAATTTGACATTAACAAGGCTATTCACGGCACCTATTGGCTACTACGAAACAATAACTGTCACGCTCGCATTTGGGTACATATTTTGGTAGATTCAGTTCAATCATTAAACTGACGTTTCATAATCTGAACAGTGTCGTAGGAAAAAGCTTCAGGACATTTTCGGGTATGCTTTCTAGCTCCTTCTCAGCAAACACGATAATGCAAAAACTAGTAAACTAGGATATAATAATGTAAAAGGTCACAAAGTCTGCAATCAATTCATACCTCCATTTTCGGACTGAGATTTTGAGTGACAAATGTCCTTGTTTGTGTAAACGTCCGTTCAAACAGCGGCATAAGAACCTCGCCATGTAGACTCGGTCGTCCTTTGAGCCAAGCCTCCAAAATCGGGACGTAATTGAGACCAGAGGAACTCATATATACCATTCCATTTCTTTCAAAAAACACAAATCATAGTTAGACAAAAATGACTTATAATCACTTTCGGACATTTTCTACTCATGAATCAGGTTACAATAAATTTAAGAGACGCCCAAGACATAAGATGGTGGGCATCATCAATCAATCTATCTTCCTTGCAAGTCAGGGAACCAAACTGGCAGCAAAGTCATGAAGCGTTACATAGAACGACAAGAGCTAAGACTGGTTGCAGTTACTTCAAATAATAAAGTGGAATTCGTAAACAAAATACCTCGATACTGTAGCTGGTGATGCATTATCAATGTTATGAGGTTCAAATATAATTTTGCAGTTTGGTGCCATTGGGATACGATCTCCATTAGCCAGCGTAAGTGTCTTGTTATCATCCAATACAGAATTCAAATTTTCAATCCAAATAGCATCCACCGGACCGTCCAGAACAATCCATACGTGCTCGCTCTAAAAAACAAGCATTTTGTTACTAGTGTAACACAACAAATATCTTGTTGTTGGGTTTAAAACAAGCAGTTCGTTACTAGTTAAATACTACTAAAAGTAGCATGGGAGAATCATTTTCATAATTTTTGTCTTGATGACTTCTGACAACAACAAAAAAGAAAGCACAAAAATAAGTCCAGAAGCAAGCAAAAAAAATTCGAAAAGAACCTTTTTTGTTTTCAGAGTTTTCCTCCACAATGCAGAAAAGATACCGTCAGTCCAATCATTGGTGGCGACGTCTAATCTTCCAAACATCTGAGGTGCAGTAATCGCTTTTGGGTTCATCCTCAATTCCCTGTGAGGCATCCCACAAACAGTCATTGCTTTCATTAGCATGTGAATACATGTTGTTTTGCCTGCTCCACTGGGGCCAAGAGCCATCATTCCATGCCTTACTCTCTGTGTTTCATAAAGCTGCAATTTGAATCAGAACATTCCATTAGAGACGCTAACACCAAAATTAAAAGGGCAGCGCCAAACCAGATGCCGTATCTTCATCAAACAACATGCATAATCATCTCTATATATGACAACGTACTACATATTTTCCATACACACTCCTTTCACCCACAACCCCCTCCATTCCCATGACAAAATTCTATCCAAAGATACAATTTCTATTTAACTGATGACATGGCTATTACCTGGATTAATTTCAATGTCCACGGCGGATGGTTAATCAGGTTGGCTTCTTGCACGCACTGGGCGATGGCTTGCTCTATATCTGGGTAGCCAGCTTTCTCCAAAGTCAGACCAGGGAATAAATCTTCAATGAGACTCAAGAAAAGTGGCTCATCTTCATCAACCAATTTACTTAAATTCATGTCACGGAGAACTCGCATTACGATTTTTTCTTCACTGTCCTGGAAAATGAATCGGTTATTAACTTTAAACGATGGTCCACATGATTGTAAAGGCACTGAGCTTTGCCAGGAATGTTCACGGCTATGATCTTATGAATTGAACGAGTGCTAGGTAGAAATGTAAAGCTGTCCATCTTGTCAAAATCTACCAGAATGCAACCTATAATGGCAACAAGGCTTATAGCACTAACTGAAAATGATAGAAAGAGTGGTAAATCATAAGAGACATTAAAAAAAGTGACTAAAACCATACCTGTGCATTAGCACGTTTTGCAGCACCAAGTGTTCTCAAAACTGATAGAATATTTCGCAATCCAAAATCATAATGAACCTAAAATTACAAATAAATTCAGCATGAAAACCCTGCACAATAATTCATGTTGACGAACCTATAGTAACTTTTTTCCTTGCTGTACTTTCAACTAGATAAATACCATAACTATATGAATACTCATCAACAACAACGGTAGGTCTTTCACCTCTGCTGAGAATGTTGTTCCTATTTTTCAAGCGATCATTTGCTTCTCTAAACGATTTCCCAACTAAATTTTTATTCAAATTTCAAAAACATAAATACGAATTCAATATACAGTAATCAAAAAAAGATTGTAAGATGGCAAACAAAATGTTATGAATCTTTTAACCTGTTTGCTAAGTTGTTCTTCACAAAGCTTATACAAAGTGAAGAATTTCCTCGCCAGGTTGATATTCTGAATAAAACCAGATGCAGCAAGTTTGACTCTCATGATAATCTGCCGATCGGGGACCATCATTGCCACAGTCCTGAATTGAATTTTTAAGTTTTCAGGAAGCTCTTGTCGTCCGGCATAACCAGGATTCTAGGAAAGAAGCAGGAGCTTCTCAGAAATGAAAATACATTCACATAATAGGTCAATTTCAAACTGACAGAAATACCGATAACAAAATTTGTCAAGTGTTCATAGACAAGTTATAAAAAGTGGCATAATCAAACTACATCTGATTAGAAACTCAACGTAATAGCAAAGTCTTAAAAGAAAGAGGGCTTCAGTGTGTAGAAACTGGAGAAAGGATCAAGCCAAATCATCATTATTCTATTAAAATAAAATAGAGTGGTATAAAGTTAAATTAAAATGCATCGTTCGTGGCAAGAAAAGAGATAGATCCTGGACCCCAAAAAGAGATACTGATTTCATATTTATATACCTGATATTTATCAATATTGAACCTGGTAAATCGATCTAACTATTGATCAATAGAACATAGCTTGACACAATAAAACTTACCATTGTGAGAAAGAGGCCAAACTCCGGGTCCAAACTAACGTTGTCACCATCAGTGAAAATAAACTGCCTCTTGCGTTCTTTCTTTGCCGTCAGAACAATGTAAATTTGCTGCGCAGCTACTGACAAAACCGGCAACTCTATTCGATTAAACTCATCAAAACACCCCCAACTTCCAGACTGTGCTAAGCCTAGAAATATGAAACAACGATATAGCCATGCATTTGAGAATATCAAGTATTGTTAGACCTGAATGAAAATCAGAAGAGATAAAAGGGTTTTCCATGATACAGACCTTTGTAAATTCTACCAAGACCACGATAATCCATTTGATCTGAACAGTTGAAAACGACAACATACTTTCCAAGAGCTTTACCCATATCCTGGTCAAAGAAGTTAATGAGAATACAGCATACAACTAATGGCAATTTTCGGGCTCGAAAAGGAATGCATATGATAATGATGTGAACAGACAAAAGTAATACATTCATTTCTAAATCCTTTCTCCTCGCTCTTATTTATCCAATCATTATTCATTTATTCATTCAGTCAGTCATTCAGTCAGCCATTCATTCACTCTTTCATTCAGTCATTCATTCATTCATTCACTATCATTCTTTAAGTCAATCAAGCTCTCATTTATCCATTAATAAAATAACTGTAGAAATTTTAGCTATAACAGATATGCCATCCGCAGCATCCGCAGGTAAACAGGGCAAGAAGCAATTCGTTTTAATGGCTGCCATACAAACCTTGGTTGTCTCAGTTTTTCCAGTTCCAGCAGGTCCGGCAGGTGCACCTCCCATCGACATGTGAAGGGCCTGAGCCAATGTGATATAACACCTACGACAATCAATCTAATTTTTAACAAAATGAATAGGTAGCACCAAAAACTATGAGGAAAGATATAATTCTAATAAATGCAATCAATATGAAAACTAGCAACGACGAGAGAATGTGCTTCTAGTGAGAATAGAATACTCCTTCCCAAGGGGTGATGAGCAATTTTCAGAGGAGGTAGCTCTGCTATAAGTGCACTACAAAAAGATTCGCGTAGAACCTAAAAAGACCAAAATTAATTCAAGAGGAAGAGCGCTGATCCCTGCCATTGGCTGGTATGCCTATAGCAAAACAAGGTACAACCCTTGAGAACAAGTCTAGAGGGACTGAAAACTACGTAAGTGTACTATAGTACCTGTCTGTAAGCGGAGTAATGACGAGTCTGTCAGTACATCCTAGAAATTCATTTTGGTAAATGAAATCAACATCTGTGATGGATACAATACATTGATTCAGATCTTCATTAAAATAAAATCTTGACTGTTTCAGCCATTCAAAATCAGATGAAGATTTTATGTGTTGTCGACACTGAAAAATGATATAGATGAAATAACTATAAAGTATGATAAAACTGAAGTAAAATGTCATTAGTATTATATTTAACTTTTAAAATATGCATCAAATCTTTACAAATCGACAATCAATCTAGATTACAACTCAGAAAAAGAATTAAAACAGGAGAAACAAAATTACGCGGATCTTGAGAAACAAGTCAAAATGGCTTAGTATTGAATGGGAATACTTATCAACAGTAGCTTCTACGAAATAGTAACATCATATATAAGTTGCATCGAGTGCAGTCATAAAAATTCAGAAATCAATTAAAAATTGAGGAGGCGGATCTTTCTAAAGAGTATATATTATAAAGAAAGCATCCTCACTCAGTATAACATGACATCAGAGTGCTAACTGATCATAAGTTCAGCAAGACATAGAATGAGGATAACGGATCGAACAATAGTACCCATCCACATAGTGTGAGAAAATACAACTGAAGAAAGGTAATAAATTTTTAAATTGGCTACTGACCAGATCGTCGAATATGTCCCTCTGGTGAACATGAATTGTAACCAAAGTCTCATATTTTACTCTCTCAATTTTCTGCAGATCACGTGTTGTAACTTCAATCAGCTCATTCAGCAGTTCCAAGAAATAAGTGTTCGTCAGAGCCATGATCTACGAATCACCATTAATCATAATGTTAAATATCGAATGATCAATGAATCAATGTAAATAATGTCAATATCTAATTGTTAGGATGGCAATCATAGCCAAAATATATCAAAATCATCCGTATTTGTTGAGAGAATAGCCTAAAAGCAACAATAACTGCCCAATGCATGTTACTAGATACAGCAAAACAACTACCTTTTTATCTGACTTGGCTTTCGTAAGAGCTTCTTCTGAGTCTCTTGTCCAAATCATTTGTAAGCCAAGGAGTCCAACCTAAATGATATAAAAAAGGTCGTCAACAAAGGTCATACTCTAAAATGGATCAAAACGTGAGATTCAAAGATTGAAAGAAACGATACACTAAATATATGAGTAAGGATGTTAACGAAAAGCACCACAGGAAGTAAGGAAATACTTTGAGCGACAACTTGTATCATCTAGTTTATTAGCCAATTCGCTCCTAGTGCTAATGTTCCCTTATATGTAATGGCCACTGGGTAAGACATAGGTAATGCGTCCAGTGGTATCGTTTTCATTGTGTTGTAGATCTTGTGTACTTGCTATTGATGATGTATTAACAAAGGTGCATAGGAGAAAAAAGAAATACTCATGGCAGGCCATGGAAAAATACTGTGTGAGGCATTTGTGGTCTGCTTTTCACATTCAAAAATTCAACAAATACCACAAAGTATTGAACACTTTCTTGATACACATAAATACATATAAATTCTCAATTAACAACTGTATGAAACGTGTGCTTCAACAATGTCGTAAATACTAAGCAATGTAAATGTGAAGGATACTCATAATTTACATACTTGTGCTGGGAATGTGTCGAGGAATTCTGCTAATTTAAATGACGAATCTTTGATTGCAAATGCAGCTCTGTGGATGACGGAATGAAGCGAACGTCGTGCCTCATTCAACAAATTACCAAGCCAACTTTCAACGTTGCCCTATAGAAAAAGAGCATGCTATTGATGATATATGGGATACAAAGCTGTTTCGTGCAAAAAGGACAACAGATATGGAAATCAACAGGCCAGTAAGATCACTGCATAATTACCTGAGCCAAAACTTGTTTCTCCAAGACAATCTGTTCACTTTCCCTCGAGTTAATCGCAAGAATTAGATCATACTGTTTTTCGTCGAATGTAACAGTCTTAACGTTGTCAAAAATACCAAGAAGATGCGCCTGTATGGTATGCGAATCACTGGCTTGTCCGAGGATTTCCAAAAGAGCTGGATCAGATATGAAGAAGAATCGAGGGAACACAAGACGTTTCTTTTCCAAGTACCTAAGTGAAATTAAATCGTACTTTGCATATTGAAAGTACTAAACAAAAGCTAAGAATAAAAGAAAATAAATCATGATACCCCAAATTTCTATGTAGAGAAACTTTCTTCAAAACTTATAATAAGTAAGCAAGGCTAAAATCGATTTAAAAAATGGTACAGCCTTAAAGATTATCTGCCATACTTTTTATATGCTCACAACATTGCTGACATGCAGCAAATATAGATATAACAAGATAATACCACAGACAGCATGGCAATCTATACCAAACTTATGGCAATTTACGATTGACGCATACAAGGATGCCACAAACACAAAATTGCTTCCCTTTTATCTGAGTGGCAAACATAAGATATACTTACGAGCTTATCTCCTAGGTATTAATGAAAAGATTATATAAAAATATAAAAGAATATATGGGAAAGGGAACAATAACGGTTATATTTATGTTTCATTATCTATTGGTAGGGAAATCTCATTGCTCAATTAGGCCCTTCTTAGCAATATTTCCTATTAACAAGAAGCTGGACTTCATGCTAGACTCTTCATCTGTTATAGTATCTGTAAAATGAATAATATTAAGTCAATTGTTACCCGGTAAGGGACTTTTGGCAGATCTCAAGCTGTTCCAAAAGATGTGGTAATAGCTGCATAAGAGTCTCATCACCAACACAGCATTGTACGACATTTGACGTTTCGTGAGCTCTGTTCATTATTTTCATCCATGATTTGTCGATTTGAGAAAATCGCTTAGCTTCCTGTGGTAATTGCTTGGCAATATCACCTCCAACAAACACTGCTTCCAGATAGACCCAAAGATTCTGAACTGACAACCAATTTTCGATTATCTCTGTTGTTCCCGACAGGTTGGCAATCCATTTCTGGATTTCAGCTTTGAATGGTGCATTATATCTACAGTTTAAAAACAAAACTTATATAAGCTCTTGTTCTAATGCTCAGTCATCATACATAGATTAAATCATAGAAACATTGATGCACCATTTCACCTGGTGTGTCGGAATGCATTAATAGAAACAGCTATGACATACCTATTGCTAAGAAGTGATCCAAGGATCATGAGACTGTCTTCCATTAATGACACCGTATCAGATGTATCCCCTCCTTTTAGAAGAAGTTCTCCACGGTTTTTGAATGCAGCAAATGATAATTCCTGCGTGTTCCATTCTGACACAACTGCTTTCAATTTCGCTTCAATGTCTCTCTCCTTCACAGCTGAGATACAAATGTCCTATTCAAAGGCATAAGAATTAGAAAGATCTTCATGACAATATTGCATAAAAAACTGAAAACATCCTTTTGCATATTGAAAGTTCCATTTCGAGCGGCACTGATTAGAGTGTGAAACGTTGAATAATTAACAAAAGGTGGGCGTAAATATATAGCCAGATGTGGATCAAACTTCACCTGACAAGAGAGATAGTGACTCTGGTTGGCTACTTGTTTTTGGATAGTAACCAATCAATATGATGCAGGAAAACGCTTCAATTTTTTATACAGTACCGAAATCATATTGATGTGTAGGTTAAAGAATAGCTTTGTTTGTCCCGCTAAGCGAAACTGAATGTATTCACTTCTGAAACTAAGCATCATAATCTTTGATCATGGTTAGTGACTAGCGATCATCCACAATCATCTCCTATACTTAATGGCATTTTTACATTCATCTGAACAATAATCACCTATAATCACCTATAATCACCTATAATCACCTATAATCACCTGCAACCTACTGTACTTACTTATCTGGAATTAAACGTACCTCAATGTCCTCTTTGTTTTCCAACAAGGGTGCTTCCATTAAGTTTCGCAATAAGAACGCATCAGATTCGACATCAAATGTATGTGTTGTAACGTCAGAAATTCGTTCCCAATGTCTCGGTTTCATCGCTCTATGTGCCATCATTTCGAGCAATGGGCAACACTCGTTAAAATCATCAACAGTCTTTTTCAAATCGATAAATGCTTGCCAGTCTTTTAATGCTTTTGGGAGTTTTCTTATCCTATAAATCAAAGTTTATTTATATAAAAATAACCTTAACAGATCTAAGACGCAAACATAGTGAATAATTGTGAGAGATTGCAACCAAAACTGGCAAATATGAGACGTAATTAAAGTCACCCGGAGGACATTATCTAAATTTCTAAGTGATATGACCAAATCGTATTAAATTCGAGCTAACAAACATTTCATTCCTCCAAACATAATTTAATCATCATCATCATCATCATCATCATCATAATCATAATCATAATCATAATCATCATCATCATCGTCCTCGTCATCATCATAATCACCATCATTAACAACAACAAAAACAACAACATCATATATAAGATCTCTGCTAGCTTCTTCAAAAAATAATGAATTCAATGCAAACAAGGATAGGACATGAAAATTCGTACCTATTCTGATAATCTTGAAGTTCCTGATTGATTTTCTCAATATTCACTTCAACCCAGGGAATATCATAATATCCATTTACATTTTCAATGACTGAATTGTATAAAGAGTAAAGCTTCTGAAGCAGGCCAAGTTCTCTTTTTATTTGCTGAAGATCGGGATATTCTGTTATGCTCAATCCAAACAGTTCCTCACCACCTAGAATCAGATCATTAAAAAAACTAATACAGAAATCGAAATCGCATAAAATACCAAAAACTCATCGTTGCCGATCGCAAGGCCTACTTTATTCCCGTTGCGCTCTGCAAATCTTTCCAGGCTGTCGCAGAAAAGTCAGTGCAGCAGAAAAGTATGAAACAACATGAATATAGATAAATGAAAATAAAGAACTAGCAATATATAAATAAAAATAAGTAAAAAATTAGATATATCATAATTTATCATATGCACATTTATACTACTACAAACAGCAATAACTATAGGCAAAATATCAAGCATAGATACTATGTGTTGGATATCATCAGGGTTCTAATAAATACCAAGAAGCGTATCACAAAATATCGTTGTTGACATATTACTTTGTTAAATCAGTTTTGCGATGTATTCAGTATTCGCTCAATGCTACCACAAAAAAGATATTTACACCTAATTTAATCAAATAGAAATGTGTTGCAAAATCTTCTGTGAGAGTTTTTCGTAAGTGAACTTTTGATTTAGGATATGAAGCGTAGGAGATTTAATATCTAATGCTTTGTCATTATGTCTATCCATATTATTGTTATTAGTGTCCACGGCATTGCGAAGGAGTCGCTGTTGCTGTTGTTTATATATTTATCGATACAACAAAGAATGATTTGAGTAAAACGAGAATATAGCGGAAGGAGAAACGATAATGCTGAGTTAGTTAAATACAATTTATACTTTGTTGTTTCTATAGTTGGCAACACCTTCAAGAATTAACAGGAGAGTAGGAGATAGTTTGTCAAATGCAATAGCAGACCTGAGTAAGTGATGTATTTTCTCCACAACTCATCAAACCTCGCTTGGAATATGCTCAATCTGTCACTCGCCTCCCTTGGAGGTATTCCATCAACTCCAGGTCCCCTTAAAAAGTTATATTTCGTTTTAGTCCAGAAACATAAAGTAAAACATGAAATACAGTTGGCTTTGAGCAGACATAGGTAGGCCGATGCCTAAAAAGGATGAAGCTAAATAAGATAAGAAAAAATGGAAGCAAATAATAAAACAAAAGAACATGGGACACCAGACAGAAGACGAATTAGCCACAGGATACTAAAGAGCTACGGAGATTAATGAAAAAGAAAATCTTTCGTGGGGTAGTGTACACCCACACGTCTGCTTATTCTATGAGTTGAAGTGACAAGGATGGGAGATCGAGTAAATATGACAAAACTTGAGAGAATTTCTATGCACGAGAAGACAACAATTACTTACTTTTCTCGATAATCTGCTACAAATTCTTGTAATTGTACCTTGAACACAGTGACGCCATCGAGCAAATCATTTTTAAACAAAGGCTGAATTTCTAGCAATGTTGCCGCAACACCGCTGGCCTGCGCTCGCAATTTCTGCCAAGCGTAAGTCAAGCCATCAACACGCTCAGCATCAGAACTTGGATAGTGTAAGCCATATCTGTTCAGCAGTGCGTACGACTCTTCGATTGGAGTGATTGTCATATCGATTCTGTGAAAGATACAAATTGCAATAATCTACCATTCCGCGATTTTATTTTCGTATTAAAAAAATTATTTCAGCAGCATGTGGACTCCGATGCATTTATCATCACATAGCAGCCATACAATAAGTTTATTACAACTAGTCCATCCTCACAATACATGAAATTACAAATTAAGCACAAAAAAGATCATGACAAATGTTCTGAATTAGAGCTGGATTACAATGCCATCATTCTACACGTAGCACATGTTGGATTAACTCTAAATGTTCAAAAACTAGCAAGCAAAAGGACCACTGCAGCATCCATAAACAAGTTTCAATACATATTTCACCCATGTACCTTATCTCAGCTTCGCGAATTTCACTTAATGCAGACATGCTTCCTCTTACGTCATCAAGGTCTTTGATTGGCCTTGCCAACCGCTTGCTCAGGTTGTCAATGAATGTAAATATCTCTTCCATGTCAGCACTTGCCTAACAACACAGAACAATAGCTGAAATACAGTCTTTCACATTCAAATATTAAGAAATATTTCCTGTCTGCAAGAAATCAATCTAAAATCTCATTTGCAATATGTTTCAATTAAAGAGATGATCATCGTGCATGAAAAAATCAGAAAGAAAGAAGGACAAGAGTAAAACACAAAGTGGATCATCTCCAAGAGCAAGAAAAAAAGCGAACCTTATTGGCTAATGCACGTCCATACGCCTGCTTCCAAACACCAGTCTCAGTTTTTAATGCTCGTTTAAATGGCTCAGTCATATATGTCACAGCACCTAGTGTGTAGCTAGGTGGTAGCTCTTCTGCCAGTAACTCCAACTCTTGGTAGTAGCGAATTTGACCTTCGAACTCTGACAACAGGGGCTTGCTCTCTAAAAATACTTGAACTTTCTTTTCAGGTTCCTAGATATAAGAACATTTACTTCTTCATAGAGAACATTTTATTGATAAGCAAGCAATTGATATATTCAAACTGACATTTGGTATTGAAACTTTTATTGTGTGTGATTTACTAATGACGGTATAATGTACCAGATGGATTCTGCCCACTACTAACGACCTCCAGCTCGTCGGGACGTATATCTGGCATAGCCAAGATGAGATGGATAATTGACAGTTTCAACTATGTTAAGACAGGATTATAGGAATCATCTCCAAAGTACGTTGACAATGGTATGATGAAGAACTTAGAGCAAATGCCTCTTCACATAACGAACACAACTAAATTCAATGCCAAAAAATGCCAACAGGCCAATGCCCATCCACGGTAGCAAAAGATTGAGATAAACATTGGCATAGCTTAAAGATTCATAAAAGTTGAGATTTATGGACGGTCAAGCCCAGTAAGTAATGTCTGATCAACATATGACAGAAGGAAAAGATGAAATTAATTAACCAGCAGAATCTTTCAATTGCCAGCAATATATAAAAACCAACTCGCTTCGATTTTATGAATGTTACATTACCTCGACCCATAGCTCTTGGAAATCCTTCATGTTTTCCAACACTTTGATTGCATCGACCTTTGACGAGCTGATGATGGAGCTTAATAAAATTACAACCTTGACAACGTCTTTATGCTCTGAAACTATCTTCTGCAAAGGCCGGGTTGCGGCAGGTGGAGCAGGCTTGCCTTCTTCCACCACGGGAATCGGTAATTGATGTATCATGTGATGGTGATACCACTCGTATACATCCTGCATAGAAAAAACCATAATTAACTAGCTTTCAACGTGGTATGAAACACAGTAACACCACGGTACACCTATAACTAGCAAAGCTGCTGAACATCTTTAAGATCTCTATGAATTCAAAGCATGGGCGTTCAAAGCTAAAGAACTTTGCAACAGCATACCTGGCAAACTTTAAGCATTGTTTGAACAGTTTTGTTGAGCACTTGCTGGATGTCGTCAAGACCTGGCTTCATCACAATCGACGGAATAGCCAGTATAATGCCAGCCTATAAAAATACCACATGATGACTAATAAAAATGATTAGAGAGAACAATGACTTAAGAGGCATAAGCAATGAGACATATTCTTTAGATTCCTTAGCAAAACTTCATCCAAGATGGAAGAGATTGCCAAACCAATGGGTATTCAACTAACGATTATACTCAGCTGCTGTCACTTTCAAGAAAAACGACTTATGGGAAACTGAGATAAGGAGCCAATTAGAAACTAAAAGCCAAACAAAAACTATGGAGATCTACTTTTATCAAGACTTTCCTATCCGAAGTAAAAAAATTCTAAAACGATTAGCAAAATCCAAATCCTAGATATCGAGCAGACCATTGATGTGTTAGCATTCTCTCTGCTTCCTTTACACTACACCTTTCAAACCGTCCATTTTGATACTTGCACAGAACAGTTCGTCCAAGAAAGGAGAAATGTTTACAGCGATGCGATGTAATACAAGACAGCTACTATTGGCATGAAACAGAAAGTTTAAAGTACCTTGAAAAATGCAGATTTTGAATCAGAATTAATCGGTATTCCCGATTCACTAGATGCGTTGTATTTACTTGGCGGCTGCATTCGTCGTTTTAGAAGATCCAAAGACAGTCTTGTGCATTTTACTAAAGCATCGATTGTTTTCTGGTTAAAGTAAGTAATGACGTTCCAATAGCAGCAGGGCATACATTCAAAGCAACGATTGCCTTTGTTCCCTCTGGCCTTGTTTGAATCCGGTATCAAGCATGGGAAATTATCGCCTTTTAGCTCTTGTAATTCTTTGGGCTTGAGCTGCTGCTTCAGGGTGCTAATCAACGCCATTGTAGAAGACTCGACAAGAAGACAACAACTGAAAACCAAAATTAGGACATGAAGATTAATCGATGAATCAGATAGAATCATTGATGAAATTGTAACATGTTTCAAGGAACTCTATTGAACAGCATGGCACTACAACGGATTGAAAGGTATGCTAATGTCTTCTATCAACATACTTGCTTAAATGCTGCGCTTCTTGTTGACAGATCTTCTCTGTTGCAGTGTTGAATTCATCCGGAAAGGCAGGCTCATCCTCTGGCAACCAGCAAAGTAGTGTGCTGCCTATCTCATCTAGCACAGCTTCGATCCTGCATTCGAGGATATCCTGAACTTCCTTACTAAGTTTTTCGAATTTCACCAAAGCAGTGTACACTTCTTTCACATCTGAAACGAAACATGCGTTGATACAGTATACGATAAAGCTATTCAGAGCAGAAGCGTAAGGAACATCTGACACAAGACATGACAATCAGGAACAAGGGAAGGGTAAAAAAGAATCGAAACTAGTCAATGCCCAAAAACAACGCTTCAAAACAGGTAACTGGCAGCACATCTGATTCAAAGGATTACGAAATACAGGAAATACTTACAGGCATCTGTGTTCAACGATGACCAGGTCAGCATTGTAAATCCAGGTTTGATTGCATCATCAACACGACTTAGAAATGGCTTCATGAGTGGCATAATTATCTCTGATATTTCACATTTCCTTTTCTCATAAGCAGCAAGTATTTCTGACAATTTCATATGAGTCGATTTGATATGATCTTCCTTTAAACATAACACCTTGGCAGCATCTGGAATCTGAAAAAAAGCCTCTGCGTCAGAGATTCATCTTTCTGATTGTTGATAGCACTTGCAAGCATTGTACGAAATGGACGAAGATATTTTCACTTGGGCTTTTCACTGTTTGATCTTCCACGCATGAGATGGCAATAGCTTAAGTAGTACTTACATAACAGTTTTAATCTGTAAAAACAACTAAAAATTGAATGAGCATTGATATCATAATAAATCAAATGGCATAACCGAGAAAAAGGTTGGACAATCATTCAGTCCTTCAGTTCTAATGACTGGTTTTGCCAGATCAAGCCTAAAGTACATTCTGGTGTTTTTGCTAGAGTATATTTTCGTATGAATGTCAATAAGATATCCAATTCAGGTATGACAAAATCGAATGCTTGCAGAATAAAATAACAATCGAATATTAAAATACATGACGGGAAAAAATTAAGAGAACCAAGCGAGAGGACGACAAAGGATGGTATTTATGAACTGTAACAGACGCACGAGAGATTCTTGAACAGTATGTGAAGTGCTCCAGGCATCAATATATACGTGTTTATAAGAAACCCCAAGTATATCGACAAAGTTGAAGAATTTACAAATCAAAAAATCAAACTTCTTAAGTATCTGATGCACACCTGCAATCCCATTCTCAGCATTGCCTTTGACTCTTGAATCAATTCCAAAACTTGCGGATCAAAATTGACAAAGACTTTCTAAAACAGAATGCAGATCAAAGTCAAAAATCTTCCTAAGACATTGGAAATCTAAAGAGTATAGTATTTCTGTCCCTTGATGTCATTCCTGCAACAAGATATCTTCTAGCAGATGTGTTGAAGGTATCTCTGTATAGCTTGATTTCTTCCATGTCCTGTATTATCCATCATATCTAATACAAGACTTAAAAGCAACCAATTCGAAAACATGATACTATGCCAGACTTACCTTTGTTTGTGGGTGCTTAACTAACAAAGAAGCATTCATTCCACTCCTCAGTGATTCGACTGCTTGAAACCAGCTTCGATGATACAAAACCTATGAAAAAACAGTAGCAATATAAATCTTTACTTGCAACAATTAAGAAAGACTGAATGAACTACTTTCAATCAATCAATCAATCAATCAATCAATCAATCGATTAATAAATAAATCAATCAATCAATCGATTTATCAATCAATCAATCGATTAATCAATCAATCAATCGATTAATCAATCATCAATTAATCAATCGATCGGGTAACAAATCAATCAATCGATCAATCAACCAATCAATCGCTCAATTAATCAATCAATCAATCAGTCAATCAATCAATCAGTCGATCAATCAATCACTCGATCAATCTATCAATCAATGACATAATAGATCAACCATACGATCACTCAACAAACCGATCATAGGAGTAGTCAATGGGCAATCCGAATTTGATAGCTATGTTTTCATGTAACGTGGGGAAAATTTACACAAGAATCTGCTTTTAATCAAGTCTTGTTTTTAGATGCCATAATTCATTGGTGATTATCACCGATGTAACTTCATGATCATGTATGACAATCCCCGATTGAAAATAAATTGTGAAACAGTGCTACCAAGGAGCAAAACAGCGATAAGTACCAAACATCGCGGCAATGCCGAATGTAAATAGTGCCCATAAATATAGCACGAGAGAGACAAAAGAAATACAACATCAGAATACAATATCAGAACCAAAGTTGAAATTTGATAACGAAAATGCAACCTCAAACTCCATAAGAACTGATGCGAGTTTATTGTACCCTTTAACAATCTTCTTTGCATCTTCTCCCTAGCAAATCAGAGTCTTCCTATTATTTCAATGCAATCAAATAAGTGACAGCGATACAAAAATAAGCAGTAAAATTCTAAAAATCCTGAAAGAAGCCAAGAATCCTCACATGATTTTGAACTCTGCTGTAAAGCGACTATTGATAAAATAAAAATCTACTTAGGTCAAATGCAGGATACACAGAGATTTACATTTAATTATCAAGCTTCATAGGCTACTAAAACTGGAGGAATTAAGACTCTTACTTTCAAAAGTCCTTTGCAATTTCTAAATATTGCCATCGGCTCCGATATTCTTCTAAATAATTGCCTTGCCCATGCAATTTTTCCAGAAATCTATTTTCAGATTATGACAACACATTCAAAATTTGGTAACATAATATCAAGATAATGAACACTTTAGTTAGTACTGCATTGCTGTCAATACAATTACTAATGGGTAAAATGCTGAACAGAATGGCAAACTGTTCCCCATTGCAACGCTCTTGGATTTCACAGACCTAAAACAAACTGGACTTCACAGGCCTAACACAAAACAGACTACATGGGCCAAAAGCAACCAGACTTAACAAGGGTCTGCACTGTCTGCTTTCCAAAACAAAAACTTTAGAGAGTTGATCAATAATGTTGACAAGATTCAAGTTTTTTAAACACGATAGACAAACATCCAAAGCATATCAGTTCACAAACCGGTGGAATATTGCGGTGCACTGGAGGAGCATCTTTCTGCTTTTGGTAAATTCTCTTGGTCTGCTCTAAATCCCTAGATAGTCAGACAAACAGCAAAAAATAAACATTCTGGTAGGAAATGAACCGAGTTTTACAACTAAAAGAACTCAGCGTAGAGAAATTCAAAAACTATGCATTATACACTATTCAAAACCTATTCATTAAATATTGCGTTTTGAAATATTTTTATAAAAACATTATTATAAACCCACAGTACTGAGCATCGGTATAACCTTATATGTGATTAATAAAACCTTCATACAATGAAAGAGACCCAGTTTCAGTAAATATGCTTCACAGCTGGCAAAAATCATGGATTTGGAATTAACTAATGCCAGTGCAACTTCATAAGAAAAGCCACAGTTCATCCTCTCTAGCCTCGACTGGCTTAGTTTAATCAAGAAATATTGAAATTTAGGAAATCCGAATGGTCTGAGTAAACCATGCCAAAATCGTGCTTACAAAAGCAATATCTTTTGAGCGATAAATCAGTGTTGAGATTTATTGTAACCAAGTGGTAAAAAATTAATGGTATCTGCTTTAAATCCATGGCACAAATGATCCTACAGATTATTTCACAGTAAAACTGGCATGTTTCCACATGCTGAGGACGTCTATTTGACCAGAAACATTCGCTAAACTGCTAATAGTGGATTTTCTTCGTGAATATTGATAAACGACATTGTATTCCCATTAATTTAAACAAGCTAAAGATGTATGATACAAAAGTTCCAATTGCCTAGTAGAAAGAGGACCCTTATTCGGAGACATCGGTGTCGTGAAGTAGGGTCCCTTTTCTCGAAACTTCTACCTCCCCAACGTTGCCACGCAGTAGGCACTTGCTACTGGGAGGATGGTAACGGGAGGGCAAAACTCATCTTTTTCTGTCCTTTTTTCTATTGATTTTTTATTACCCTTAACCTTAGTTAATGTATTTCTATATATCTCTTAAGATAAAGATTGTAGTTTTTCAGCTATTTTTCTATCTTTGTAAATTGGATATAGTAGACCTAAATTTTTCCTAACTCAGCTGTTCTTGTAGTAAATAGGCTACTTTAAATGAATGAATGATAGTTGGAACTGTAAAACTAAAATGCACATGTATGTTTCCAAACATCCATTACAGATTAGTGGTTACATTGCACTGTGGTAGCTGTTTCATCTAATTTGCATACAACTTTTGCGAAGCTCAAAGAAAATAATGACTAAGAATTCCAAATCAAAGAGACTAACTTTCCATAGTTCAGCAATACTCTCTGGTATTTGTCTTTTAAATATAATTCAACGCCAGCAATGCTTTCAAATTTCTGGAGCAGCTCCAAAGCTCTTGCCGTCTACAATATGAATTGCAATAAGTAAAAGTTCTCTCGAGAGTTCGCTCATGAACTAAGGAACTGTCTAGATTCCTAGCACCTAAAATCATTAATAGCTCGTTTGAGTTACATATCTGAACCACTCCAACCAGTGTGTAAATTTACAAGTGCACAAACAAATGACTATCAGGAGTGCCTGTTCCAACTTTCACCTTTCCATTGGAGTAGTAAGGGGGCTAACACTGTATGGCCTAAAAAGCAATGAACAAATCGGCCTGTCGCACTGGATGATCGATCCGTTTGTTTATGACACTTTACCAACATGACTTCCCTACTATCTAATGTGATAAATAATAGAACGATTGGAAGTAACTCGAGTAAGGACAATACTTACAGTTAAGGACCTTTCAAACCACGAATCAACGAAACCTTGGAGTTGGTGCTTGAGGGAATCAATATTCACTCGAAATTCTTCATAGTCAATGTCAAACTATATGGAAAATACGGCGAGTTGTATTTAGTTATGAAAATGTTGCATAGGTAGCTGTGCTTACAATATATTGGGAAAGCAACGCGTGACAGCATCACCTTGCATCAATACAATTTCAGAGGGTAGTTGTGCGGAAAAGCTAGCTTAAAACTGTATTGAAGGTAATCCGTCACATTCGATAAACGACAAGGCTTAATGAAATGGAAGAAATGAAAGAATAAAAGGAGAGAAGAAAATAACAACTTAAAGAGACAGCAAAAATAAGGGTAATAAGAGGCAAGAAATGGAGCTGTCACGTCGCAAACTCTAATCAGACAGATGCAGTAGACTTTCCAGCTCAGGATTATTCAACGAATGTAAAAGGTACCATTACGCAAAAGATCATACCTCACTTTTCCTATGATCTAAAACATCATATGACTTCTTCTTCACAGTGGAAACAATGTTTTGATATTTCATTGAAATCGGTTCAATACCCTAGGATAAAAGAGAATCAGTTCATGTTCTAAATGTTATTTTCTAAAGAAAGACAGATTCAAAATACTAAAGAGTGGCAATCAACAATATTCGAAACATATATTGAAATTTCATTGGCAAACCTCGATCCTGACGTCAGGCAATTTGGACAGGTTATCAATTGTAGTTAACATGTCATTCAGTTTTTCAAGACGCTTACAAAAAGCATCAAACTTTCCAAAGATGTAATTTTCGCTAAAAAGAAAACGGAATGAGAAGAAGATTAAAAAACTGCATATAACTCCGTAAGACAAAACAAAGCTATATTTATACAAGCTGCAAAATAACCGCAAAAAAGAAAGATATTACCGTTAAGTTGCTTAAATGCAAAAAAATCTAGATGAAGTCACTGGTCCTGAAAATCAAAGCTTCCGGCCAAAAACGCAAACTGCTGTCCCTGTTGAGAATGGATTCACTAGAAGTTACAATGTGGGCATGCAGGATTTAGTTACCTGAATTCAAACTGTCTCTCACTGGGGCTCTCCTTTAACTTATTCTTTGTTTTATGAAAACATTTCTGGTATTCCTCGTTCAACTTGATGCATTCATGGAGACGATCAGAAAGAATTTGCCTAAAAAATGCAAATTGCAACCACTTAAAAACAAAAGACATTTGAAGGAATGAAATGTTCAATATTGCATTCCCTATAAATGCAGGTAGTGCTGTATATCTTCATAAAACATTCAAATTCCATGGTTTATTAGCTCCACACTCAACAATCATAACCCTCTTTCTGACGTCAGTTCTTATGAAAACCAGCTGACAAAAATGTGCATAACTCACCTTTCTATTTCCCAAATTTTGGAAGCACCTCTGTTGATATATGATTTGCATGTTGTTATCATTTGATTGGTTATTTTAACAAATAATGACGTCATTCTCTCAGATGTATTGTAGTACTGTGAAATACTGTGTATCATTCGAATTGCATTCATTAAACTGGGAATGTGCTCTATCATTTCAGTCTGAAAAAATTATGATAAACAGCGTGAAGGTAGAAGAAAATAAAACTATATATATAATGGACATTTCTATTGCTGATGCTAGTGTTTACGACATACCTGCATCTAATCTAACCACTTAAGAGGGCAGATAGATTTCTTGTTGACAGAGGGCCATATTGAAATTCATAAAAATTTGTATTGCCAGTAAAACTATCAATTTCCTTACCGGAGAGTGTTTAACAAGGGGAACAAAGAATTTATCCAATGTGTACAAATATTTCACATTGTCTTTAGCTTCATTTGCTGCATCTGTAATTCTGCTGTCCAGTTCTCTCCAATATCTAAGGCTCTTTGAACGAGCTGCATATAGAATTCCTATCGCTGACTTGCAATGTGGGCTCTTTAATTGATCCAATAAGCTAAAGAATACAAGTAATACAGCTAGAGTCAAATTAGTAGATAACAACTTGCTCCTCTGGCACTTATCTTACGCTAGACGTGCTGCATATTCATCGCATCTAGCCTAGGCTAGATCTGTTGCATGTACCCGAAATGAAAGATGTCTCTTCAAAATATTTTCCCTCTAGCTATCTGTTTCATAAAATAGCTGTCGCAAAATTGCCAAAGTTCCATATTGCTAGTGGGTAGCATGTTAGTTGGGAGATGCAATCTAAGCCAAAGTAAAGGGCATGGCACCAAAACTTTTCCTGAGGGTACACCCCAAAAGTTTTTCTGTTGGTTGCCTTCCATACTTCATTCACATACGCCAAACCACTAGCTGTCCAGTTAGCTTAATGCCCAGGTTCTCTAAGCGCAATGCTAAGGGTACACGACACAACGATTGTCTACACTTCATTGGTACTTTATTGCAGATATGCACACAGCTTGCAAATTGATTGATACCAAAACATAAGAAAAGAAATACCAAAATGCAAGAGAAGAATGAAGCTTAACAACCTACCTGTTGAATTTTGCCATTCTCTTTCTCCAATGGTCGAGCTCAGCACTTGGACCGATGTCATCAGCTTCTTTTCTCATCTGCAACAAAACATAATTTCAGCAACATCAAACGCAATACATAAAAAGCTGCAAGACCTTTATTAAGACAATTTTACAGGTGACTTGTGAGCAATGCTGGATAAAAGTATGTTCTTACTGCAAGTCAGAAAAGAAAACATCCGTAAAACCATACGCATACCTGTTCACTTTCAGCCAAAACTTGCTCGATTTGTTTTGTCCAAACAGCAACTAGGCTTTCAATCTGTTCCAGCAAATCAGAATTGTTTCCTATATAATAAAAATATCTCTGATAGGCCAGAATAGCAAATCGTGTTCGAAAAAGAGGGAAATAAAACTTACGATTTACCTTCCTTGATTTTTGGTAAAGCAACGTCGTTTCGATTCTTATTTCATCTGATGGTACTTTACAAACTTAAAATTGGATAGTTAGGGATATACTCTGTTTCACAGCTTTCTAACAAAGAGCAGTTACCTGCTTGGACATATTCTGACGGTGTCCTCATACTTCCAAGAGTTTTCTCGAGGTCACCAGCATCAAGAAGGACTCTGCCAAGGAAATACAAACCAACACTTAACATAAATCGGATTCATATATGATAAAGGTGCATGAAATGAAAACACTCGTCAAATGATTCATTTCAGCAAAGAGATACAATGAATGACGACTCTACTACATGAGGAAAAACAGGATGAATGGAACATTACTCTGAAATCAAAATGAATTGACAAATTTCTTCATTCACATAACATCTCAGAGCATTCTTAAGGCTACGGTGAGGTTGATGACAATCGAAGATTGTCTGTTTCAGTATGAAGAAATCAGGTCAACTACCTTCCAGCCATATTCTCCCTCGCTGTTGATAAAATTCCGACAAACTTCCCCAATGATTCAACAAATTCAGTGTTCGCAGATTTTGAATGATCTTTGAGCTTACCCCAATCCTGTAATAAAAGTTTTCAAAGATCATTCAACTTCTTAATTCCATAAGCGAAGAAATATCAATAGAAACATCGCCATAGCATTATGAAACAAATTTGTTTGCAAGGCTACAAATTATTTTTCATATCTATAAACGTTACTACTTCATTCGGATAACAAGATCAAGCATGTAAAATCTCCTTTTAGGATAATTTGTACTTGGGCTATAAAAAACCAATAGCAGAATTTAGACATCAGAATACTTCTAGAATGGTGCCAAAAATTCGAGAATTTGGTACAATAAGGCTAAGTATTCAAGCAGAGATAAGAAATTGCTCCTTGTGGCTTCAAAAGCTACTGTGCGTATTTTGTGATTCACATCTCACAAACAGAATGCCTATTTAAGCAGCATTTGAAATGTTTTAATGAAGTCTTTCTGCATGGAATGCTACACATACCAAGTTAAGGGGACCTACCCCACCTACCCCTCTTTCGGTACCAATGTATAGCTTATAACCTTCCTAATACCCTCTTGTATTGTATTCTTGTATTCTTAGCTCCTCTGAGTTTTCTTCTGCGCTGTCAAATTAAGCTTCTGCATACTCTTGCAAAGAACCCATACAGTGCCTTTCCGGTGCCATGAGCAGGTCTTGTATCTCACAATAAAGTCTGCCATATGTGTCCAACAATACGCATCTAATTCATAGTCCCTTTGCAAAAGCTATTTTCTACTACAAACTAATGGTCTTCAGCTGGAATCAAACAAATGTGATCCGGGATAAAAGATAAAAATCTAGTTTCAACTTATAGAAAATTCGCTACCTCACAAGCATCCAAGGATGGCATGAAGACATGTTGAAAAACGGATTCCAAACCCTCAAGCATCTTTCCACTTGAGCAATCCATCATCATAAAATGTACATCCTACAATTAGATGATGAGTACAGTCAGAAAATTGAAAAAAGAACAACCCATGCCTTGGAATAGTGGAGATGAATAAAGCCAATAACATGTAAACATTTTAATACCGATTATAGAGCACAAAAGTACAAGTGTCATTACTATGAGTCTAACTGTCAGTCCTAACTGTTGATCTTACAAGTGTTTAAAGGTATTTTAACCTTGGCAGAATTTCTGTATTCCATGATCAGCTTTCAACCTATGGTAGCTCTTGTATCCGTATGGCTCCTTATAACTTTCCTAGACGGCGACGTACCGTTGCGCCGATACATCTGTGAAAGACAACCTTTATAATGGACACACTCACAAATCGTTGTCATAAACATGTCGGCAATTTCCTGTAACCTTCATGGACCATTATCCCAGGGTATACAAGTGTCTTATAACCCAGCTCTTTCGGAAAACCAATGGGTCAATATAATTTTATGACTAGGGGCTTTTCATGAGGATAGACTTGTTAAAGACGAAACAACACATGGAAGAAGTTTGACCACTGATGAAACTATCCTATAGAAAAATGAAGTTATATTACGTATTTCTTTTGTCAATATGAACAATAGCAATAAAAAAACTAAGGTGGCTATGTGCAAGTTGGCCATGAAACTGTGGAATGCAAAAAAAAATAGATCTCAACAGGGCTTGAAAACAATTTCTTCTTCCAGGCAGCAAAGTAGAAATTCAAAGCTTCCTGCAAAGCGATGCCAAAATTTTCTGCAAATGCAAGCTATATTTCCAGTTGGTTACCCCCAGGTTACTCCATAGGTATAATACAGGTTAAACACAATACTTCCTGCAAAACTGTTCAAAATGTCTGTGAGTAATTATGGTCGAATATTTCCCGGTAGTACTGCTGCCAGTGCTACAGGTCTTTTTCAAGTCCTTAATGTCACAATCCTGGGTCCAGTTTACACACAGGGCTTTCCATCCTAATAAAACCTGTAAGTACTGCAAAGACAATGAGCTTAAAACAACCATGTTCTTCAACAACTCTATTCACAGAAATTATTGCTATATAAAGCAGGAGGTCACCTACCTGAGCAACAGATTGAATAGTCACAGGTTTTGAATTTGATCCTCTAACAAATATGTAGCAGATGCCATTCAGAGGCTGCAAAAATAATATAGGATGCATAAAGAGCATAGGTTCATTGGTTCACTGGATGGTTAAGTGGGTGTTTGAGTCCTGCTGAGAAATAGGTCCTTGATATGCTAGTAGTTGTCTAACACTTCATGGTACATGCACACTATGATTGACAGACAAGCCCAGAAATTTTAATAATACTAACATTTGGTCTCATTTACCTCATTTGAGCAGGTGCCAATGATCAACTTTTTAGGCATTGTTTGGACTTGTGGTGCTAAGTCTCCTCTGTGAAACTAGAAATCAATGCTCAATTTATACAAATATAAATCTATATAAATATGAATATAAATACATAAATAAATAAATAAATATATATATACACCATAAATTCTCTATTAAGCCCCCAGGGTGGCTTATTGATTTCAAGCACTCTAGAGTGAGGGCTTATTGGAGAGGGGGAGCTTATAAGAGAGGGGGGCTAAATAAATTTCTTGAGCATTTTTAATAGTCTACTGCATATTTGCTGTTTGAAAATAGAGAACAATATTCAAATTGATTAGTTTATACATCATAAGTTCCCAGCAGAACAAACAAAATTATAATTATAAATATAAATTATAAATTTACTGATTGCATCAGTTGTAAATCTTTTAGGTACAAAAGTGTTCCCCTCAAAATCAAATCAAGCCCATGATGAAAAAATTATTTATTCTTCAGCCAATGATAGGAATTTCTGATGAAGAAAAATAATCAGAGGGTGGCTTCAAAATGTTTCAGCTAGATATGGGCATTGTCTCCAGAAGTGCAAAGCCAAAACTTTTGTGGTCTGCAATGTGATAACACATCAATGTGGTGGTTTATCTGGGTAATTTCTTGTGTTTTGCAACAAAATTAATGGTGGATGATGGATAGTGGGGGAATGGCAGTTTATCATGGTTCACCTAAGAAAATATATTTGTCCCAACAAAGCTAGTGGAGGAAAATGAGGTTGGTGTTACAATTCACAAGTATTCATATGAGCCAAGTTTTTATTTGGTTTTATGATTGATTCATTTATTACTATATATCAATAATTGCTACTTACATTTGATACCTCTTGATAGTAAAATGAGAGACTTCTATTTCCATTGAGGTCAAAAAAGCATGTGAAACAATCATACTACAAAACATGAAAAGAAGAATCTATTTTTAGTCAATGGAACAATGAGTAAACTTACCTCCAGAAATGGATTCATCAAGATATAATTTAGAGATGTAAATTAACAATGGATTAAACATTAAATAAATGACAAGTACTCACATTCTCATCACCTAAGATAAATTCTTCTACAATAGACTGCTCAAGGGGTATTGCATCTGCCAACTAAAAAATAGACTTAGATGTCAAAATAAAGCCATACAGATATAAAAATTTTACTGTATATGCCTAATGATAAACAAATGTGCAGCTCATATGTATCCATTGCAGTAAAGGTAAATAAACAGAAAATTTGAGAAAAATTCCCAATTCATTGATAATCAAATGGTAAAATAGTTAGCAATCAGCACTGGTACATACTCTTGAAAGGACATAGACATATCTTGCATCCATCTACAAAGAAATTAGAGATTCATAGGAACCAAAACTAGGACACATTAGTGATGAAAAATTTTATAAAATGAGCTTGTTTTGTCTTCTCTAGGCAAAATTCCTGTTTCTGCCCATTATTTGTCCAATGAAAAATAAAACAGAAAAGAGTGAAATGGTACAACTAATCTACATATCAAGTTACATTTTGTCAAAATATGATTTTTACAGACTGAACAAGCTATACATTAAAAGCAGCTAATAGTTTACCTAGTAAGATCTTTATATATAAAATACTATAATCCACAGACAGTAATCTGACTTTGCTTTCCTTCATCAAAAACAAAAACAACAGACACAGCTACATAGTTTACGCTATCCTTTACTATATTCTGTGTAAACTAAGGGTGTGTTGATATGAAGTAAATTCTGCTGTATTAACTAATTGCAATTTCAATCATAATATTGTGGGTAGCAGCAGCCAGCATTGACTGAACATAAAAACAGTTGATGATGTGAACAAGCTACTGCACAAATATTATACATCACTTTACTAAAGGCATTTCAATAGAACAAGTTTTCAATACATCTTTTATTAACAGAATCACTTACAGTTGCTCGTCTCTCACTTTTCAATGTCTTTAATTGTTTAATCATATCTTTTGTAGCCTCCATGGCAATTGTGATCTTGCGACCACCCTGTGAAAGCAACTACTATAGTAAAATGTGAGGAAATCAAAAGCAAAAGTAAACAATCTGTAAGTCTTTTTAAATATCAAGGACAGGATAGGGTCTCATGCTTTCTCTTTAAAAAGCCTAGCTAAAATACCATGAAATAGTATATAAATTCACTGAATAACAGCTTTTTTGATCAGAGCTACCCAAATTCAATTCATACTAAATTAGAACTTTTCAACTGACTATAGCTGACTCCTAAATCAAAAAGCTATTTTTCTTAAGATCACATGTAACTTGCAGTATCCTCTAATGAGTAGGATTGTTGCAAAGTAACGCTATACTGAAACTCTTGGCATGCCATCCTATAGGGAAAAGTCAGAGCTATCTACAGCAATAATAATTGATAAGTGCTAACTATAGCTTACCTGTCCTTGTGTTGTCGAGAATGGTGCTTTTACAATTTGCTTTGGCTTGCTCTTTATCTTTTTGCCATCATCTAAAATTCACAGTTATTAACTGGTTGTAGTGTGTCAATTCAAATTGCCAGAATAAGCTAATGACAGAGTATTTTATTCAGACTTTGAATATATCTATGCTCAGTACCACAAAACAGAGCAGTTAACTCTTAATTGATATCAAAGAGGTGTTAGATATCAAACAGTAGAAACTGCATGCACATGAGTACACAGTAGCTCCTGAACTGATGTAACAGCCCTCTCATGCATTATGAATAAATAAGATTTTTATGCAAAAGAAATTCTATCAAGAAACCAACAAGAGGATAAAAAAACTGTGGAAAATGAATACATATAGGGAGTTGTTTTTAAATCCTCATAAATTATTTACAATTGGTGGAATACATGAATCTTGAATCCCATGGACTTTCCATCAAATTCACAAAATATGTTACTTATTTATCAATCTAATCAACATGCCAGATTAGTCAGTCCAATGATTTGATTTGCAGCAGATTGAAGAAACAGGGAATAATCACTTATTTGAAAATCCCAACCTCGCCATTCTTGCTTCTATCCAACATGATAACTAATAAAAATATTTTAATTATGATAATCTGGTTATATTATTTCGCAATTTTTTATCAAATTAGATATGGAATGGCAATGCTTTGCAGTCCATCGCTAGTTCATTTGGGACAGATCAGTGGCAGTCGATGGGAGAAAGTTGTAAAACAAGGTATGAAAAGCCATATAATCCAATTTTGACTCAAAATATGATCTAGGGAACGAGGTTTCTAATTAAGGGTTGCCTCAGGTGTCGACTGCTCATATGCCCTTCTCATTCTGATGATAACCCAGAAAACGTAATTTCAGTTGCTTACCATTATTTGCATTTTCATCAGTATTTCCAGAATTTTCAGCCTTCCCGTCCATTTTGAAGCGATTAGGTGGATTGAAGACTAATCTTATCTATAGTCAAAAGCGTCAATGTTTACATTTACTAGACTTCAGGTAATCTCTGTATCCCGCCATTGCACGAGATCAAACACCAACAACTATAATCCCTGGATACATAAAGTACAACTATGAGATAGCACAACACAAAGATTTTCAACCAATAAAGTGCTGCACTTAATTGTTCTAAAGGCGATAGCTCTACTTCGCAGTATCTCCGTGACAACCTAATAAATAGTCAATAAGACACGCTGCACTGGACGAATTTGCTTTTACTGGACAAACGGGTTTATCAAACAGTCCCATGTCTAGCGGGAGGATATAAGTTAAAAAGCAAACATGTTTATTTCAGTTTAGTTGCAAATGTTGTCTTGCTATGTGTCAGGTGTAAAAGTATTAATGTTGACTTGCATTTAGGATGATTGATAACAAATGACAATAAGCATGACAAACTAAAAATGAATCATGATATCGGTGATCTGGCTTTGAACTGACTTCAGAATTTTTGATGCTGTGCCTCCCTCTCTTTGCTTCCTTTTTTTGGTGCTACTTGAAAGATGCAGCGTGCATTACTGGCAGATTAATCTATAAGGAGTATTCCAAGGCTCCCTTGGTGGGCCCATTCTTTTCAGCTGAAGAACATTTCGAATAGACGTAGGTACAATTTAAAAAGTATCAACTAATGCCAATACCAGTCAAATCTATTGTAGGTTTCCGGTGGAAAGGGATGTTCATGAGAATCTATCTTTTCAGGTTTATTGTAAGCGCTCCAGTAAGTTCCCGGGGAACTTGTCACTGTTCAATGCTCTACAGTAGGTGAAAGTTAAAAAAATTAGCACATAGAAATATTGTCACCTTAATCAGAGTTTATCAAACAGTTGGGAAAATTTAAGAATAGAGCATGAGTAAGGAAAATCTTTGCACTTTTACAAAATTTATGTAAATTTTTTCTCTGCGCAGGCTCGAATTTTTTCTACCCTAGTAGGTAAAGAAATTGTATGCGTTTGTATGCAATCAACACTACAGAAAGATTGAATGCATCTACTGTACACTCACCAAACAGAAATACAAAGCAAAAAATCAAACTGTTTGACTGTTCGGTGATAAAACAAGGATGATGATTTACTGGCGAAGAAAACTATTGCGTTAGTAAATGCAAATAAACAATAGTTCTGATGCAAATAAACAAAATGATATTGCCTACAATCTACAGTATGTGTCCTTGTAGCCATAAAACCTGTGTATAAATGTACAATGTGCAAGATGACCAAGTCAGTGCAAGTAGACTTGGCCCAGACCAAAATGTGCACGTAGCATGCTACTACGAATTTCCTTCTCCTCGATTCTGTGTGAGCGTTCAGTTCCAGAAAAAGAACTGACAGAGGCTTATTAGCTACGAGCCAACATAATCAAGCATGAAAGCGTGAATACTGCAATACGTTTCTATTATGAGAAAGTCTAAGTCTAAGGTTCAAGTCCAGGTCAATGAGGTCAAAATTCAGCTTAATATAGCTAAAAAATTATCCCTGATAACCAGTCTACACATTGTAAAGGAGACAGAATGGTGTAAAGCATGCTAAATGAAGTGAAACGAAAAATGAAGCAGAGTAGAGCAAACTTAAAAATCAGGACGACGACAAATAAAGATACCATTTTAATTATTGACAAATCGAATGACTATTCCAGTGGTTACATTTTAACAAATCCAGTATGACTAATCCAGTAGACGTTTCGACTCAGTCTTGAGTTATCTTCAAGTATAGTAAGGAAGCAACAGCAAGAAAAACAGTAGGGTCTGCTGGGGTAAAGTGGGTAACCCAGGGTAAAATGGGTAATTGACCATTTTGCAAATTAATCACATGTTGTCTTTCTTTTATACCTAATTTACGTGATTTCTTATAGAGAGGTATTGTACCAAGTTAAAAAATGACATTTTGCTCTTTCATGGCCATAAGTCAATAATAATGATGCAAATATTCATTTACCCACTTTGCCCCTGATTACCCATTTTACCCCAGCAGACCCTAGGAAAAAGTATTGAGTAGAGCGATTTTGGAGGATCAGAATCTTCTCTGGTATTTAACAATCGACTAAAGTATAAGGGGTCGCAAGACAAAGAATGTTTGCAAATGTTTGTGAGTTTGCATTGCACATTACCCAATGTAGGTATTAAAGTTGAAGTTAAAATAAACAACTCCACTACGGACAAGACATGGACAGGTTTCTTAGCAACAAATAAATACATCAAAACGAGGTTGTTGACTATCGACATTTTTACATGGAGAAAGGAACGAACTGACTTTGCGAACAGTCCTTTAACTTGCACTGAGTTCGTTCTTAGTACTGTTGTGTGCTGAATAAATCATATGTACATTTGACTATTTCATACAAGGAAGGTATTGTCTTGGTGATCTTTTGAATTCAAGAAACTGCATCGCTGTGATAGGACTTTTTGCTGTCCAGGGAGCTCCTTGAGAGAGGGGAGCTCATAAATCGACCGGCAAGCACTTGGTGCCCAGTAAACGCTTGTTGAACTAGCAGAGATGGGATTTCTTGACAAATTATCTTCATTCTTTGGTGTCAAGAAAAAGGAGGCGAGCATTCTTTGTCTGGGGCTTGATAACAGTGGTAAAACGACGATAATTAACAAGTTGAAACCTGAAAAGTCACAGTCAACTGATATTGTGCCAACAATTGGATTTACTGTTGAAAAAGTGTCAATGACTGGGTACTTGTTATTAGTTATCTATCTTGGAAAATGCTTCTTTGGATTTCCTGAGCTATATCATGTACAACTAAGTGAAGTTTATGTGCATGTAGCAAGTATGTACAACGTTGTGTACAAAGTTTGTTATGATATGATGGTAGTCTCTTCCGAATGAACAGTAGCAAACACTTGAGCTAAATTCTTTGTATTACAAGAGGACCAATTCTGTTGCTATTTGCATAATCTTCATCACTCAATTCCAGGTTGAATTTCACAATATTTGACATGTCTGGGCAAGGAAGATATAGAAATTTATGGGAACATTACTATAGGTATTTTTTTATATTTTAATTGTTTTCACTTTCATTGTGACAATCCTGTGTTATGATTGTAATAGTTTGTTTTTTATCTAGGTATTTGTGTAGTTAAGGTCAACAAGTAGTTCTCCCACAATAGTAATAATGAAAAACTAATAGTATGGATGATAGGGATAGTTATAGAATATCAATGCTGGAAGAAGTCTTTGTGATTGTGGGAATCTTTTTGCAAACATTGTGCCTTTTCAAAAAATGGTATGTCTTACTCTTGTCCTTACCAATACTTTTTGGGTGAGTCATGATAATCAGTGTTATAGGAAGTGAAGGTTGTATCTGTTGTGTCTTATTATAACTAATTATTTCTCAGGGATGCTCAAGCTGTCATATTTGTGATTGATAGTAGTGATAAACTCAGGATGGTTGTAGCAAAAGAAGAACTTGATGAGCTTTTAAGACATCCAGGTTTGGTTTCCTGATTCAAATGCTCTTCATTTGCAGAACTATTTGCTGCATAAAACATGTTATTGGCTTTCCCTGATATTTTTCACGTATGCTTCTTGTGTGTGTATATAAAGCATTTTTGTTAGAAGCAATGTTTTTTTAGTTCTTACACAGATTGTAGCCCAACCAGGTCATGCTCATTAATGTGGGATAGGGGGACTCATAACTATTCCTCTTTTATCTGTAGTCAGTTCACTACTGATATATTTGTATTGATTTAATGGAACTGTAATTACTAGCATGCTCAAAACAAACCTAAGCAAGCATTTTCTATCTTCTACATGATATCTCATTGGTGGGTATTATTTCATGATCTATTAATTTATATCAATTATTCCTTGCTTTCCAGATATAAAAGCAAAGAAGCTCCCCATTTTGTTTTTTGCAAATAAAATGGACTTAAGAGAATCCCTCTCTTCTGTAAAAGTAAGAAAATTTAGTTTTGTATTTTAATGGCCACATCTTCTACTCATCTAGAAGAATGGAGTCTAATAGGAAACTGGATAGGAACCCTTCAAAGAAATGGTTACCAGTAATAACCTTTTTTAATATGTCTTTAATTTAAATGCATGCATATTTTATATGTATATTTTATATGTATATATTTCAAAGAAAAAATATAACAATCTTAAAGTAATTGATGAGAATACAATGACTTATGCAATGTTTATCAAATTTCTTGCTCTTTTTAGGTATCTGGTATTTTGAAATTGGATGTTATAAAGGACAAACCATGGCACATATGGTAGTAAATTTCTTGTATATGGAGTATTACTAGAACTATATGCAATATATGAGTTGAGTTTCTATTGATGCAAAATTACAAAGACTTCATAATAATTTTATACTCTAAATTGATCCAAGAATCCATTCTGAGAATAACTCAGAATAGTTTTGAATATGGCAAACCCAAGAATGTCACTATAGGGAGATTGTTTTTTATTTAGGCTCGTTTTATACCTTGATCATATTTCAAAGTGACATGGTTGCCCAACTACTTAATGAAACTGATTTTGTATTTCTACTCTTCTTAGTGCAAGTAATGCATTGACTGGAGAGGGATTACATGAAGGAGTTGAATGGCTTACAGGTAAATTGAAGATGCTATTTGATGCAACTATTGTGGCTTGTGCATCTTTTTCTCTTTTTCTTCTATCATTTGAATGCCATACAGTAAGACACATCTTCCACCATGAAATACAGCAAAACTGGCTCTGTGGGAGTTCTTCTGTTCCAAGCTATGAATTTCCATCTTGCAATTGAGTCCTACATGTCAGTGCCATTGGACTGAGAATGATTGCAATAATTCATCATGGTTATAATCATTATGAGTTGTGGGTACTGTCAATCATGTTGTCAAAATTAAGGCAAGGCACTTTCTTTCTAGATCAAATATCAAATAGTACATCATTACTAGAGTCAATTGAATTTCCAATTAGGGATTACTCATGTTCCAAACAAGGTATTGTTAAAAAAGCTGCACAAGTTTACTTCTGAATGAGAATGCCAATTGAAAATTCTTTAGCAGTGAAAGTAGTTAAAAGTAGGCAAATTCTTGCTGTGTGGACTTCAAATAGTTTTGCCCTCCTAGATCCTTTTGGTAGAATAGTTTCAGCTCTGATGAAATCTTCCATCTAGTTTCAGTTATGTCTAGTGTTCTTTGGTTGAAGGACTTAGTATTAGTGACCCTGGTGAATATAGGCTTGCAGCTGAGATATCTTTTGAGTTATATAGTAATTTCTGAGTGTCACTTAGTTCAGAGCCTTTTATGTTCCTAAATTTTGCTATTTCATTTGTTTTTTTTGTTGAGTAAGTGGCCTGTATTTTTTCATCTGTACTCTGTTTTTGTTACCTTGTTGGTCCAATTATGTGCTTTTTTACTTCCCTTGTGTGGTGATATTTTTTTCTGTAGGTAGCTAGTGAAGTGGTACTGACCTGCAATGCAGAACCAAAGTTTTGACATATTTGTTGAGTACTCATCATATAACCTAGAGCATATGAATATGTTGCTTTAGCAGAACTTTGTAAAGAACAATACCCTTCCCCCCTTCTCAATCCCAGAACCTAGGCTTGTTTACATTATTGTTTAGCTATACCACCTGTACATTTTGGGCCCTAGTTGGAAGTCTGCTGTCTATTTTTCAGATCAAATTCAGCAAAGCAAACCATAAATGAAAGAGCAACCTATTAGATGGAGTTAATTGCACTGAACTATATTGCACACCAATGTCATGGTTTACACAAGTTTCAATTGAAGATGTTCTAGTTTCTCTAGTTGTTTCCGAATTACCTGACAACAGAAAAATAACCCAAGTCAGCTTTGTGGCCCAACAACAACCCTGCATGTCACTATGTATCTCTTTTGCTGGGATTTTGAAGTGTGTATGGCTTTTGTTGTTAATCACTTAGCAGGATATACTGATATACTTTCTCAAGAATTGATATGAACCATTGTTGCATCTCTATAAGGAAATCTGCTTATTCTAACCCTTTTATGTATGTTTCATCTCACATCTAAATTGGCTAGCCAGTAAAGTACATCTTGCTTCTTATTCTGTACATTTTTATTAAGTGGTTGTTAGAGGATCAGCCACTTTGTTTTTAGAGACATGCTGGACATTGAAAAATTACTAAATTCTTTTTTCCTTTTTCATATACTTTATGTTGTTGTCACAAGATGGTAATAAGTATAAATTGTATTATATAGTAGAGTTTTCCCTTTGGCTATTCCTTTAGCTTCCAATCACCCTGTTATTTTCCTTCCTGAATTTTTCTATTTCATACCCTTGACAAATTTAAAGTGGGAGTATAGTTTTCAAGTGACCCTGATTCAATTCCGTGTCACCCATTGGGTATTCTTGTGTAATTTAGCATTTTTCCACATGTACATAGCATAGCCACACAATATTTGAGAGCTCTGAACAGGTCTATTTTCTCCCAACCTATCTGACCAATCATCATGCAGGATTCTGACCACACATTTGTTCCACAGCAAAATTTTGGCCCATTCTGTATGATGATTGATCAATTAGTTTTGGAGAAAATGGGCCTGATTAGCCCTCTCTTGAAAACATTTGGTGACTATGCTCATGTACATGCAATGCTGATTATTGTTTCTCGATATATTTTTTTATGTCTTAAGTTGCAACTATTAAGAATCCTCACAGCAGCCCAATTTGCCTTGTGTTCTCCCTTTCTTGTACGAGTACTTGCTTCTTCTATCATATTCCAAACATCATGCAAAATTCTGACATCGCTCATTTATAATAGCAAATGGAGATAATAGATTATAGGAATAAAAGTAACAAGTTAATACAAACCGAAAATGCATGCATAATAATAACGTCGTATCCCAAGATGTGGGCTTGAAATCTAAAAGAATTATATAGGTAAATATGATATCAAGCTAGCCAAGTCAGCATGGTGCAGTGTCGAATCTACACTAAATCGCAGAGCAAGAACGACGATGAAGAAAATCATTTTAAAGTTGATGTTAATCGACCACCCATTTCTACTTAACTACGTATACTTATTATGCAAATCTATAATACAAACGTTTTGGACCATTTCCATTGTCCATCATCAGTGTAAAAATCAAGGCGAATCTATACTATTTGAACGACTTGACGTTAGTTTTTCCAGTTGTTGGTGCAATTTTTCTTTGTAAATAAAAATTTCCCTAGCAGTTATCGTGACTGATTTTGATAAACATGCTAGCGAACAATGAGATGTTTTCGTTTCTTTTATACAGCACTTAGCCGACTGAGCATCGTACATGTAATAAATTTATCATTGTCAGTAGAAACATGTCCATATCTACAAGCAACTAACTGTTAGTGTAATTTCTGTTCATAGGAGAATATTCCAATCTTGACTGTATTATGAATTTTGTTGAACAAAACGCAAGCTCTTTATGTCTGCTTCCTTTGCTTCAAAATGCTATAGAAAAACATGGATTTTATAATCCCCATAAGGAAAACAGAGTAGGAAATTAAGCAAGTAAATACCGATATATGATCTGCGTTCCGTATATGTGAGATAATATCTGTGGCATACTTTGACCAAACTTTTGTGCGCTGAATGGTAAGAACTGCAAAATAAATCTAAATTGACCAACTGTAATCTGAAGCTATGATTTTGCAAGCTTATCGAAAAGTTATTGTACGCCAAAATGCAGGAAGCATTTCTAATAGAAGTCTTACATCTTAGAGCTTAAAATAGGTCTAAACGGCTGATTTCACTATATGCAACACTTAGGAAGTCAGTCGCCTCTCTCGTCACCCTTTGTCACTTTGGTATATCTAGCAGTTGACTATCGGAACAATACGAGTCAAATTATGTCTCTAATTACCTGAGTCAAATTATTCCTCTAATTACCATTGCAAGCATTATGAAACATCCTCCGTTTTAAGTGTAAAAGCATATATCACATAGGGTGAACGGAATACCCCTTTTTGTCTGCCAACAAAAAGCTACTGCTGAGTTTTACTCAGTGCCAAAAAATTACCGACTAGTCGATGAATTATCTGGAACTGAGAAGCAGAACTGTTTAACAGAGTGGTAGAGAATTGCCTTGATCTTCCATGGTTCGTTTCAATTCGTATTCAAGCAGGCTCGCAGCTAGAAACCGACGAGAATGGCATAGTTAACAATGTTTTAACAAACGTAGGATAAACAGTATAAAAGGTTTCCAAGAAAAAGAGCGCTTCCATCTTTTGAGAAAACTGGTAGAATTCTAGACTCCCAAGCCCCACCCCCCATATATAAACAGATAGGGTTCTAGACTCCCCCCACCCCCCATATATAATAGCCATTGGTACTTGTTACCTATTATTTGGATTTAGTTTTGCTATCGACAGCTGTTCTGCGACATTAAATTCAGTGATCGTGCCTTCATTGCAATGTTGCGGTGCCTACGTATAACTACAGTAAATGGCCGAATAAACAACTACTCGCTTTTCTATAAGGAACCTAGCTCAAGGCCTAGTTTCAAGAGTTCCTTATTTTTGGACTTCCCATGGTCAAATTATAGTTTAATAGTTCCTTTATTTTCACTCCACATTTAGTGCCATACATGTGGCACAGAGAAAAGTAAACATTGAATTTCTGAATTTTTACCTTTATTATTGGCAATAGCTTAAGATCAGTGAAACATGAAACACTTGACGCAAGCATAGCAAACAATCCTTGCTGGTTTTTTGCTGTAAATCATTTGAACCGGCTACCTAATTCTTGACTGTTTGCTGCTATAAAAATTGTTCAAATTGAAAAGTTCCTTAGGGAACTTTCCTTTAGCAGTATAAGTTCTTTAAATATATTGGCATTCTACATATAGGTTCCTTATAAAGTGGTTCCTTATAAAGAGAAAGCGTGTAGTATCGAATAAGTGCCCCTGCCGAGCACCCTTAAGCAGGAGGGAGCTCTCATTTGAAAGATTCTGCTCAAGTAAGTGTGCTTTCATCGAGTCTAACACAAAATAAAGCATCCTAATGCAGCTATATAGCTATTCTGCTCATATACATATTATTTAAAGAGAGGTCGCTTCACAATTTTGGAATCTTCAAAGGTCAAATCAACATCAAAATATTTATTTATTCCTTATTGAAACTTCTTTCAAGGGAACAACAGCAGACCTAAATTCTTTGGCTACAACAGTAAAGAAATGACCCCAGAAGTAATTAGAAAGTCTGTTAGGGCATGTGCTTTGAATTTTGGAACGACATTTGTCAGTCTTGACAAAGAAAGATGTAAAATAGATAAAAACGATATTACTTTGGGTACACCTGAGCTTCTTTTGGGTGATCTCGACCATGACGTCGAAGATGTTGGAGTTGACGTTGTAACAGCACAGTATTGTTTTTTTGGGCTAGACCACGGTAGCGACAAGGGTGTTGAATGGTTGGAAATTTTTGTCCTTTTTACCTGTACAGAGCAATGTTTAATAAACGCACCTGCCGAATAATCGCCCCGGATCAAAGGTGAAGTTTTGAATAAGCGCTCCGGATGGCTATTCGGTCATTTACGATATGTATTATTGCAGTAGTAGTTGCGGAGTTGTGCACAAGGAATTTGCTTCCTAGTCAGACATTTTGCAGCACAAAATGTCATTTTGAAAGTCTGTAAATGAGCAAACTTGTCGAAAAAAGTTGCCTTTAACCCCCCTCCAGCAAAAGTAATACTCTTAAATACCGAATAATCGTCCCCCCGATTGCTAGTTTTTGAAATTTTTTCCAACCCTCTGCATTTACCTTGCTTTTTATTGACAATTCATGATTGGTCAATCTTCCTAAGTTGTTATTTGGTCTATTTCCCAATCCTCCAATTTGTTCCACCCTCCCCCACGCTGATTACTCTTCAGAGCATTTTCCAACCCTCCCCATCTCTAGCCTCTTTTTCACATAGTCAGTTTCCAACACAAACAAATATGGAGGGTGAAGCTACTTGTTGAAGAAGAGGACGGCGTTTATTTCGCCTTGCACGGTTAAGGTGTTATGATGTACAATATAAGATATCTACTTTACTCTTCTTATTACCTAGAAAATGACCTTTGTTAGAATATGATGTTTTTCATGGGCGTGAGTATATGGCACTTGCAGGATCAACTTTATTTCATATGCGTATGGATCCTTGGAACTAAACTGCATTTGTAAAACCTGGGGGACTTAATTTTGAGAATTTTAATTTTGCATTTATGTGTATGCTCGCTCTAGAGATTGCTTGCATACATGTGACAACGCAGTTTTGCATGCTCAAGCCATACATACTTATGAATGTAGGATGCCAGTGCCTCATTTAGAAACAGTTTTCAACAGTCCATCTTGCAAAGCTAGCTCTTGGAAATGAAACTCTCATTTGTGTCAACCATTGTCATGATATAGATCAGTATATCAACTGCCATGAGAGATTCTTTAATTTTACTGGCCTGCAGACCCTGAATAGAAGTGGCGAGATTAGAGATTATTATTTACTCTTCAGAGACATCTATTCACATATTTTTTGAAAATTCCTTTTCCCTTTATTTCTTTTTACTTCACTTCTATCTCTCATTGCAAATAGACAAACTTTTTATGTTTATATTCACAGATAGATAGACTAAGATATTTACACACACAAGATTGTCCCTTTTGAAAGTCATCTGCATGCTGAACAGTATGTGCGCATGCCCATTGTCACTGTACATGCATGTGAGCGTGTCCACTTCACTGTCTATATAGTAATTGCATACATGCATGCCTGGCAGCTATCTTTTGCACATGCAAGATCTCATTACAAACTGCAATACTTCTCAGTATGCCTGCCATCCTGTTGAGATTGGCTGGTAGAAAATACATTCAGCTGTGTATATTGTTTACAAGTTATATATTTTTTATTGCTTTTGAAATTTTTCAAAATCCTCTGGTTGGTTGAGTGTTCTGGTATTTGTTCAGCTGACACACCCTAGAGTTTGGCTTTTTTCTCCTACATCTTTCATTGGAGTGTGTTTATGGCAAGTGTGATTCATGTTCATATAAGTCTTCATGACCATGAGCACATCTCAGAGATTGGAGGGTTTAGAAATAGAGTCCAAAATAGTTAGATTCCTCTATGCCCATCAAATGGGTGTTTCATGCTTAAGGGGACATTTGCCCATTTATTGTTGATGTATATATACCCTTCATCTGTTTTAGATGACAAATCAATGGTATAGTCCTGCAAAAATTTATGGACAGTTATTCAAAGATAATACAATGAATGTACCTCCTGAAAGAAACATGAATGATGAGATAAAGCCTTCAAATAAAGTCAGTATAACTGAAAGTGGTGAAGCAGTTTTGGTGCCTGATATTGCCAAAGTCTCCATCACATATAAAAGTGTCAAGGTTAGAGTGATAAACCTTTCAAGATTGTATGAGAGAAACTAGGATCTTGTATTGAAAAGATGTTTCCACTCTACTTCATGTGCTAAAATATTGTCTTGGGCATTCATTGATATGCATTGCTTTGATTGTAATTGAAGCATACAATGGTCTATAGTCCTGGCCAGTGGTACAAATCACCAGAGCCATTATTGTGTGATATTACAATGTTGCATATTTGATTGACTTTATCAAGTAACCCTATGGATCCACCATTTTTCTGATCATTCAAGCCCCAGAACTGCTTTGTTCAGGTTTCAAATTATCAAATGTCAGGTAGTTAGTTTTGTTCTGTTTTGCATGTTTCTTTCCATTCTTTTGTTTTCTTTTTGCTTTCAATTGCCATCATTGTTGTTCTTTTGCTTTTTTCATGTTTTCTTTCTGTATTGAACATGGTGTAGTTAGCATATATTGCTCCCAATGGTATTTTTGTTGTAGTGTTTGTAAATTAACATGAGAGTTGTTTTGTTCACTGTATAATCTATTGTAATTGTTATATGGATACAAAAAACTTTCCCAAAACTAAATTAATGGCCCACATGCTAGTTAGTCACATTCAGTCAAGAGCCTTATAGTTCTGTAGCCAAATCTATATTTCTGAGTGGCTGCAGTTGTGCAGAAAATAATGCCCATCTGCATGTTTGCATGGGGCCATTTTGTAACTGTATGACAGTATGATGATGCTCTTTTTAGGAGACAGTAGATGCTGCAAAACAAAGTGTACAGAGGAGAGTGGACTATATATTGCAAGCATTAAGGAATAATGGAGTTAAGGAAGCACAGTATGCCATCCATAATTATTTAGAACGATCTGGCGATCAATTTCAAATGCTTGCTGAGATCAGTGTCGACTTTTATGATTTCAAAGTTTGCCAAAATCTTTGCAATTTCCTTGTTGAAAAGCTTGATGAAAATGTCCTCATCTCAAGGCCTGTTTTCCATCACAGTCATGGAAAGCTGGATGCAGCAAGGTATTGGGGAATTCCCTGTTATCAATTTCTTCCTTGTTTTCATTCTGTTGATAGTGCCATTACCTCTAAACCTTGTAGCAGTACCGATCACCATTGTTTTTGCCTCTTTTTCATGTAGACTATTCAAAACCTACTAGCAATAGAGGAAATCTCTTTCATTTCAATAGAAGTGAGTAAGGAAGATTATGCCCCCAAGAGGTATTATACTTTTACTTGTTAATACTGTAACTGAACCCACTAGGACTATAGCACTGCCAATCTTGCTTGATAATTTGTAGAAAATAGGCTGTTTTCTGCTTTGATTTACAACATGTTTTTAATTCATATATCGTACTTTTTAAGGCGACTTGCTTGTGTTAATGCTGTAAAGAATGCTCGCTCAAAAGCAGATGCCATTGCACAGTTTGTTAACCAACGACTTGGGTCAGCCATTGAAATCAAGGAAGAAAGCATTACTGAAGTAATGGGAGAATCCACACAATCTCAAAGTACAAATGAGTTTAGTATTAGATCAAAAATAGAAGCATGCACTGTAACTGTTAATGTTAAGGTATCTGCAACATTCGAACTTGAACCTAAGCAGAAGAAGAAAAAGCATTAGATCTTTATGCCAGCAAACGTTCTGGATAGTTGTTCAGACTGTGGTTATGGTAACGAAGTCGCAAGTGAACATGATCATGTTATTGTGAAGTATTCAAGGATCTTGATTAAACCAGCAGTTTGCGTAACGTTGTTTGCGCTTTCTCTTCACGTTGCAAACTGCCATGGTCCTTTTTTTTATATGGTGACAAAGCTGGACGGTTGCAACAATGCAAATGTGAAAATGCCCATTGAAAGAGCCAAAATGATAATTTGCCGTTTGTTGAAGTCTTCCAGGGTTGTGTATTTACTCTTTGTTGTAATTGATACTCATTCAGAGTGCTCAGCGGGCATGGAATTTTTGTTATCAAACAACATTTTAGCATTTTCTAATTCATGACCAAAAATGGCCCGAATGTTCAGCTTTTATGATAAATGAAGTTTATTAGTCGCAAATTACATCCTCCATTGCTAGATTTGTACGGTAGGTCGCTTGCAATATCCTGAAACAATCAGCTGATTGGAAATTACTTGGATACACCACTGTGCTATAAAGTAGTATCGCAAAGGGTGACGACTGTATTTCTCAATACGAAGTGCTTTTCCTTTCGATACAGTAATATTCGTCGTAAGATTTTGTTCGACGTGAAGGTCACCGCAATTATCTCTGGCTTTTATATATTCCAACCGTGTAATTTCATCCTCATGAAATTGAATTGGAAGTATAGTTTCAAGCACTGCCAAGGGCACTTTCTAATTTGTTGATTTGTTAATTCAGATAGTCTTAAGTCTTTTTAAAATATAAGTTCACATAATGTAAAATTGGAAAGCTGTTCTAGATCTCCTAAAGCGTAGATTTGATTAGTGTAAAAGAATTTGTTGTCTTTTGTCGATAATCATTTCGTCATTTTTTGATTTTATCTCTGTGCAGATATGTTGCAAGTTTCTTGTGAAAAGCTTGGCACTCTTTGGTTAGGATTGTATTGGTTCCAAAAGTTTATACTTTAAAAGTCTTTAGAGTATGTAGTTATTTTATCCATTGTATTTGAAGCTACAGAACAAGGTTCATACTTTGCTTGGAAAAAACCAAAGGAAAAAGCCTCTGCTGAATAGAGATCACCCATTGACGGGGGGACGGTTAGTATGTTGTGGCAAATCACCCAGTTTCGGTAAAGTGATGCCAACTGCAATTATACAGTAGTGTAATAATACGATTGCCATATTGGGCGGCTGAACGCACTATCAGTTACTTTCCAGCGATGTATCAATGAATTTTGCCTAAAAGTCAGCTGCATGCCTTTACGAAGCAGTAAAATACTCAAAGGTATAAAACACTATTGTAAGTGTAAATCTGAATATCCATTACCTTTGCTACGTCAATTTTCCTATTTTCAAATATCGTTAGGTGTTTTTTCTGCATTATCATTCATCCCTTCTTTCTTCGACAAAACTCTTTGACTATGAAACCACAACATGTCTCATGTTTTAAGTATATGTACAATTGTAGCCTTTCAGTCGATGACTATCCTGGGTTTACCTTACCCTTAGTTGGGTCTGTACGTATAGTTATGAATTGAACTTTAACAGGCTTCAAAACGTAGAGTACCCCCTTACCCGAGAGAAAAGCAGTATCCTTCTTCCTTGTTTCTCAATAAAATACATACCCTAACCATATATGGTATCTCAAATCATATCATTATGTAATAAAACAAATATACAGTCAGTCCAGAGCAATGAATACACTTCACTAGCCTCAACAGGACTAAGGAGTTTCCCCTTGAAGTTGACTAGTAGTGTTAGCATATTGTGGGATGATTCCAAAGACTAAGTATGGACAGCTGGAAAATCTTCTTTAGGACGGTGGCCCAGTTTGACGCTGATGCTCCTCCCTCCCATTTTGCAGAAGCCCACCCTGCTCAACAGGCTGTATTTATGTTGTGACATGTTATAAAGTCATGAACAGCAAAACACCGAAGTCAAAGCCAGGAGGAGCTTATCGTCCTGAATATGAATTGTTATCGGTGTGTATATCGAGTAATTAGAGATCAATATTCAGGCCTGCGAATGAAATGAAACTACCCGCTGGTTTGTTGAATCAGTGGTATGGAGTCATTAGTGATGTCGCACTTAGCAACCAAGATGTTTATTACTTAGAGATACAACATGGAAACGAGGCCTAACGTTAACGAACGCGACGACAGGTTACCGATGTATTGATTTCCTTGGCACCAACCATCGTTACGGAAAAAGATTGAACATTCTCGAAGTTACACAGGAAGATGCGCCGTTTACATTAAGTATACTGCACTGCAGGTGTATCACTGTCTTGTTCGTTAATGGTGGAAGACCGTTGTGCACAGTCTTGGTAATCAACGGTAAAAGTTATATAGAAGCGCATTTATTATTTATCACAGTTAGTGTATACCACACTGGTGGCTTGTCATCTACAGCGTTCACTTTAGAGAGCGCTTTGATAGTGGCAATCAAGTAATGACAGGTGTAGTTATGAGAAGATGATATTTGAAGAAAGGTGTTTATCATAATACTGGTAATATACATCAATTCTCAACCTAATTTTGAAAGCACTTCCTATCAAAATTTATTTTGTTATGGCGGCAAATGATCTATCACCAGCCGTTCCTGGTATTTCGATATCTGTAGTTTCTGATGACGAACGTGATCCTCCAGATGACAAGCAAGAGCTTGAAACAAAGGATCCACCTCCCTCAATAGAGAATAGCGACAATGATCTAAAACTTGATAACAACTATAACGAAGAACTCGGTGAGGTAGAAAGTGACAGTGGGTCAAAAGATGCTGCTTCTGAGCTATCCACAAAACTGAATGATATTGAAATTGATGAAAATGATGATTCGTCATACAAAGCAGCAGATATTGTTGGTGACCGTGTTTTGATTGAACGAGATGGGAAATTCGAACTGGTTGATATTGCTGAGGTAAAAGCTGAGTATTTCATGATGAAGGGAATTGATGAGAATTTACTTAATCAAGAGGAGAAAGATCAAATGCCAACAACTGGTGAAAGAAAAGATGGGCAAAACAATGAAAAGGAAGCATTAGATAGAAAGGGAGATACATCTTTGAGACCAAAAACATCTCCAGTTAGGGGAAGTCCAAAGAAAACAGTAACCAATAATCGTATTGTAAGTGCTTCTAACACAAGAAAGCATAATGATGAATACTCTTATATCAGGTCAAAATATGCAATGACAGAGGATCAACTAGAAATGAAGAAAAAGAGAGAAGAAGTAATTGCACGAAGGAAAAGGGAAGAAGAACAAAGACTGAAGGAAGAAATGGAAAGGAAGAGAGAGGAAGCAGAAAGTGCTTTTCAGGTATATAGTATAGCCCAGTGAGGAGGAGAAACACTACTTATACTGGTCTTACACGTACTACTTTTTCTCTTCTTTGCTGGGGTAACTGCATGTTTTCTCATTACTATTGAAGTCTTAAATGAAACTATCTCAAATACCAGTCATATAGTGGTACTGAATATCTTTGCAATACAGATTTCCATCACTGACAGTGGTTGAAAGTGGTCTCCAATAGAAACATGTTTTTCCCAATGTTAAGTACTTTGTCAACCTAAAATGCAGTGATTCCCTTCAAATTGTTTGATTGCAAGAGATATACATTCTAATTTTGTGGATCAGTCATAGTTTTGCAGCACTCTGCTGACAGGATATCACTTTGGGATGTGTTAGGTACATCTTAAACTATTAGTTGACAAATATTGTTCTGTTTCTTTACAGGCATGGCTGAAAGCAAAAAATGAAGAATATTTTGAAAAAAGAAGATTAGAGTCATCTGCAGTTGGTGAAGACAAGAGTAAAAAAGAGCAGGCAGCAAAAGAAGCCTATGATTGCTGGTTGCAAGGAAAAGCAAAGCAGAGGAAGCAAGAGAAGGAAATGGAAAAGAAAAAACTTGAAGAGGAAGCTTCAACATATGTCATTAGGGAAAGACAAGCATGTGAAGAAGCATTTGGAAGGTTTGTACTGTATTTTGTAACCAATATGGAGCTTGTGATGTCTATATTTGACGAGAAGAAATTGTTCTTTACCATCAGAATTCAATGTAATCAAAAGCCCTTCTGGCTAGCTCTATTTGATGCTTTTTCCAATTTTCATGCAAATACCTAGAAGAATCTCACTTTGCTTCTTTAATCCTTGCTAGCTTGATATGAATCAACCTTTGATTAGAAGCTTCCTAGCTTTTGGCCACATTTTAGCTCTAAAGGTTTCTTGAAAGTTTCTTAAGTCAATAAAAAAGTAACAGGACAACAAAAGCAAAATGGAACATGTGTTTTGTAGTACCCATTAGGCTTGTTAAAATCCATGGAGGAAAAAGATGTTTCTGAAACTGTGGAAGATGTCACAAAAAGTTCTAAACTCTTTCCTTGTAATTTTAAAAGTTCCTTAAAGTTTAGCATGTCTAATGCTGGGGTTTCTTATAAAACATTTGTATGTCCCTTGAGCTATTCCCTGTTGTTGCTACAACTGGATTTATTTACATGATAATAGTACCGTATATGACATCTAGAGTATTGCTATTCATTTTGAGCTCTATGATGATTTGTAGGAAGCATTTCTTCTTCTCTGGTTTCAGTACTCTGATCCTTAGCTTAACTTTTCTTTACTTAAAGTATTTGTTGGTTTCTTATAAGATGGCTGCGACAAAAGAGGTTAGAGGAAAGGAGAAGGTTGGCTGCAAGCAAGCCAAAGAGACAAAAGAAGAAGAGGAAAATGAACAGAAATGGATCACTACCAGTCAATTCCCCTGCAATCAGGTAAAACATGCAAAGTCATCATTGTATAGAGATCAATCTGGCGTGATTAAATAAATGTGGGAGGTCAGAAAAGATTTCAAAAAATAACAATATGAGGGAGGGGCGGTTATTCAGTACTTAAAAGTATCCAAATTATGGGGCATCTGTTTAGTGTGTTTGGATCATTTTTTGTGACCTTGTCATCATCACCACCCAATTTGTCATGTCACAACTCTGTTATAGGAACAGTGGACAATTCATGAGACTTAATTACTTCATCTTATTTGCAGATTCACAGATTATTATGGATACAGTCATACAGTATCTTTATAGAAAAAAGAGAAGCTTTTATGTAACATGTAATGCAAATCATACAGATCAAAGTGATAACTATTGTCAGTTATTGTATGAAAAATTATTGTTCATAATGTCTAGGATTTCAAAGTGACTTTGAATGTTGTAGCAGAGCATCATGTATATACTTTAATGTCAGTTGTATGATGAAACCTATTTTAGGACAAGTTGAAAGGGCATTATGACTGGCATTTCTTGGGGGAGGGATTCAACTGTGTTTTGCTGTGGTATTCTTGTTAGTATTACAAGGAACATTGTTGGCTTAGACTATTGATTCTGTATCACAATTTTGAATTCAAATATCAGACAAAATAGTTGAGATTGTGATTTTTATTACAAAATTTGGTGTCTCACCTCATCACCACAAGATCATATCTTGATATATCAGTTAGGATTTCCTACTTTTCCATACTCCCTTTGCTTTGCCATATGGCCGACAGAGGCAGCACCATGGGGGACTGGGGGGAAATATCCCCTCCAATTTTGTCTAAGATCACTTTTGCACTTTGTCCAAATTTAAGTAGAAATGGCTTGAGGATATGGGAAACCCGTAGCAAGTTATAATCATTGTTATATCATATTGCCATTTGCATAACTGCTTGTCTCCCTTTAGCCGCAGATGTTATTGTATGTTGTACAAAAGGGTTATATATGGTCCGCATGGTCCAAAAGGATGTGGTCCATAAACATCCCCCTAGTCTGTGGTGGCTGGCATAGCACCACCCCTGATAGCCAGAATAATGGAGTCTCCCCTGTGTACATCCATGTCATTGTATATAAGTATCCAATATAATGTCATCTTGAAGATTTACTGGGAATATTTTTATTTCTTGTCTACTATTTTGGTTTATGGCAGTGAATAATTTTCATTATTTCTTTAAATACTTATTTTTGCATATAGCGATGTGTTACTTGGTTAAATGTTATATTTAAGAAGACATTTTGTTCAATGGTTTGCTTAGACTTCTACAATATGAATTGTATATTTGCTGAATATTGTCATTAACATCTGATAGTGTGCTGGACTTGTTGGTACTCTTCCTTACAAAAGTATCCGAAAGTAGTCAAAACGGAATGTATGCTGGACTGTGTGTGCTATCTGTTCCTATGATTCTTGTTACCATGGATGCCTACCCTAGGGGACATGAGGGGCAGCTGCCTCCTCTGCCCTTGTTGAAGCAGTGCAAGCAGTATCCTTTAAAATACGACTATTCTAAAATCTAGGAGCGCATACCTATTCCTGCAATATTATACCCTTATGATACATGCAATATTTACTAATGTATTTCAGCAGAAAGCTTCCACGTTATGCCCTCATTAGAAACCTTGGCCCTCTTCCCTAGGCACGTGCAGGTGTCCCTGCTTATTGCTCTTTGGGGAGGCAAACAAAGGATCGTTTCAGTAGATGTGATTGAATACTGCTCTGGAAATGTTGTATCCAGAATGTTGCCAGATTGAACGATATAGTCAAAACGATACGGGCGCTACTGTTCCTTGCTCGATGAAAAGCAAGGGTATCCTGATAGGTTGTACATAAATATGCGATCTTTTCCACTATAGAGCGCACTAAGGCCGGAAGTTAAGACCAATCATTATCTCCAAGGGGCTCCAAAGTGGAAAAGCTCTCTTGCTGGCGCTCGATTTCTTCGAGGGTGCAAGCCTACTGACCATGTTTGTGGCCAAAAGCGTTGATATTTTCCATCCAAGCGCTTCCCCTAAAGTCGGTGAGTTTGAAAAAAGAACCATCCCTAAGAAATTTTTAACTTCTGAACGATTCAAATTGGTATAAATGAATATTAATGAATGATGAAAAAGCAAATGGAAACGTTTAAAAGAGTTGAAATTTTCTTGAATTCTATGTATTATTGTAAAGAAATCTTTAGGAAGTGTATCTTTTGAGTGTATACACACACACACACACACACACACACACACACACACATATATATATATATATATATATATATATATATATATATATATATATATATATATATATATATATATATATATATATATATATATATATATATATATATATATATATATATATATATATATATATATATATGTTCTTATACATACACTCAGACAACTGCGATTACCAAGAAATGTTTAAAGAAATATATAGATATTCAAGAAAAGACTCCAAGACATTTCGCTCATCACTGCATCAAAATTAACTTTCCTACACAGGAGCATGAATATATGTTTAGCACATGGCCAATAGACTGAACTATTTAGCCCTTAACCCCATGAATAGAATAGTACATTAAATTTCCCTTGAAATTGCCCCGCTGTTCTAGAGAAACCAAGCAGGAGAAGAAGAAGAAAAGAAAAGGTGGCGACTATCCCTAAGGGGGAAACAAAATGAATAAAGAATAGATGTCAAATTTAAATAGGTGTAACAAATCTTAGATAATCTAAAGATACCAAAGAATAGGATGGAAGCCAAAATAAATAGGAGAGGTACGCCTACCGTCTCAAGTGGGGAGTAAGAATAAAGTAATTTGTTTCACTTTACGAGACATTTGCTAGATCGTTTACTCTTTCGCATTTACTATTGCTGTTTTAAGTAACTAATAATGGGTTAAGCTTAATATGAAAGATGTCTGGCTAATTACAGATACTATTGTATTTATTCGTGTACTTAGTCGTGCAAGGTGCCTCGTAGTAAGCATATGAAGCACACAGGAACTCAGTTGAACAACTTGCTTGCTAGATACTCGATTTTCCTAACTTTCCCGAAATTGAGGCTGAGATTTTCTTAAGATTTTCTTAACTTGTACTGGAGTAAACTGACTAAAAGGGGCTACCAATATTTATTGTTAAAAAGTTTGATTTCTATTATCCAAGAATATGAAAGGAAAGTTTCAATCTTTGTAAAGGAGCTTGCAAAGAATGAACTAGTATCGGTTTCTGGCAGGTAGAAAATAGGAACTTTGGAACTTGAGTCCTGTGATTTTCCAAAAATTTTCATACGATTTTGGCCTTTTGAGCCTCATTTCCTTACAAACTTTTCCCTATAAACCACGCGTATACATACTGGAGAAAGAACGATAGGGAGGGCCCATACGTGATAAAAAAGCGCAAGAAAACTTAACTTGTGTCAAGTCAAATGAAGATGAGTCCTCTTTTATTTTGTAGGGGCCCACAATGCCTGCCAGAAGTAGTTGGAACACCTGCACATTTTTTTAAATTTCCGACTCCTGTCACTTTTCCGTCATAGCAATTAACGTGTAAGCCCCCTCCCCCCTCAAACAATGTTGTGTGGATAGGGGAGATCTGTAGCACTGACTATGAATTCCCCTTATGGTTATTCTTGCTTGAGTATGGCTTATGTTTGTTATTTTTGCATTCGGAAATCTAAGCTGTACACGTGCATCACTTGTGCCAGTCGAGTTATTCATATTTGCTTCAAACAACATTATTGAAGGGGGAGGGGATGCTATAGCTCGTTTATAGTGTAAATCATGGCTAGTGTTCCAAGACTTTTGGCAGCTATTGTAGCTTATAGATTCTTCTCTCAGTAAAAGGTATACTTGTGCATACTGGGGGCACTTTGCACTTTTATAGTTTTCACATGACTCTTGTTGACAACAATACTTTCTTGTGTTGATAAGGTACTTACCCTGTATAAAGATGCGATTCTTACTCTTAGTATTAAAGGTTTATCTCGATGATTAACTTGTTAATATATTTTTACTACAGATAGCTGTGAAACCCTTGTATCAAGCATTAAATATCCTATCTTTAAGCGTTAGGTAGCAGGACCTGTTCATTTGATAGCAGAAAAGTCGTATTTCTGACGGAACTGTGGAATTAGACACTGTCATTTGAAAGGATACTATAGACTATGTTGACAAAACATTGTCGGACAAAACTCAGTTCTATGCAGCCAACGGTGCATCACTACTGCAGCTCCCCTCCCCCCGACCGAAAGCTCGTCCCTATCCGTTTGTAAACGAAGTGGTAAGAGCAACAGGGCAAACTTCTTTGGATAGGCAGTCAAGAAATATGCTGGAATGATTTAAAATACTCTAAGTTTCTGTCCTTCACAAACGGCTGAGTGTTTTTTCGAAGGTTATTCTGCTTAGAGAGAATACAAAGAGAAAGTCGCTGTGTGCATCAACTTATCAACTATCTTAGGTCTTAGACATCGAGCAATGAACTGCGTTCTATTACATTCGTAAAGAATAGAAATTGCATGCCAAAAGTAAGGAATCTGCCTAAGAGAAATGTCAAAATTCGGGCTACTTCGAAAAACTGTCAAAAATCTGGCAACTCTGATTGGCAATACACTTGCATGATTTGCTGACTAGTTTTCTGCACGGTTCGTAGCCTCTTTTTCATCCGTAGCCAATCAAAATCACTTATCGTGAGGAGATTAGCCAATCAGAGATCATAATCACTTAACATCACCTAAAATTTTCATCGAAATGCTGAATGCAAGCAACAGAGGTGGAAACACGTTGTGTCTTCTAGGAAGTAATCCAACGCGATAAGCAGAAAATAGAATGTCTTCGCGTATTGGTAAATATAAAAACAAGGCTCTCGATTCATCGGAGTTACGAAGAAGACGTGAGGAATCGGGAATACAGATCAGGAAAGCGAAACGAGAGGAACAGGTTGGTTGGTGGTTCAATATTACCGGACAACAGTTTCAATAGAGATTTGAGTAAATTATATTCTATACTAAACCTTCCTGCATTATCCTATTACGGATATAGGATATATAAGTCAGTCTGTGAGAATATAGCCCTACTATCGTAGAATGTATAATGTAGCTATCCTAGCCTTCTTTTCGCTGAATGTGCGGGTCTGACATTTTGGAAAAATAGCAGTGATGTCTGCAGCTGTGAGGTTGATTGTTTGACTGGGTTCTGTCTCATTTTTTTGTTGCATCTCGGTCGCTACCCTCACCAACTGCTCTAATCGGGTGACACCCATATGGCACTCCAATGAGGTGACCCTCCTTGTTGCTTAGTGACATTGCAACCGGGGGGCCATGGCTTCCTCATTTTCCAGTCTACAAACGCCTGCCCTTTGACCGAAAGGGCCACATTGTGTAAAAGGTCTACTCACACATAGCCACAGTTATTTGTCATGCTCCTTAAATTTGATAAGATGTAGTTTATGGTTTTGACTACCAATTTTTAGTGTATTCATATGCCTGGCTACTCTTCCCTTACACTTCTCCAATCCTTAGTCCACTACTGGCTGTTCTAAAGCATCCCAATTTTTTGTGAACTTTTGTGGACATTTGAAATTGCAATGCACCTTTTCTAGTGCAATGTTAAGTGAGCTCTAGTTAAAAACTGATACATGCAGGAATGTTTATTTGTTTACACCTTTTAGCTATTTAAGAAAAGGAATGTGGATGTATCAAGAAATGAAACTCCTGGAGATTTTCCTTCACAGTTCATGGGTGATGATGTTAATGTAAGTTGTCTGAATTATGTTTTGTTAATATTATTTTATGTCTTCCAGAATCATCTGGTCTTGTGTAAGGGAAATGGTTTAGTAGTAGTGTTTTACTAAGTCAGCATGCAAAAGTCTGCATTTAGATTTGAAATACCTATTGGCAAATGAACAGATCATATATTTAATTTTCTGAGGATGTCACTTCATGTTAAGCTTTTTGAGAAAGAAGATAGCAGGAAACATCTTTATAGCTGAGCACTTTTATCAAACTCCTTCTTTTACCACACACTTTGCTTTTATGCTATAGCTATGTGTGTCATTGTTGGAAGGGAAAGGTAATAGGTCATTTGTGTCTAACTCTTTCCATTGCTATGTGTGAAAGAGAATTCAGTGATCAACGTTTTCTGTATTTTCTAACTTATATAATTTCAGTTGTAGGAGTATCCAACCAAGGGGCTCTGTTCTCCTGTAAAGCCATTTTAGAATATGTCTTTTATGTGGTAGTATTATATCTGTCATCAATAGGTCTGGTGCTCATATATTGCCAATCATTACCAATGATGACATTGTAGTGCTTGCAATATATGAGAATACATGATTATTTCCATGTCACTGATCATCAATCTTGGGATGCTCAGAGACATACAATATAGCAAGGCTATTCAATTAGGTGCTCACTCATGCACATTTCAAAACTAAGAGCTTAAACTGGGCCACACATTTGTACTCATCAGTGGCTTCATGCCAATTCAAACTCTAATTTGAAATGTTTTGGGCCACTTGGGGATGTCATCTGGGTTGTATGTGACCTGGGGGCAATCATTTTAATTGGTCTTCTGTGTAGCCTGGTTCTCATGTATAGGCAATGATCATAGATGGTCATAGACAGCCTTGGATAGTGAAAACCAAGTGTAATCAAGTGGTGTATTGTTTTGGTTGTTAATGCAATCAATTTCTCACTGGTATTTATTGCAAAGCTACTCCCCTTGAAGAAATGAGGTTCAATATTTTGTGTCGATATTTCAGGCCCTTGCCCTTGGTATAATAGATTTGTGTCAAAGTCATCTTATTCAAAATGATTCAAAGATGTCTATTTGTTGTTGTCCTGATCATACAAGTTAAAGCAGCACTGCAATTTCCAAAGTCTTTACTGAGGCTATTGCAGGTTTTAATTGGAACTTGGGGCATCAATTTATTAGTTTATTACACACAGGTATCGAAGATATTCCCTGAAATGATTGAAGGAATTCACAGTCAGAGCCCACCACTCCAGCTTGCTTGTGCACAAAAGTTCAGAAAAATTTTATCGGAGGGTAAGCAGATTAAGCTAATTTCTTGCTGCATTGAATCCTACCATGTTCAATAAAGAAGGTTTCATTAATTGAGTTGCCGGTGTGCTTAGTGATGGAGTAGTGGTGTAGTCCGTGTGTTAATTATTTTTTTGGTTGATTAATTTACTGGTGTGTAATAGGTTTTTGATATGGTCATGAAAGACTTATATTATGTTGATTTATAGTATAGATAATGAAATAAAGTATAGAAAAAGCTACAATTGTCTGTGGAAGATGGTTATGTTTGTTGCATAAGTTTAAGTGTAGTGTATTCTCTTGTGTTTCAGAGCCGAATCCTCCAATTGATGAAGTGATTGAAGCAGGTGTGATTCCAAAATTCATTGGATTCTTACAGCAAACAGAAAACAGTGTTCTGCAGGTAGATAAACTGATCTGTATGTAACATTGAGAATTATATTTGACTTGAATCTGTCAGCTGTCAAATAACTAAAGATTGTATTGTTGACCAAATGTGTTTTCTGCTTTTTGTTGTTGTCAGTACTGCTCTCCTTTCCATTTATTTCTTAAGCTTCCCTTTGGAAGTGACAAGGTACTCATCACATATGTTTTAGCTTGTGTTGTGTTGATATGGTTTTCCTGTCTTAATCACAAAAGTGATCACAGGGTCACTGTTGCTACATATGTCACCATAGCTGTTATTGGCTTGTGAATATCATTAAAACTGCCCTGAGATTATGTGTGCATTGTGCACCAACAGAGATTTTACACCTGGGCTGTTACTTTGTAGGAATCATGCGTTATTGTTCCTATATGTTGTAGCTAAGATCAGTCCTTTTTTGTTTTATCTTAGAAGTTTTTCTTTTATGCATAAATGTTCTGTACAATGTTGGATTTGAAGTCAACCTATATGAATTTATGATTTGTTTATACATGTGTGATGTATGCTCTTTATGTAAACTTCAATGGGAGTATAGCTATTACTGGCTGTTTGACCTTTTGTTTTAACCTGCACATTCTGGGTTTGTTTGTTGTAGTTTGAAGCTGCATGGGCCCTTACAAATATTGCTTCTGGGACTTCACAGCAAACAAAAGTTATTGTTGAAGCAGGAGCTGTACCAATTTTTATTGCACTTTTGAAATCACCTCATGAAGATGTGCAAGAACAGGTAGGGCTTAAGTGCTTTGTGAATTCAATGAACCTAGGGAGACTTCAATCAGCTCTAGGTCAAGCTGCATGTATGATACTTCTTTTGCAAATTACTTTGAGCTTGAAATTAAATTTTCTGTGAAATGCCGTTTTGGAGTGATTGGTGATGTGATAGATTCCATGTACTCCTAACTAGCTAAAGTTTGAAAGTGTTCACTTTGAACTTGTCCATCAGGGATCCACATTGCTTGAAATCATAGCAAACTCTAGATTGTTGAAAATCAGCTCACATCCACAAAGCAGTGTAGTAGTACAACTGACATTCAATAACTCACTCTCATGGGGAGTCAGAATTTGCTTGAGTTATTGGACAGTGTTTTTGTAGGAAACCTGAGCAACTTGGAATTGAAAGTTTGTTGGAGGTAGCCAATGTTTAAGTTCTCAGGCAGTCAAGTTATTCAATGTCAACTACATATATATCTATTGTAAAAAATAAGCTGTTTGTTGTTATTGGTACTTCATGATATAAGAATTCTATTGCATGTTAGAGAATGAAAACTTATGAGAATCTGATTGTTGTCTCTAGTATGTGTATTAATGGATTCATGGATGTATTCTGATTTAGACCCTATCTATCTTATTTATAGGCTGTCTGGGCACTTGGCAATATTGCTGGTGATAGTCCACAGTGCAGAAATTACGTTTTAGATCAAGAAATCATGATGCCTCTATTGGAGTAAGTTATTGACATATTTCAACAGTATGTTGTGGCCATAACATTGTATATTGTATCAAGTAGATACTACAACTCCCTAGCAGCTGCTGATATATGTGTGTTTTCAGACAGAATACCACAGCTCTGAGAAAATGGTATATATATGTATTATTCATCTGATTGTAATTTGATATATATTTATATGTTGAAAGCCCTTCCCATGTTTACTCCAGGCTTCTTGGGCATTGTACAAAAATATCAATGATTGGCAATGCTGTGTGGTGTCTTTCAAATCTATGTCGTGGTAAAAGCCCTCCACCTGATTTCTCTAAAGTAAGTTACTTATTTTTAAAAATTATTCAATTTCTATTCAAATACATTCATAGACAGAATCACTTGATCAATAAATGTAGAAGTATTCTGATTAACGTTTTTATTATCTGCACCTTTCAGGTGTCACCATGCTTGCCAACACTGGCTCGTTTACTATTCCACAGTAATGCGGACGTTTTGGCTGATGCATGCTGGGCTATTGCATATTTATCAGACGGCCCCAACATGAAAATTCAAGCTGTAATAGATGCCGGTGTGTGCAGAAGACTAGTTGAACTCTTATTGTGAGTATTATGCTTCAGATTTTCCTGATGAAGAGCAAATTTCAGTTAATTCAATATGGGAAAAAGCAACTACGTATAGCCTCTTCTGCAAGCAGTGAATAATCTAGTTTGTGTTATGTTTGTACCTTGGTGAATGCGGGGATGTTATTGATCCTCTACTTCATTTTACTATCAAAGTCTACTCATTCATATAGATCCTTTGCATTTACAAGGTCATTCCTTTGTTCAATTTGAAGGGGGTCTCCAGTGTAGATTTTCCCGAAAAAAATTAAGAACGAGAATAATACTCTATGAAAACTTTTCTCTCATTCCAATAAGTAATAGATTTTACTTGCTATCCTATAATTGCTATCCTATAATGTTACCAAAGGTTCCGTTATATTACTCGACTGATATATCATTTTGCCGATCTCACATTGAAAACTTGGAGTACTACACTCTCCCCCCCCCTTAATTAGGTATGCCTCTGCGTATATAGCAAACTTGTGTATTGATATTTTATATCATGTTTTAGGCACCATGCTACAAATGTTGTTTCTGCAGCTTTAAGAGGCGTTGGGAATATTGTAACAGGGGATGATGTTCAAACACAGGTATCGATTATCCTACGTAGTTTGCACAGTATGTTAGCTCAATCTTACGTGATTATGTTAATATGGATATGTATTCAACAATCATTGGAATAGCAGTGGACCCTGTTGTCTAGGCTGATCATCACTGTGTGCTAGCGCAAACGCAATAAAAAGAATGGAAGCTTGGTAACTTGAGCCTGAGATGCCGTTATGGATTCAAGAGTGTCCTTGGCATACTGGTATTGAGCAGAGATTAAGCTGTGTGTTGGTGTGGGTTTACTGCCTCCTTTCTCTTCATCGCTTGCTTTTAAAGCAAATTTGCGTACAGTTTCTCTCGAGCATCGGTGCGTATCGTCCCATGAGTATTAAAAAGAATTCCAGCCTTTCATGCAGGCTCTCAGTCTCCTTATATTTGGACTGAAGTCTGAATGGGCTCCACCTTGGTCTTGTGTCCATTTTCACTTGAAGAGATTCACCTTGTTCAGCTTTCATGTTGACTTCTAGGTTATTTTGAATTGCAATGCTCTCCCTAACTTGCTGCATTTACTTGGGAATGTCCGGGAGACAGTTCGGAAGGAGACTTGTTGGACAATTTCTAATATTACTGCCGGTAACAAGCAACAAATTCAGGTATGTCATTTGTATTATTGTGGCATGTACTGTTCAGCTTCCTGTCGCGATAGATTATCCAATAAATCGGCCTAAATCATTTTGCATACGTTGTGATATGAAAATCAGCCTTTTACTTAGTTATCCTTCAAATGATATTTTTTTACATAATGTTTTGCTCTCTATGGCGTTTTGTATTCGAATAGTGTTGCAATATATATTGAGCCTGTATAGTCTATGAAGCTCGAATTTTTAGGATTTTTACTGATATCGCCTTTACAAAGCCAAGCTTATTTAGGTAATCGTTGTCTCGAAAAAGATCGTATAGAGCCAAACTTGGTTACTACCTCAAGTTTTATTCTGAGAATTGTAGAGGTGGAAGTGACCTTAGAAACCTATTTGGTTTTTGAAAGCAGCGACTGATTGATAGCAGTGATTGATTGATGGCAGTGATTGATTGATAGCAGTGATCGATTGATAGCAGTGATTGATTACAGTAGCGATTGACTAACCTAAAGAAGTGGACCGGAAAATCATATGGAAATTTGATACGAATAGCAGAAGACCATGAAAAGTTTAGATGCATGACATTCAACGTACTTAAAGCACTGGACACACTATGATGATGAGCGATTGACTAAATGCATCATTGCAAATGGTATATCAGGACCTGTACACAACTACAATAGATCCCTTTTGCCTATCTATCTTCGACTTTTTACAATCTACTGTACTCCTACAAGGACATAAAAGTCACAATTTGTTAATGTCTGTAAACTACCGGATCGAATGCTCTAAACAGATCTTTGGCAAATAGTTTATTTCGAACGCAGTTTTTGCAATATAGCTACTTGGCTAGTCGAGTATCTTGTAACTTATGTTGGTTTGGTTTAATTTTGATTTTTATTGAATTTTGCCATTTTAGGCTGTAATAGATGCCAATATCATCCCTGCATTGGTCGACATTCTCTGCAATGCCGAATTTAAAACCCGAAAAGAGGCTGCTTGGGCCATCACCAATGCAACGTCTGGTGGGACTGGCAAGCAAATCAAGTAAGCTATGTTAATCACCTTTATTGCAATCCTTGGACTTGGTCTGAACCAGTATTTAAAAAAGTTCATCACCTTTATTGCAATCCTTGGACTTGGTCTGAACCAGTTTTGAACTCTGCACATTAGATCATTCTCTAGGTATGGTCAGGATTGGTGCCAGAGAACGTATAATTGGAGAGGGAGGGAGATACTTCTGCGACTACAGGCGGAGGAGATAGAAACATTGCGAGAATATTTACAAAATTTTGGTCCGAGCATAGTTGCCCATAGTGGCTTTTAGTGTACTAGAAAAAAGCTTGATTTATAAGCCCAACTGGCCTACAGTCAAATAGCTGTTTAAGTATTGGAGGGCTGCAGTTGTTTTCAAGTCATTTTTCAGGTTTTAAAGTCTTGATCCCATTTTCATTTGCTTCTCAAATCTATTCACAATAAACTCATATAGAGGGAGAATGAATTTCACAAATTTCAGACTTACTTGGTAGCTCCATAAATGAAGCAGACAATGACTTAGGAGCATTTTTGTGTCAGGTACTGGCTTGTATTGATTAGATGCCAATGTTGTATTATCGTTGATTTGTCTTTCGGTCAGGTTTATAGCGTCACAAGGATGCATCAAGCCATTGTGTGACCTGCTATCAGTTATGGACTCAAAAATAGTACTAGTGGCATTAAATGGACTGGAAAATATTTTGAAAGTCGGTGAGAAGGAGGCAAAATCAATAGGGAGTCAAAATAAATATGCATTGGAAGTTGAGGAGTGTTTTGGTAAGTAGTCAAAATTTTCGTTTATCAGATTTGAGTTCTTGTTTTGAGTTCTTAATTTAACATAATAGTTGGCAGTAGTTGTCTGTAAAAATTGCAGTCAATAGTTTCACGGTTTACATATATGGTATGTTTTATCATGATGTATCATGATTCTGGCGTCAGTACCTCTTTTTGTGCCCTTTGAGTGATTTGATTATTGATAGAATGAATTTAATACCACGTCAAGGAATACCTGTTCGCAATCAGTATTTCAAATCGCCTCGAAATGATATGTTGATAAATGGTTAATTCTTCATGCAATAATTGCATAGCCGCGACTCAATAGCTCGAGCTCTAACGGGAAATCCAAGTATGTTCAGTTTATCAAATGTTGGAGTTGTCTGGCATAGTTTTCATATGGGCGACCTAAGGGAGCGGTCATTATATATGGCTGGGGTGGGGACTGAAGAGGAAGTATTATTTGCCCTCAAAAAATTTTACCCCACGATTTGCTTAAGTCAAATTTTCTTTACCCCACCAAAGGAAAACAGTAAAACGAGGCTTCTTGTGCGCTTAGATATGGTGTATGCTTTTACAATACCCATGTGTTCAAAAATGATTCTGCTACCCCACCTAACACAGCCTATTTTTTCAGTTACCCCATCTTCAGTCCCCACGCCGGTCATAAATAATGACCGCTCCCTAAACGAGGGGAACGGACAATTCGTCTTTAGATAGCGAATGTCCGATTCAAGTCATCGAGCAGTCGAGTTATCGTATTTCTGTTGTATTCGACTATTTTTTTCTTGGTTGCATAAATAATTTTGCATGCTTTTCCTAGGAATCGACAAGGTTGAATACCTGCAGCATCATAGCAATGAAGATATTTATAAAAAAGCATATGAACTCATAGATCAATACTTCAAAGAAGACGAATCGATTGAAGTCGATAGCGTGGCACCTCGAACTGAGAATAGTCAGTTTGCATTCTCGCAGGATTTATCCCTACCGCAAGGAGGCTTCCATCTCTAGTCTCCTGCAGTTGTTCCATGCCTTTTGCGGTTTTCGTAAACCCTCCTGCGTAAACCTTCCTGCCTAAGTCTTCCTGCATAAGCCTTCCTGCGCAGACCATGGTACATAAACCTTGCATGGACTTCCCTGCAAACTTTTTCTATGCAAGCTTTTTTTGGACCTGCGTAAACCTTTCTGCATCCATCCCACCTTTCGCTTTCTAGAATTTGGTTCGATGCGTGTGTTACTCTGATATTGCTTGTAGTAGGTTCCATCTTTATATGTCACAATACCATGTCATTTCCATAATGTTTATGAGCAAAATCATTGTCGTCCTGTTATCCACTACTACTATGAGCTCAGGGACGTAGGAAGCATCTAAAAAGTGGGGGGCCAAGTCCTAAAAGGGGCACATTACCACGCCCATTTTGGGCTTCAAAGGGGCACTTTTGCATAGTGCGTTAAAAAGTGGGGGCCATGGCCCCTCTGGCTCCCCCGGTTCCTACGTCCCTGTATGAGCTGTTATCGTATCAGGTTGGCGTTTCTTTGGTAGAATTCTCGTAAGACTTTGGATTACATTTGGTCGTTGGCAGATATAGAGCAATATGTATTTTTCCATATATTAGTGTTATCATAAGTGGGAATTTTGGTTCATTTCATATCCCGTCCCTCGTGTTTATTGTGCCTCACGTTTCACAGCGTTAAGTCCAGGTCTTATTCAGCATTGGAAATTCAAACTATCAGGCTTTTGGAAGACACTTTTTGATAATAAGTTAATAAGAAAGACAGTTGTGCCAACTGAGAAATACCTTTTACACATGACAATCGCGTGACAATACTCTCAAGACTTTTGATAGGACATGTATTGTACAGTACATCCTGCAATTTGTTCAAGTAGACTCACGAGTAAATACAATCCATTACATTCCCGTATAGCCTCGCTTTGCATTCCTTGTATTTCAAAGAAAGGCGTGTAAGATCACATTCGATGCCCACCGTTTACAGAGTAGTTTAACTAGAAAGTAAAGCGTTATTTGTACATATCTTACTGACCAAGAGCCAGGATTGTTTTTTGTATTTTTTCTTTTGTGATAAATCACAATAGCGACTTATCTTTGCCAGCAATATGAGTATTGTTGTAAACATAAATCGTAATAGATCTATGAAAATTGATATCTTTTTTGGAATTGCTATTAGAAAGACAAGTTAGATGACTCAGTTATTTAAATTATTTTGAGACATATTTTTCATTTTATAAGTTTCTATTTCCTATCATTTACATGTTTAGATTATTTGATTTACCTATTGAATTGAATATCCGTGTGATTTGTATTACAGTAGAGCTAGAGTTGCTGCCCGAAGCTGCTCCCCGATAGTGCAGAGACACGTTCTTCTTCTCGACAGATTTGTTCAGCTTGGGGAATTAGGAGCTGAATTTAGAGTTAATTAGTGCTGTGACAAAACTGGAAAAGGAACGGTGCTAGACTTGCATCTAGAACTTGTAGGACGATCAGCATTTTTCCTGACTTTTCCTTGCATTTGTTGCGAGGAAGACGGGTCTGTATGATCGACTTCGTCATTGTTCTTCACGTGGAATAGATTTCTGCTTGAGCCTGACTTATTTACACGACAAGCTCTTCTTCTGTTGCCGACTGATAGGCTTCTATTCTATATTGTTAGTTACAAGTAGCAAAAGGTGGAATATTCCGGTGTTTTTCCATTTCAAACTAAGCTTGCCGGAAACGATCATGACAAAATTGAAGTTCAAATAGATCTATTCAGAAATGTAAATGCTTATAAGACTAATCGACAGATCACCGTTTAATTTTTGCATGCTATTTGCCTCGTGTTGCTTACAATGTCGAAGTTTATCTGTCCTGTCTTGTTGTAATGTATATATTTATATAAATATATATCCATTTGAATTTATCAACTGCGGCTTTTGAATATTATCTACCCTAACTGTTCTATATGAAATTCTTTTCCTGTAACGATAGATTGAGCGATTCCGTTGAGCTACGGAAAGGTAGCATTAATTTGAAACAAGCAGGCATGACCGAAAGTTCTGACGATAGAATGATGAGATGCATTTTCATATGCAGATCATTATCATCATTATCATCACAATCATCCTGTGTACATAATACATAGCAAACTATATGCAGCAACGCAGAATTGGTAAATGGTCTCTAAGTTAACTTACTTGAACGCTCTGTTCATAAGGAGCCCAGCCCAGGGCATAGTTAGAGTTCCTTATTTTGACTGCAACGTATTGAAACGGCTTCTTACTCCTCTGTTGTTTGCAGTGATAAAGATATTCTACATTGAAAAGTTCACTTTAAGGGGGTATTGTCTTTAGTACTACATGTTCTTTAAATTTTTGACCTGCCGTACATGTGGGTTCCCGAGAAAGTAGTTCCCTTCAAAAAACCGTGCATGAAAAGTAGCAGCCTCGTTTCTTTAAAGCATGTATAGTTTAAGGATAAGTTACATCAAAAGCATTCGTTTTCATTTCAACTCTTGCTTTCTCTTTTGGCATATCATTAAATGACTTCCAACCTCAAAGGTCCCAAAAAGTACATCGAATTAGTTGCAAACTACATATAAGCAATCGGGCGACCTCAGAAAGGAGCATGGGTACGATAATCGTTTGTTCTAAAGCTTTTTGATTCGTTCCCAGCTCCCTTCATATTGACATGCCAGCTGCTGCCCAGTCCCTTTGAAAACAATCGCACACGTTTGTGCCCAGTCTCTCTTAGTATGGCCGGGAGGGAAACGTACACCCTAAGATACATTTTTAATTTTATATGTTTTACAGTAAGATAGTATAAATCAAGGCCATTAGCACGGGAAATTGTAGAATTGACAATTGATACAGATACGAGAATGGCATTTATATTTTTTGAAGGCAATGTCTCCAAAATCTACTTGCTGAAATCGCACTATTTACTTTTTATTCAATGCGAGGACATCATTTACTTTTTCAAAGTTTAAATGCAGATCGGTAAATCCTAAGTTTTCAAGCAGAAATATGTAGAATTTACTAAAATCATACGAGGGCAGATGCCAACATTCATATGAAACTTGCTGTGACTTACATGTACCGTGAATTTTGAAAATGCACCTTGTAAACTCAGCTAGATCTGTCTTCTTATTTTTATCTCTGATTGTTCAAGGGGAAAAAGCAATGTCGATGTTAAGTTCTATTTGGTTCTCTTACTTGGAGCTACCTCGTTACGAGAACACTGGATGCCTAAAATGCAGAAATACAGATGATATAGAAGGCGTACAGCATGTGCCTGAATACACAGAGAGATGCATGCTTTGTAGTAAAGTAAACAAAATTTAGAGTACCGAACTTCTCAAATAAGTGAATCAAAACATCACATTGCTTGAATGAATATGTTGTAGTTTGAAAAGTTTTTGAATCACGTCGTCTTTGAAGAAAGTACATCATATTTTGAAGGCCCTTTCACTCAACATAAATCCTGCTTTTAACGGCGTCATGAAAAAGTTAGTACTTAGCAAAGACAGTAAAGGAGTCATAGTTGCAAATATGTATTACAGCCTTTCACTGACCATGCTCCTACACGACATCCATTGTTGTATTACTAGTTACGAACTGTATTCCTTTTTTTTCTACAGTGGTCCAAGAAAGGAGACAACTTGAGTAAAACGCATTAAGAATTAAAATCTTCGTATTGAGACATTGAAGCTAGAGTATATCAAATAAGGAGGAGGTTTATTGATAGTTATTTCCCAGTTTTTCATTTTTTCTGGTTATTTCTTGTACAAGTTTTAAAGCAAGAGGGAAAAAGTTTCTGGTAATATAGTTAGTTCCAAGTATGAACAGCTACCCCCGTGACAGGACGGTGCTAGTTTTGCTTGCAGTCAAACGAGACTGAATGGGGAACTTGGGTCTTGAGGGAGCTGATTACTGAAAGTCTGGAGCGAAGAGTTGCAAAGGTACACCAAAGCTAGTGTATGATGGGAGACAGGTCAAGAAGAAATAATAGCAGCAATAACCTTCCAGCAGATATACCTATTCTGGCATCGGATGGACAGTATCTCAGCGCCGTGAGTAGCGCAAGAATGCTCCTTGTTGTTACAGGCAGATGGGCCTACAATTTGCACAATGCCCGCGAAAAAAATATAGTGCACTTTTTTTATTCTGTTCTTTGATGATTGCCATAAAACTTAAGAGTTTTGAGTGCATTATTGTCATTTCACAATGACGGACACTTTGGCCTCAATTTTTGTACTGTACAGCATCTAGACTGCAAGGTCCAAAAATTTTGATGGTGGGGACTGGAGAGTTAGTGAATACCATATCCTTTTTGTAAATTGTGTAATTGAACTGTGAAGATAAGCAAAGTTTTTGCTCTGAGGTCGTTATTTTCCATCGTGGTTTAGTCACAGGAGCTGACAGTGATGTTGTTGTGAGTTAGAGCAAGAGTATTATATCTATAAAATTTGCCAATTTGTTTGTTGAGGAGTAATAACTTTGCAGATGTGAAAGTTTGTTAGACATTGCTGCTGTAGGTTTATTGTTTTCGTTTGTAGCTGCATCCAAAATATTTGCATACAAACTCAACAAGTCATACATGGCCCTTTAGTGCTGTTGCAGAGCTAATTGGTAATCAGTCATTTTGAGGTTGTATCCAACTGTACAACTAAGTGCTTGAAATTTTATTTTGAGCCTGCTTTACTGTTGTGTTCTGTTGATGAATTATGAGTTAATTTGATCTAAAAGTCTGCATATGCTTGAATTAGATACACCTAGCCACACTGTATTCCATAATTTTTCTGTCCCAAAGGTTCATGCTAGAACTTTTTGATGAGAGGAAAATTGGACAAAAATTTTGTGTTTGGCTTCCAATATATTCACACTAATTTACATGACCAGGCAAAAATATAGGGGAATGCACCAAATTATGCGCATATTAGCAATGGTATCTTCATGCCAAAAGTCTCTCGCAGGAAGGGTATGGAATGTGATGAGGACACCTAGCATGTGCACTCTTTAAAATACCCTTTTTTCTATGAAAAGTGATGCCATATGTTTTGATCATTAGAGACTCTGCTACATTATGTGGATGGTATAGGTTTACTATGCCTATACAGGGGCTGAGCAGTAACATTTTGGGTGGGAGGAAGGCTTAAGTGCATAGATCAAAATTGCAGGGATATAGAGGGTTCTTAAAATAGGCACCAAAGTTTACTTGCTGTAAAAAGTGGAAGAGTACATTCTCCAAGCCTCCCAGCTCCACTGCCCTTGGTATAGTCAAGAGAAGAATGATGGTAGCAATTTCAAGAAAGATGCATATATTAGATTATCAAGTGTGATCACATACCAATTCATTATAGGAAGTTAGTACTAATTCACATAAAGAAGGTTACTGAGAGAGGCAGGGCTATTAAGTTACAGAACTATATCCTAGTGGTATTTCTTTATAACATGGACTTATCTACAGTGTTACAGAAAATGGTTATGGGGTCATGTGAAGGATTTGTATAGTTGCATTTAATAGTGTCACATAACTGGGGAAAATTTTATTTATAAAGTGAAAACAGGGGTAGGAGTTGAAGTACTTTTTTGGCTAGAGGCCTGAGATTTCTTATCAGTTATATATGTTACTTATCTTATCTCCATAAATTTTGATTGCTTGATGCTGCTAATGAACTGACCCCTCTTATTTTGGACTAGATAATGCCTATGACCCTGATGTAGATGCAAGACAACTATCCATTGATGTGAGAGACTTACGGGGACACCGGTTATTGACATTAACAGACAATGGATCTGGCATGATGCCAGATAAGCTGTACAAGATGGTTAGGTAATGTTAATCTGAAGGTACTTTTTCTTGATTTATCATGGACACAGGCAATTTAGGAATTCTACAGCTTAGAAATGTAATGGGGTTTGTTCAAATGGTTCTATGTTGAAGTTTTGTGTAGTAGCAATATTAATTTTTATTAGGCCATAGAGTTTATTAATCATATTCTTTAAAAAACACGTAGTTCAATATTATGATGTTTAATTTTTCAAACTGTTTTTTGCAGCTTTGGATTTTCAGAGAAAGTAAGTGCAAAGTCCTTATTATAGAATTGGGCAACCTGAACTTGCAATTTCTCAAATTCTTTGATAGCCCTTTGGTTCTGGTAATGTTGGATTTATGGATGACATTCCATTTTATCAGTACTGTAAATCCTCAGATTTGGCCCCCTCTTAGAAGCTCCCCACTAATAAGCCCCTAATCTAGACCAGCAAATTGTTAATTAGCCCTTTCAAATATGCTCCCATCACAGATGATGAAGATTATACTAACCTAGTATTTAGGCCATTCTGTTTATATACTATGAATAATTTTATTAGTCCTTTTACAGACTTTTGAAAATGAGTCATCAATACTCTGATTTGAGTTACTTATTTGTTGGTGTAAGGACATTGATCACATTAAGAGTTCCTGATAATCATGATAGGGATGATCCTGCTTAATTTTGAAATGAACAAGAGCCTGTAGTCACACCTGAATTATCAATGGGTTTGTTTTGGTTACTAGATTGCTGTTGGAGATCACCACCCTGTTGGCCAATATGGAAATGGTTTCAAGTCAGGTTCCATGAGACTGGGCAGAGATGCCCTAGTTTTTACAAAGGCAGAAACACGGTGGACCTTAGGCTTCTTATCACAGTCATATCTGGAAAAAATAAAATCTAATACTATAATAGTTCCATTTGTAACATGGGATCCTAAAAAGTTCAGTATCCTTTTCATTATTTGTTGTAGTTTACATTGATTATTGATTTTGCAGCAAGAAATAATACAGTCTAAGGAATACAGTAAAAGTGATAGTGGTTTGGCACTGATTTTCCAAGCAATAACTCTGTGATCAATAGGTTTTCCATTCCAGATTGTCAATTCTTAAATCTATGAACTTCTATGAATAACTTAGAAATATTTTTTATTTTGAGACTTTATCTTTAACAATTCATTCAGCTCTGATTGGTTCAGAAAGTGGTGGGAGAAAGTCATTGACACAAATTTTGGAATATTCAGTTGTATCAACTTTGTCTGAAATCAAAGATGAGTTCAGGTACATCACAGGGCCAACTGGAACACATATAATTATATCAAATCTCAGGAAACGAGGCGATGGGAACAAGTATGAGCTGGACTTTACCACTGACAGCAGTGATATCCGTATCCCTGATGATTTGGCAGACACAGATGAGTCAAGATATAAGCGAGAACAGAGACAGGACCATATTCCATTGTCAGATTATTCTCTCAGGGTAATTCGCTTTCCATTCACAATGTTTTTGTCATGTCAATATATGTGTTTCCTATGGTCATTCAGAAAGCAATGCTTTGTGCCATCATATGTCAGATGATCTTGGCCAACCTAGGGAGTATGTGGTTTTTTGTTCAAGAGGGATCATGGATAGTCTGAATTCTTAGTGTACGGAAATTTTAGGCTAACATTCTAAGATACTAGTTTTTACAGTAGTTAGACAACTCTTATTAGAGATATTGCATTGAATTAATTTGGATTGTTGTGATCTTTTTGGGTGATTATTATCACAATCAAATAAGCATTGCTTTGTTCTTGTAGGAATCTATGTACATCTTAAATCAGCTCAGTCATGGTTCTAGAAGTGAATTAATATTTCAAGATAGCAATCTGACAAATATTTGCCGATCAGTAGGGCTGTGGTTTCTTCCTTCAAGCACATTATAGCCTATAGCAAATGAAAAATTAATATTAAAGTCATATTTTCTTATCATGTGGTTAAGGGTTTGATGTTTTTTTCTTCTAGGCATATTGCGCTATTTTGTACCTGAAGCCAAGAATGCAGATCATCCTGAGAGGCAAAAAAGTAAAGACGCTTGTCATCGCAAAGAGTCTTGCTAAAACTGAAGTTGACCTTTATACACCTACAGGATGTGTATCCTTGTTCATTTAACTTTCCAGATATTCTAAATCAAATTGGATTGGATTGATCTTTATTTGGGATTGTACACTTGTCTGGTTAATATGGTTGATCTTGGTGAGGAGGATACTAGGTAGATAAACAAAACACAGTACATAAGTTTCGTATCATAGAATGGTGCCAAATTGTGCAGTAGAATGAATAACTCATTCCAGCTAACTGCTTGTTATGAGCTGACGTAGTGTTGTGCTTGAGAGTAACTGGCTTGCCCCATATGTGATTCCATACATTGGGGAGTGCCTGTTAGAGAATGCACTTATCCTGGGCGGGCAGCATAGTGAGATAGGATGGCCGATTCCTTTGCTCACCACCTTGAACTCCCATGTTGCCACCGGGTACCCATGTGATTGTGGATGTGCAGTGAGTGAGCGTCTAACCACTGACATGTCATACATCAGTCAGGCACTCTATCCAGCTGGCCACTCACCCACTCGGCCACTTGCTTGCTTTAGAATAGGGTAGCTTTACCTTGTGTACAACTGTTGCCCTTCTGGCATCCTGTCAAATGTCTCCTTAATGCTAGCAAGTCAAGACCAGTTAAAATAACATTTGGTTTCAGTCAAAACAAAAATCACTATGGCATCATGATGTACAATCGAAACAGGCTGATCAAACCTTATGTCAGAGTTGGGTATCAGCTGAAGGTTGGTTAAGTGTTTTTTGTTGTTGTAAATACAGTATTGCACGAAAGAGCGGGAACATTCTTTAGTATGCTAAGTACTAAAGTTCTTCAATACTCTCTTGTACAATAGCAAGGTTTTGTAATGCCAAAAGACTACTCACATATAAATACAATATCTTAGAGTTTGGCCAGTTTTCTATTGTCCGCTCCAACTGCTTTCCTGTCGTTAGTTAGTAGTACTATCACTGATGTGTACCAGGAAGACATATACCAAACGTCTATTCACCCATTTTTTTGTAATCTATCTTGAAAGCTTTTGTGTGAAAGCTGGTTCAAAATAGAGCTGAAGAAGGGTTGTTTATCAGCTGTATGTATCACTGTTTTGAGAGGAAGATAGGTTGTAAAATTCTGGTTGCTCCTCACAAGAGAATGGTTTTGTTTGTAGCCTAATGCCCTTGGAGTTGGTGTAATAGGTGTGATTGAATGCGACTTTTTGCAACCAACGCACAACAAGCAGGATTTCGATCAATCAAAAGCATTTAGGTATGAGTCAATTGTGTTTTATTCGATGTTCATATGGGTATATTTGAAAGCAGTTGTAAAACAGATAAGCGTATCTTCTATTCCTCTCATAGCTGTATATCCGACCGTCTTTCGAGGAGTGCCAGATTCAGTAAGATAGAAATGCATGCAGGGCGACAAGATAGTTAAAATTCTCAGGACTCAACTGTTGTAATTGGCAAGCTAACTATTTAAACGACTTATTAGGTTCTAAGCTAGAATGTTAACAGTACTGGATAGTGGACTTTCATTTGCTTTTTGTTGTATTCTACAGCTCACTAGATGGGAAGTCGGTTTCCAATAATGTTATTGCGATTTCTTTTACGTTCCTCTTGTTCTAAAAACTACGAATTTGTTACACTATGAGTTTTCATAGTTTTATGTGATACTTTTATTCAATTTGGATCGGTCAGTTGCTCGATATCCCTGTTTTTTGTTCTCTTTTCAATAACTTATTCCTCTTCTCGTCTTAGAGCGTGCATGGCAGGACTTGGACGGAAACTTAATGAATACTGGTGAGAATTTTTGAACTATCATGAAATGAATATAGGATGTTTGTAATATTTTTGGAAAGGGATTATAATATGCGAATTAGTTTTTAAGTGGACTAACATTGTGTTCACTTGCATTGGGTTTTGAATTGAATGGATATAAGAATGGTAGATGGGGGCTTCCCAAGCGTGATTCATCTCGAAATAGCGTGGTTCGTGTTTCGTGTATCACTCTTAGAAAACTGTTTGAATTTTGTTTTTATTTTCTGGGATTTTTTGCTATTGATTTTTGTGACTTTTAGTGTGATTTTCGTTATTATTTTGTGAAATTGTGATTTTTTCACAAAGTGTACGAGATTCTTCCTTGTGATGTGCCCCTCAGTTTATCTTATTGCTCTGAGTTTCTTCTGGAGTGATTCCTTTGATCTGTGCTTTTATCTATTAAAGGGATTCCTTTGATCTGTGCTTTTATCTATTAAAGTGATTCCTTTGATCTGTGCTTTATCTGTTAAAGTGATTCCTTTGATTTGTGCTTTTATCTATTAAAGGGATTCCTTTGATCTGTGCTTTTATCTATTAAAGTGATTCCTTTGATCTGTGCTTTTATCTATTAAAGTGATTCCTTTGATTTGTGCTTTTATCTATTAAAGTGATTCCTTTGATCTGTGCTTTTATCTATTAAAGGGATTCCTTTGATCTGTGCTTTTATCTATTAAAGTGATTCCTTTGATCTGTGCTTTTATCTATTAAAGTGATTCCTTTGATTTGTGCTTTTATCTATTAAAGTGATTCCTTTGATCTGTGCTTTTATCTATTAAAGTGATTCCTTTGATCTGTGCTTTTATCTATTAAAGTGATTCCTTTGATCTGTGCTTTTATCTATTAAAGTGATTCCTTTGATCTGTGCTTTTATCTATTAAAGTGATTCCTTTGATTTGTGCTTTTATCTATTAAAGTGATTCCTTTGATCTGTGCTTTTATCTATTAAAGTGATTCCTTTGATCTGTGCTTTTATCTGTTAAAGGGATTCCTTTGATCTGTGCTTTTATCTATTAAAGTGATTCCTTTGATTTGTGCTTTTATCTATTAAAGTGATTCCTTTGATCTGTGCTTTTATCTATTAAAGGGATTCCTTTGATCTGTGCTTTTATCTTTTATCTATTTATTTATTAAAAGGCAAGAAAAGAAAGGGGCAAGCAAGTCGAGTTCAAGTAGTCAGCAACAAATCACTGAAGAAGCTGAGTCGTACGTATTGTTAATCATTTTGTCTTCTGTTTTCTGTCGTTTTTTGATACAGTTACTATGGCCTAGTTATTGCCACCAAATTTTGAAAAGGCCTGTCCACGTTTTAGAAGTGTTTCTGACGAACCATGAAATGGTTGACCATTTTATGATGGCCAATTCACTGTATGTTGCAGAAAACCGTAAAATGAAATATATTTTGACATGTCATATTAAATATTGCAGGACACTTCTATTTCTGGATTTGCTTACACTCTACCATGAAAAATAGTGTACTGTCACTTTGGTTTTCCAACAGATTTATTAAAGTTGACGCAGGCCTTTTTCTGCATATTTTACCCTCAACAGTCTCAATGAACTTGAACTTTTTCATTTACGCGTTGTTTTTTATAAATAGCTTTTTTCCCAGTATTAGAACTTTCTTAGCTTTTTGATGATTTCAGTACTAGAACTTTTTTAGGATTTCCTAAGCAAGATTCCCACACAATTTGTTATTAATGTCCCATTCCCAAGGGGTGAAGTGTTTGATTCATTATGTCATTTACCTCAGTATAATTCAAAATATTCCTCATCTGCTTAATTACCATTCGACTTTGTTCAGATTCTTACCGGATCAAAAATGGGTACAATGTGATAACATGAAATGCTTAAAGTGGAGAATTTTACCCGACGATACCAATCTGGATTCATTGCCTGATAAGTGGTATTGCAAGGATCATCCATTGCCTGAATGGAGGTCGTGCGACATCCCAGAGAAGCTGGAAGATGAGCAAGAGATAGTAACACCATATAGAAAGGAGGTTTCTAAACAACTGTAAGTTGTATTCAGTCTATTCAAGCATTTGATGACCGTATCGTATGCTATTGGACGTAGATAACAGGTACTTGTTTTTGGTCATTTTGTACATCATGATCTTGTGGTACAATAGCTTCAAACTCTCTTCTCTACGCCAGTCACCCTTGGGTTAGCGTTGGATCTCTTTGATCATGTTCCACTTAGTGTATACATTTGAAAATGCATGGTATGTTTATGTAGAGACTTACGGTAATAAGAAGTTTGTTACCTTTCAGAAAAAAGGAACAACAGCAGAAGAGGAAACAAACGGAGACCTCGGTAAAACGTGCTAACGAATTGCAACAAATGGTACATATCGAAGTTGTTATTAAGTATATTATTCTCTTTGCATTTGTTTTGGGATTGTTAATCGATTTAAGTCCATACTTTAGAACGTGGTTGGGTAGGTTGGAATCGTGAAAAGCTTCGAAACAATTGATTTTTAACCTTTTTTACGTGTTATAGACCTGTAAGCATTAAATTCAAGGAAAATTGAAGAATACTCAATGTTATATGTCTGGAAATAAAAGAAATTGCAAAAAGGAATGTGTAAAGGAAGAAGATTTTTTATGGTACTTCTTGTCATTGAGTGCAGTCTATAAAGCATTTAAGGATAAAAGCTGTCGATATATTTGACATGTACTTGATAGTTATGACCTTCTGCACCTGTTTCTTGAGGAAGGTTTAATTAATTATCCGAGTTAACAGGGCTCTTCGTATTATTCCCTAAGGTTGATAAGAAAGAGAAAGAGCTCGAAGAGGAGGTGAGGTTTGATTATGTAGTTTTTACTCTCATTTAAGCTAGAACCCAACTCTGTAACTTTTAATACAGCATATCAAATTTCACTCATGTTTCGCATATTGTCCTAGTTTGGCATCTTTGAGGTGGGAACCGCAGCTTTGCAATAAATTTTAAGACCATAACTACGACAAAAAGTGAAACCATTTTATCATTGATTTTTAATTCCACATATTTCCAGAATTGACAAGTCCAGTGACAAATGTCACATTCAGTTGTGACAGTTCCATGTTGAAAAGGTTTTGACCCATACTTGAGTCACCCTTTGTTAGAGCGGGAAGTGTGACGAATGTATATATCTATAATATATATATATATATATATATATATATATATATATATATATATATATATATATATATATATATATATATATATATATATATATATATATATATATATATATATATATATATATATATATATATATATATATATATATATATATATATATATATATATATATATGGGCTGGAAATCTTTGTTTGGCATCTTTGTTTTACAGCAAATCCCTGTAACGTTTGTTACTCGAGATAATCGTTAAAGCATTTGATGTATCGGGTATCATATAGACAAATGCTTCCTAGTTTGGCTCTAGCTTTAGAAAAAATATTGCATCAAATTGAAGATTACTTGCAATGAACCTTTCCTCCTTCAATCACCACGTCCAGTTTGCGTTCCTCACATTTCATTTTACCGTATTGTTAATTTTGCTGTTTGATAGAGTAAAGATACAACTGAAAAACTGGTAATGCCCAGTAGGTATGAAGTATTTTCTCTTTGCTGGATAGAATGATCAAGGAAGCTTGATTCTCTCTCTTTAGAAAAGAAGACGAACGCAGAATGAAGCTAGAGCAAAAGCACGCGAAGGCGAAATCCAAAGGTAGTGCCTATGGAATAGTATGTTATGATTAGTGGACAAAAATAAGTTGTAATTGTCCCATGATTTCTACTGACTTGTTGTCTGTCAAATAAGTTTTACCCCTACTATTATTGTTCCATTGAATTTAGGTTGAGGTTGGAATTGCAAAAGAAATCGGAAAATTCAAACGCGTCAGTTGATACCAAGGTTTTGTATTACCGCTTGTAACATTTTTGTTATTCATGTATGTTTCACGACATTGCAGATTTTTGCTTTTCTATTTCCATCTGTTTTCTTGTTTGCGTGTGCTCTTTCTTGTAATCCTACTTTACCCAGTGCCAATATTTGATCTGATAGAAAACTATGCCGTCTTGATTTCAGTCCACTTTGTTATGATTCTTTTGCTCTCTTGGCATATTGGCTATCATGTGCGATGAGTTTTTCGGCTAAAATTTGTCTTCAGTGCATGCAGATGGGTCCGTTACTTTTTAGCATTTACGTCTGATTTTTAGACACCAACAAGATCTATCGGTGCAGCTAGTACCACACCAAAACCAACACCAAGACAAATTGCTGCAGCAAACGATGTCCTCAAAGCTAACGGAACAAATTTAGCTTTATTGTCTAGAGCAAATCCATCCTCTTTGGTTGTGATACACAGAACAAACAATAAATCACTACAGTCATTGTCAGTGCCCAGTCCCATCACAAATCCAGTACCTTCACTATCGGCAACTCCCGTCACTGCTACAGCAGCCACCCGCGCGACAAGACAGAGCATTAACCAGGCTATGAAACTAAGGTTACCTTTTACAACAAGAAGAACAGCGCAAGCTGTTACTGCGACAGAGTCTATTGCTACCCCGAAGGCGGCCACAACAGTACTTACCAGGCCAATCGTCTCACCGACCGTGTCAGCGGTAGTAGCTTCACCATCACAACCTCTCATTCAGGTACGGCTCTTTCTGTTTAGACGCCACGCAGGTTTATGCACTTTGACTTTGGCTCACGAAGAGATTTGTTATACGTGTAACAGAAGATTTAGGATCCATTAGTTTGGCGTGGCAAATGCTCACCACACCACCATGTGGTAGGATGACAACTTGTATGACATGGTTTCTTGTTAAATAAAGGGTTTTTGCAAAATTTGTGAAGGGCAACGGTTTAATCAGACTTCTCAGCAATATTTTCCTCATTGGGATATTTAAATACACTGTAATACCTTTTCCGTTCTACTATTATTGTGCGAAAGTTTTCTTGTAGAATATTGGTTGATTTTTTGTTATATATCTATTTCTTATAGTGTTTTGGGTAGTATTTTGTTTTTATATACTATATTATTTTATATATAGTATAATTAAGTATAGTATGATTTTGTATAATATAATGTAATATAATTTAATGTAATGTAATGTAATGTCATGTAATGTAATGTAATGTAATGTAATGTAATGTAATGTAATGTAATGTAATGTAATGTAATGTAATGTATTATACTATCATGTAATATAGTATAATATAATACAGCACAATATAATATGATATAATGTATTATCATATTATATAATATAATGTAATATAATATAATATAATATAATGTAATATAGCATAGTATAATATAATTTATATGATATAGTGTAAATACAGTATGATATTTATTTATAATGTAATAAACTGTAATATATAAATATATATAACGTACTTTATTGCATTTATTATATTTCATGGTATTGTATTACTTTATGTTATGTTATGTCATATTATATTGTATGATATATTATTATATTTTATTATATTATTATTTTGCTACATTATTACATTATGGTTTTTTCTACTGGTTACAACATTCATTTTTTGCACTCTCAGAATTTCATTAACTCGGCGTTCTTTGAACATTCGAACAACCTTAGACAGTATGATTATTTTGGAGTAATATTCAGTCAATGTTAAGATTCTGTGTCTTTTTTAGCCCAAAGGGCAGGCTGCCCCTGGCACTACAACAACGCCAACAAAAACTAGCGCAGCGACCCCCCAGGTGATATCATTAACGGGGAAAAATCAAATATCGGTTACCAACACGCCTAGCTCATCAACCGGGGGACCGCGAGTTTATAGATTTGTAGTGACAGATCCAAAGTTAAGCGGTAGTCTGAACAAAATGAAACCCAGTGTGACGGCATTAGCACTTCGGCCTGCTACCCCTGTTCATATTGCTAATTCAACAGTGGTAACAACGCAGCCTCAACCAAAAGTATCACCCCCATCTGCCGTGCCTAAAGAGACGACTATGACGAGCAAGCAATTAAAAAGCGAGCCATCTTCAAATGCGATCAGTCATCAATTAGCACAAATTGGTATTGATGCCATAGCTGCACAGGCGCATGTGAGTATATCATTTGTTCTCTCGCATCAGTCACTTTATTTGGCGCAAGTTACCCATATGGTAATCGGCCGATTGCAGCCTAATAATTTTGATTTGTGGCTATTTAGGCTTTTAAGGATTGCTGATAGGGATCCAGCGAGTCCATTTTGTTTTTCATGGTTAGCGTCATTGTATTATACGTGCTTTACTTGCTAATTGGCATCTTTAGTGAGAAGGATTTTGGGACATATCGAAGTGAATGCACCTTGAAAATCAGCAGTTGCTCAAGGTGTACTCCCTCCTCCTAACGTATGAAATCAAAACAAATCAAAACAAATCAAACCGAACCTTATATAAATCTAGGTAAATAATCTGCTTTCCCAGCTCGTATTTTTGGTTGGGTACGTTGGTGAAATCGGCCACCAGTTCCTCCCTCCTTTGCCCTTCCCTGCACTTTCTCACATTGGACGCAGGTTACAGAGAATAGCTCTTACATGAGTTTTTAATCTTCCATGAGATCTTTCTGTTAGAGAGCCGTACTGACGAATATATCAAAGAAAGCGTAGTATTTTTGCGAGTACCACCTGTCTGTAAATAATTTTGTTGACGATAATTCTCTGTGATATTAGGATATGGTTCCATCAATGGCAATTGCAACAACAGTACCATCAAGACAAACTTCTTACATGGTTGACGGAGAAATGACAACTAGAAGTCAAGCCAATGTCAATAGCACTCTTGCAAATGGAGAAGTTAGTGGTTCTACCAAGACAAGGTATTCTTACTTTTTGATAGAAAGTAGTCTTCCCTACTTTCTCATCTTTTCTTTCGTTAAATCAACTGCATCAAAATTGTGTCTCAGTATCTAATACATGGAGCAATGTGCCTAAGACTCAAATGCTACAATAGTTAATGGCAAAGTGGCTTCTTCTGAGTTCTCTTATTATTTTTTGAGCATATATATATATATTTGTATATATATGTATATGTATTTCTATAGAGTTATTTATTTAGTTATTTATTCGTTTATGTAATAAGTGACTGAATTTCACTGAATAAATGAACTGCAAGTGGGTGACTGTTGTTGATTATCAGATTAAGTACGCTCCCCTTTGCTTTTCAGTCCAATGCTTTGCACTCCGGGGTCGAAGAGAAAGGTAATTGAAGTAAACGATGGAGATGATGATGACAGTGATGATATACAAGTGATTGGGGCAGCGAAGAGGGTGAAAAGAGAAAAGAAAATTAATGAAAATAGCAACCGACGATCAGATAGTGAACCAAATACAAGCATGAACGGAAGAACAGAGAGCGAAGTTGTAGAAGAGGATTTACAGAACACATCGTTGGAAAGAACGAGGAATATGCTTCATCAGAGAAGCCAGCAGCTGAGAGAACTCCGCATAAGTATTTGCCAACTGTTAGGTCTACTCGTTCCAGAGATTAATCTTCCACGGCCAGAAACAATGCCATTAGATGATAATACTATCGATGTTTTGCTAAGAGATGTTCTAGATGCAAATAGGGAATAGAGTAATATATAGAAGTGCGAAGTCAATGATGATTACAGTCATGCGATAGGTATTATTACATTTGTAGCAATGTAACAGACAGCGTGTTAACAGCATGTCTGTAGTCTGTATTCAACAGCTGCGATCGGAATATACGAATCATGTACAGTAGGTGTTTTTGCTGGTCAAGCTTGAACGATAGCGAAGGCTTAACGCCCAATCACATTGGTACGATTTCCAAGTGTATGCCTGACATTCCGCTCTTCACTATGAGACAGCTCTATCGCCACATGGTGTGCGTACGAGGTACCAAGAGGGGCAGTTACACAATTGGTCTTCTTTGATTCATCTACCTTTCAGATTCTGATCAGTTTGTTATCTTGTTCAACAAGTCTTTTTTCGGTGATCACTATGGTTAGAATGCTGATGAAGATATTGCTACGACGGTTCACACTGGGGCATCTCTCTCGATCTGCCGAGTGTTTGCAACTTTTATTGTGCCTAACGTGTTTATGCCAATATAATAAAATGTCATTAAATACTAGTGAGCTAGGTTCTTACTTTCATTGTAGTTAAATAATAAATGTCGTTTAAGCGATTTTTCTGCCGATTAAAAGCTTTTGAAGTCGGTAAGCTCTTGCGTGTTAATATTAATAGGTTAAGTATCTACCAGATTAACTGACTGCCCATATTTGTGTATTTTAGCCCTATATATTGCGTATTTTGTGAATTCATTATGTAATCATGTTACCGTATTACAGTACACAAGTTATCCGTCCAGCCATATTTCCTATAGCAAACTTATGTGTTTTCTCAGTTAAAGTAGGCCTTTTGTGGAGCGCACGACTTATTAGCAGGTTCCTACAATTTGGTTTCCAGGCATATTCACATGTGTGTGTGCAACGTTGGTGTGTGTGTGTGGTATACAAATCAATGCCCTCAGTACACAGACATTACACCTGTTTCCTTTCCCTCAGCCTTAAATTAAAAAATATATAACTTTATCAAGGTTGTTTTCTTGTGAAACGACACCATGCTAGCCAAGAATTAAGCTAATAATGACTTTTCTGAGACTTATTTAAGTACCAAGCTAATCTTTGAGATCCTATTCTCAGTAAATTAAACCAAATATTTGTGGTAGGATCTTAATTTTTGTCCAGAGATGGAAGATTGGTCGCTAGTATTGGGTCCTTGTGGGCACTAGCAACAGAGGCTTGCTCTTTATTCTGTGTGACACTGTTGTTCATTATGGTGTTTGGAAGTATTTCAAATACATATGAAGAAGTGTAAATGCACATTGGAAAAGACAATATTCAAAACGCATCGTGATTTATACTACTAGTATTTTTGTTGTTAAGAAACACAGAAATTGAGTTAGTCCTGAGTTTTTTGTTCTATCAGCTTTTTAATTGTAAAATATTTCTTAGTTTTTTCGTAATGCTTTGCAAATAGTGGCCTGAATGTTTGAAAACATTTAACCTCTGTTTAATTTTTGAATGAGACTTGCTCGAAGAGATTTATCCTGCTGTGTGTTCCTGAAAGATTCTTTGCAGAAAAAAAATCACGCTTTTGGTTGTTATTTGTCCCTGCTTGTTCAGCCTACCATTGTTAATTTATTATTTTCTAGTAGTCGTACAGTCTGAGTCTCGTGTTTCTTATGTGCATTCTCCTTTTATGACAGACCGTGTAGAAGAAGTCATAGACGATGAAATGAGTACGTTAGATTTTGCTTCATTTCGTTGTCGTTTTAGCAACTTAGTTTTTGTGACTGTTCTGTGGGACATTCTGTAAGATATGGTCTGCAACCTTGGAGAAGTTTGGTGTGGCATAGGCACGGCACTTGATACGAAAATAGGGCGAAAATAGATGTGAGAATAGCTGGGACTACTACTACGACACTGGTTAAGATAATAGGTCCGACAAAAGGTGTACCATTGTGTACGATTTGTCGTGCCCTGTTAGACGTCTCTGATACATCAGACATGACTGCTGTATGGGATGTCAGTAATGATTTTTTGCATTGGGGAAAAGAAATAATCTGTTCCTTTAATTCTAATATGTAGGGTGTGAGTCTTAGTCTCTGCAAAAGAAATGTATGCTTTCCTAACAAATAGCCGCGTGAAATAAGAATGATGGCTTTATCTCATCGTTTATACACGGAGGCATTCTGCGAGATATCCCGAACCCCACAATGGAACAATATACGTTGTAACGATATATTAACAGGCGTCATAAGCTTAGGAGGTGGGGGAGGTGGCGGGACGGCAGCCCCCCAGTTGGGCAGAAATCCATTTCATCCAAACAATGTCTTCTGAAAAGAAATAAAGTTTTTCTCGAAAGTAGGTGTAGTTCAATACGGCTAGACAACAACTCATTCGGGCAACAGATGAATGATTAGGGCAAACAGTTTGCAGCCCTCCCAAAGTTAAAACCCCCCTACGCCCATGATAGGCGTTGAGTCTTATTCCTTTGCAAAGTTGGTGTTGTGAGACAGAAAAGGAGAGTGTTGCAGCAGAATATATTCAGTCATGTTATCAAATCCTCCACATTGTCCTCTCATCTGGACTTTCCGCAGCAATTTCTAAGTTCACGCCTAGATGAATTTTCTGCTGCTAAATCTACTGTAGACAGATTAAGTTTCTCGTGAACTTAGCGAGTATCAACGCAAATCATATGGTGTACCACAATGATCAACCTTGGGGCCCTTTATGCTTGACACCTTCAACATGGTACGTTTTAAGATACTAAGTTCGCGCACATTTACGCGAACACATGCAGGAAATGCAGACCAGCCTCACTCAAAGGTGAATTTTTCTTTACTGACCCCAGCTAAAGAAGGAAAGGACATAATTGCTTTGAAATTCCAGTTTTCTGGCAACTATCTTCTACTGCCCCCTCCCTCCTTGTGTGGATGCGTTTACTACAAAATTGCAGTTGTTGAAAAATAAACGGATCAAGTATGCAATTGGAATATTAAGCAGAATTCTTTATGAAGTTAACCTTTGATGACTTTGATAAGGAAGAAAGCATTATAATATGCTTGCAAGTTACGTATGCCTATGGCAGAAGTTTGCAGAACTACGACTGAACTAAATCGTCCTTAGAGTTGGAAATTATTCACCAAAACGTTAACTATTAGCGTTTTAATTAGTAAATAATTGAACAGTCGAATGATATTCTATTCTGCATAGAATTTTTGCTGGATGTTAGTAGATGTTATGTAACATACCTAAGAACCAGTTACCTTGCTGCACACAAATGAAGGACACTTCTGACACGACTTGAAGCTGACCTTATATATGAAAATGTAGATTGTGTTTAAAGATTGGAATGGCCTTGTAGGTCACCATTTTTCACTTCAGTAATGATTATTGGGATAGACATGATCAGAATTACAAATCAGCCGCCTGTTCCTTTCTTGAAGATCGTGAAGAAGTTGATCCCGTGTGCACTGAAGGATCCTCTTGACCTGTGGCGAACTGTTCAACCAGGCCCCTTCAGTGCACATCAGGCTCGGCAGTTTTAGGCTGTAGTTCTGCCAAGTAACTATTGAGGTAGCAGATTGAATTGAGTATAGCCGACTCAATCACTTAAATAAATTACAGGAGGCCTACTGGCCGTAGGGTTAGTCCAGGCCCCGTATGGGGCCTTACCGGAAGAAGAAGAAGAAGGACTAAATGTTAGTGCATGCAAATGACTCTGACAACAGAGCAACCAATATTTGACCAACTATAGACTAGACTTACTATGATAATACTTTATGTACACACTCACACACACACACCACACACACACACACACACACACACACACACATACACATACACACATACACACACACACACACACACATACACACACACAAACACACACACACACACACACACACACACACACACACACACACACACACACACACACACACACACACACACACACACACACACACACACACACACACACACACACACACACACATGTGCAGGGGAATATAGATATCAAGCTGGAGCTAACTATAGCGTGTTATTGTTAGTAAGTAGTAGCATGGTGCTGTTTAATAGTGAAAGGATTTGAACAAGCGTCCCCCGCAAGGTATATCTGAAGCCTCCCTTGTTTTCCTCTACAAAGCATGTATGGCGCGTAAATCTCCGAAAGAATCCAAAGGTAGTTTTTGATTAGGCTGTTGCAAAGCTTTTTGTGAAACTCAGTATATTAAATATTATTGAACATAATTTGACATGTGGGTGGCGCGTGGAATTTGTTGGAAAAGCGAGCTTTCAGGATAATGCACGGGCAGTATTATGGTCCAAGGTCACTGTTCGATTAGGCCTTGGGCACATGAACTGAACGCTTCACGGGACATAAAGCTGAGCAATATTAACAACTCTTAGTGGCAAGTGGTAAACGAAAAGTTTGTTAAATATTTTCAAGAGGGGCTACCAGCTTCCATTTTTCTGGCACAACGATTTCAGATGCCCATGCCTCTAAATATGCACTTGATGAAAATCTCATATGAAGTCATCAGGGGGCTCTTTGTTTCATTTGCTGGGGGCCCCACAAGATATCTTGGCCGACCCATCAATATGTTCAAATGCGGAGCACAATCAGCCAATCATTACAGCACAAAGTGACGTTTGATGTTAATAATTCCTTTTCAGATCCATAATACCTTTATCCAATTTTTCTCTTGTTACACCGTTGAATGACTCAATTATTTAAAAAATATCGCCTGGACAAGTTCGGAAAGTCAGAACAATGGCACAACTGACATTGATAGCCAATGTAATATTGAAAACAGCATATTCATTCTCATAGTAAAGAGACCTAGAATAGCGACACGAAATATCTTTAGAGAAGAAAGGCCAGCAGTTCCCAAATGCAATGCTGTATACTGGAAGGTATGCTAGTTTAGCCTCCTCCAATCCTGTGGTATTTCAGACGCGCAAATAGGAAATTTTTATGCCCGGGGTTTATCAAGAAAGGGCATACTAAATATTTTTTAACTAGAATATATCTTGAAATCATATTTTCAGATTTGGAAGCGAAAGAAATCGTACGGAAATTCAAGATTTCGTTACTGTGACGTGTAACAATGATTATAAGCTGGTCTACCCAACAAAAATACATTAAACAGTTTCAAAATTCCCCAATAAAAAATGCAGTTTGCCTTATCAAAGGAAAGGAAAGGGGCCTAGACCCCCAGGACCCACCTCATAATCGCATGCCTGCATTTATGATCAACGCCACGTGGTAACATGTAATAATTGCAACCACAAATAGGTTCTCTTTCACTTTTCACTTTCAGCAGTTATCAACTGTCCTAAAATTGGTCCGGAGCATGCACTTTCTAGTAATTGCTGACCAAAGGAATTCTTAGCAATTGCAACCAAAGTTTAGGATGGCTGCTATCATTGTAAACTTCTCATGGAAATCACATAGTTGGTACCTAGAATATTTAATAGAATTATTCATTGCAACATTGGTGTTTTTAGTTGGATACCAGTATCTCCTACACACACATAAATACACGTTTGTTTACAAGTAAACCACTTTTTCGTCTGAGCCTCGATTTTCTTAACTTTTCCTAATATTGAGACTGAGATTTTCTTAACGTTTATTGAAGTAAACTGGCCTAAAGAGGTTACCATTATTTGTTACAAAAACTTTGATCTTTTTTAACCAAGTTTATCAAAGAAAAGTTTCGAACTTTGTAAAGAAGCTTGCAAATAATGAACTAATAGCAATTTCTGAGACATAAAAAGGTGAATTGTGAAATTTGAGCCTCGTGATTTTCTTAAAATTTTCTTAAGATTCTGGCTTTATGAGCCTCACTTTCTTATAAACTGTTTTCGTAATCTAGTTGTACAAGAAAGCACTCTATAAGAACAGCGAGGCCCATCTTGCCTAGAGAATAAAACAAGGTAAAAACATGTCTATTTTCTGATGGTAGATTAAATCAAAACAGATGGCATTGCCATGAAAACTTACTCGCATGTTAGCAGACCAGATCTTTAGACTTTAATAATATGTAAAATATTAATAAACTGCAGCATTGCATTTATGATAGCAATCAATTAATTAGGCCCAGTGAAACATTAAATTTTCCCTGAGTTTAATCAGTGACGTCAAATACTCTTCCAATGTTATTTATATCAGAATCTAAAATCATAAATGCTTACGGATTCACTATTTCAAAAAATGGGGGTGGTACTTCCTTGTATTCACACAAAAAAGTTTGGCAGATTTCAGCACTAAATCGGTACTAAGTTGTTTAGGCTGATTACGTAATTCCATTCGATAATTTCGACTCTGAACTGTGCCTCGTAGCTGATGTGCAAACCGATACACCCTGTACGGGGTGAATGATAGTGCAAAAGTACATACTGCAGCAAAAACGACATGGAATGATGCAGCATCGAACGATTGACTTGAAAGCGCATTTTTAGTTTTATAGTTACGAGAACAATATGCCAATTAGTTTTAATTCAATGATGACTTTAATCTTTCTCAGAAATAAAGCATTGAGGAACTTGACCTGCCTCTGAAATACCAATCCGTCAGCACGCAAGCGGAGGTAATAGATTTTAAGTTTTGACAATTTCCTTCCTTATGTATATCGGCCTTACAATTCTCTTATATTCATTTCGGATGCTGAGCTGAACTTGTATGAAAGACATGCATATAAACCACGTGATATGTATTGTTGTCTAGTCGATGATACTGCACAGTGATACTGCAGCTTTCAGTGAAGAGAAGCATAGTTGGCCGCAGAGCAACTGATGCAAGACTGTTATATGAAACCATTAGAAACGTAAGGAATAAGGAATGCCACTAACATTTGATGCAATAGAAGATAAATGATAAATGTCACAAAGTTGACCTCTGTGGTTTTCGCATTTGGAGTTTCTTATCGTGACTTCAGAAACCGAGAGAGCGCTGTTTTCGTTTATGACCGACCTGACATGATTCCATGATGATTGCTCCTGAAGGGTCCACATCTAGTACTTTAGATACGAATGCACTTGAAAAGTTACCAAGTACAACTGGTGTCGATACCACTGAGAAGAATGAGAAAGTAAGAAGGATTCAGGATGCCGCCTCCAAGGCTACCAGAAATCGCAAAGTATCGCTTGATATTAACAGAGACGCTGCGAGAAGAACTTCGCACTTATGGTCGACAGGCGTAGGAAAGCTGAATGCAAAACGTGCTTTTGAAAATGGCATTAACGGTCACCGTAAGGGGGATTCGGAAAGGGATATCATGGCCAACGATAAAGCAATGGAAAGGAAACATGAACTGAAGCTTCCAGCGATTGTGCTCAATGGTCGGAGGCGTAGCTCCACGGTCGGATGTGTCGATGAGTTAAAACAAAAAGTCCAAGTCAAGAAGAAATCGAGTTTTGATTCGAGTCAGTTATATATTCAAGTCGATAACGGCGTTATACATGAAGATTGTATCGATGACATGGAAGGTAGAAGGCATGAATTAAACGTGGAATCAATTGAGATTGACGGAAATGCGGAACAAGGGATTCAAGTTAAAGTAGATAGTAATGATAAACGGGAGTTGAGTGGTGAAAACGAATCGGTTACTGGAGTGTATCGACTTTGTGGGTATACGTCGCACAAAAGGAGTCTAAGTCGACTTCACAGTGACAAGCAACAAACATGTACAAGCAAATCTATAGACAATGAAACAACAAGTGATGTACCAAAACAATTTCTTATCACAAATCAATATTCAACCAAGGTGGATGAATTTCTGCGAGGCAGCCAACCAAAATCGGCTCCCAAGAGTTTGAAAATATCGAAAGAGTCTTTCAACGAGAGCACATCGAGGAGAAGGCCTCACTTAGTTGCAACATCAAAATCGAAACTACCAATATGCGGTGATGTTGTTTTGACTCAAAATTTATATTTGAATCCATTTACCCGACCTGATGGGAAGCCGTGGTATTACACATCAAAGGAAGGAAGGTGCCGTTACCTTCGTGCGCCTATGACCCCAGTTTTGACGGTTGAAGAGATCTTTCAGAATAATGACAAGCAATCATCTGATTAATCACTTGATTTTATGTTATTATTTTGGTAATACGAATGCTAATCGACGTCATTGTGGACCCAATTGATAGATCTCATACTAATGATATTGATGTACAAGCGTGCAACTTGGACAGTCTGAACTGGGAATTTTCAAGGGCAGGGGTCTAACTTACAAAGAAAGGCACATTTACTTTGTAAGAGGGTATAGCTTGAAATGATATTTGCATATTTAGACAGAATTGCAGAAAATTTAATGACTTCATTACTTTGATGATTATAAGCAGATATATACTTAACAGAAATATAATAAGCAGTTTCGCAACAGTGCAAGAAAAGGTACTTCTATCGTTTTGAAGAAAAGGACAGGGATCTAGACCCACAGTACCCCCTGCGTAGTTGCACGGCTGATGTTTAGACTAGAAAATTTTATAAACCATTTGATTGCGTATTATTTAATGGCTTAATATTACTAGAAGTTTTAATAATGCCTGGAATTTCCTTGGCCAGTCAACAATTTACGGGTGAATCTCAGGAAGAGGGAAGTGCCTCACCTGATATATTGTTACTCTCTTAGCGTATGTATTGGGGGCCAGATCAGTATACACGTTTTTTGTAAGGAGTGGTTTCATTACTGTACGTAACTTTTGAGACCATAGGCAGTTGGTAAGTCGTATACCTTTAAAAGTTCAATATGTAAGCAAAACAATCACCGCTTTTACTCCTTTTGTATAGATTTTTTGTAGTAACCTATGCATTAGGGTATTATCAGGGACGCCTACGCTGAGGGGGGGCAGGGGGGCAGCTGCCCCTCCTGTCCTTTCCAAAGACTTAATTATTTTAGTACAAAAATGTTTATAATCTGCCCTCAATAGGAACCTTAACCCCCCTGCCCTCGGAGCGGGCAGGCGTGCCTGGGTATTATGGTTCGACAGTGTTACGTATACTCGACTCATCTTGCTCACATAATTTTAAGAGAAAGCTTCTGTACTGGGTGACAACAAACTATCTTGTAAAAAAACGTGTATATGAGCAACATTCTACAACCATGTACGGTTTTTCAGTTTGATTCTAAAGTACGAATGAAATATACCAAATACCATTTGCAAGTAGGAACCAGTCTCCCACGCGCCCCTTCCCGCTGTGAATGCAGCAGTGGACAATGCTACATTTATTTGATCATGTTGTTTTTCTTTATGGGTTGCAATATTTGTTAACAATGGTTCTATTATTTAAAAGAAAAAGCATTTTCCTGTGCAGGTCTACTATCACTGCTACTATTGGAAAAGGCACGAGCTGTTGCATGTATGTTTTAATTACGTCATCTGCAATAGAGCCTGTTTCAGAGCTTCCTTTGTACAGGGGATAGACTGAAACACGAGTCTGAATTTCCCTTTTCCTTCAAAAAGTAGAAGATTCACCCATCTATCTTAGAAATTTGGCAATTTTTCCCACCTTTTGTTAATTGTTGGTTGTTCTCCCTTGCTAGTACCACCTCCGTGTACTTGGTCAAGAAGGGAGAAGAGCAAGTCATATTTCAAAATTAAACATAGTACTCTTAATTAATAAATGTCTGAAAAGTCAATGTTAGCGAACATTATCACATGACCTGTAGCAGTAGTACGTAAAGGTGAAATACCAAAAATGAAGTGTAGATAGTAATACCAGAAAAAGTACATCGGCAGTCGCTTTTAATGAACGCGTTTCTAGTTTACAATTGCGAAGAAATTTTTATAATAAGAATATTTATGCTAAAGGTCATTTGATTTGGTGTCATTTTGTGCTTGCTTTCTCATTCTCCTCCTGTTTCAATATGCATGTCTCTAATCCCTAGGAGGTACCCTTTCCTATTTTAAATGGGGTGCCCGTATCAGTACTTCTTGCTGGCCCCCCATATAAAAAAGCTTTATTTTAAGGAGTCTCTAATAAGCAGTTTCCAACTTGGGGGACCTTATATGTTCGTAAATAGTTTTGTTTTTGTATTTTCAAGCCCAAACTTTCAAAAATCTATGTATAATCAAAAGGTAAGAGGAATATGTTACAAGTCACTATGCTTTTTAAGTTGCAGGGCCAAAACAGCAAATATGTTATAGGTTTGTAATTCAGAGGGAATATAGATTTCCGTCAAATCTCGGACAACTCCCCTTTTAGAAGAGTGCCCCTAGTGGGTCATTAGCGTCGGAGCCTAATAAAGTGACTCGTGACTAGAATGGAATCCTAAGATTTCATTAAGCCCACAGAACACGGTGAGCAGTTTTGTTGAGCAAACTGGCACAAGACATTTGCTTTGCAAGATGCTCACCGTATGCGACGGGCTTCAGGGGAACGCTGAACACGAGGACATAATGAGGTTGTCATAGTTGCCAAACTAGTCAGATCTGTCAACATATACCTCGATTAAGTGAGCATAAAACTACTGTAGAATACACCGCTATGTGACGCTGATTTTTGATCGATGTTATTTTCATAAACTATTTGGAAAATGAAACAGAACATCATCTTACCTCAAGTGATAGAGCCAACTTTTTACTCCACTTGCTATCGCTCAATGCAGTCAATATAGCGTGATATGGTAAGTACCAAAACAGCTCCTGATACACGCCAAACCTACACAGTTCCGGTCACCGTGAGAAAATGTGGTACAGACAACCAGCATTTCGCAATATAAGAGTCTCATAGCCAATAACGCTCAAATTTGTTCAACACTTCAAATCAGTCATCCATCGGGCAGTGCATAATGAAACACAGACTTAAATTGTGTCAAACGTCGAGCTTATTAAACGCAAGGTACAAGACAACGAAGAAAAACGACTTAGTCCCATATGTATCATGGTCTGGTGCTTCTCAAGAATTTTCACACCTATGAACTCCCTCAGGGGTTAGCCATGTCTCCTTCAGACAAAAACTGCCTACGACAAACGCCAAACAAACAAAACAGAATATGCACAGGAGTATAAAAACTGAGTGTTACTATCACCAATCCTCATAGAAGAAATCAATTTATTTATAACAATGACTGAAAGAGAGCTAATTCTACAGACAGCATGAGTACACTTTTTTATAAGAAACTGGTTTATAAGAAACCTAATACAAGCCACAATGGCCGCCAAAAGTAGTCGGAACAGTGGCGTGGAATTGCCAGGAAATAGATATTTCACGCTTCATTGTCGTATTTCACACAAACAGCCCCCTTCTCCTCCCTGAAACATTGTTGAGAAGAAGGAGGAATATGTCCCAGGATGTTTGGTGCACTTGTTCAACGTAGATCTCAATTTTTGTTTATTTCCTTGCCATATTACAACATTGTATAGGGGTTGTATGGGGGGGGGGGGGAGATAGTGTATAGAGATAAGAAGCACGGTGCTCCAAGAGTTTTGGCGGCCATTGTAGCCTAAAATTTAAGAAACTTTTGGAACTACAAGAAAAGAGCTACGGAGCTGTTACGGAACTTTTAGTATTCAAATGTGGTCAAAAATGGTCCAAAATTAAGGAACTTCTAGAAATAGGCCTTGTGCTAGGTTCCTCATAGAAAAAACGTGTAGTTTTGTAAGAGCTCATTACTATCATGTAGCCAAACGTAATGCGACCTAGTGTTATCTTTTATACACTAGTCTTATAAATTATCAAATGCAATACTATCAATTTAATATTTTCTAATTAACTATACCATAATTGTCAGCTAGTCTACTATAATGGTAAAAGCCCATCATCGTCATTTTCAGAATCACTGTCTTTATAAATATTACCATCTCGTACGTGAGTATCTTCCAGAATTCCTTCCCGTTCTTCGATATCTTCATCCCCGTACATAACTTGTATCTGCAAGCAAGAGGCCATTCAAATCAGTCAACTTATTGCAGAGGTGCGTTGTGATCACCGACACACAAGTGTAACCATACAATACATAAATAAGAGACAAATTAAAAAGTGGTCATTAGAAATTGCTCCAACGAGCGATGGTCATCAGGTTTGCATCAAAATTGAATAGCCATGCACGACCGAGATAAACGTATTTCTTACAATACACCTGTCAATGGGAAACTGGGGCTAAAAAGACTACAATTGTAAGAAACTTGAGGGCTATATTGCTCCATCCCTAAGAAACTGGTGGGTAGCGTATTTAAGAAATTGAATTTTTGAATAATCTACATGTAACTCCTTCCTCTATAGGCCCAGGATTCAGGTCTTCTGTCTATCTTGCCTTTAAGGTTTGGAGATAGGTGATGGGTAACAAGATCATTGTCTTTTGTTACCCCAAATTGAATTACGAAACCGTTACAAAACTGCCAGCCCTAACCCTCTCATTGACTTCCCTATACTCTCATAAAAAGGATACGTGTATCCTGAAAGCTTTTTCGGCCGACACTCTGCAGAGTATAAAATGTACGCATGATGGTTTAAATGAACCTGCTACAATGTCAGGTACCAAAATGAGGTGAAATAATCGCTTGCTTTCACATAACAATACCAGAAAAAGTTCAAGAAGGGCTAGAAGACTTGATATGAGGAAGAAAAACTGACAGAGAGAGAAAGAAAGAAGCATGGGAACCAGGCTGAACGCCCTAGGTCCATTCCACTTAATTCAGATATCCAATTTCGGGTGCAAACTCAGTTTTCCTAGTCGATATCAGAACGATTTGGCAATTTACGTATGTTAGTCTACGTCCGAAATCCGAATTCCAAAAGTAAGTTGAAATGGGCCTTAAACAATGCAAGTGGATGTTAGGGGAATATTCGAGTAAAAAGGAAAGTCTTCAAATTGCGCAATGATATTGTACGAGCTAATCTTGGAAAATAGCAACCATTGACCTTGAATGGATAGCAAATGAAGATAATCGAGATATTGTAGATGAAGCTAAACCCATGAAGCAACAACAAGAATCTGAGAATTTGATTACAAGATTCCAGGATCTCCTAGGATGGAGTGTGGCAATGCAGTAATGAACCCAATTGTGAAGTGACTATATCAGTGCTCTACCAATGAGGCCACAAATTTGACGTCTTGAACAAAAATCCCAAATATAGAAAGATTATGTCACTGGTTAGACAAAAGCTTGTATCACAACAGATCTGCAAGTTCTGGCGCAAACCATCTCATACAGCTCGGTAGGGAGCTGGGCCCGATTACATAGTAGAGTATGATATCAATAGCATACTCAGGTTATCTTGCCTGTTGCTCTTAGGTGAAAGCATATGAATCTGTACAAATTGAGACTATACGCCAGGGGCTATAAATGAATCACAAATGATAGCAAGCTATCACTAGAAACTTCAGACAGAGTTGATATAAAGGGCTGGAGATCTGGGAACTCGATCAAACTTTAAACTCAAATCGAGATGTCATCATAACCATCTGAGGCAGAGGAGCACAACTATGAAACGAATGTAACAACTCAGATCTGTTTACAAATAGTAAACGAAAAAATAAATGGCCTGGTCTTCTGTGAAACTTGAATGTCATGGCAAAGTCTAGTGACTGCAGGTTGTGAATAGAAAAGATAGGATAGCCAAAGAAAGAAGTTCCGAGGTACATCAACATAAAACACAGCAATGAAACGAAAACGAGGTTACAATGCCACAGCGATTGAACAGATAACCATTTTGTTACAATGAAAAGAGTTGACTGCAAAGAGTTGACAATTTTACAGCATGAAGCAATAAACAACATAGGTACAAAATTTCACTCCAAATAAATTGCTAACACATATCTAAAAATAATAGGGATGAAGGTGTTGAATAATCTCCTACATCTCAAATTCTTAGCAGCAAATCAGTTGCATGAATACAGACTTTAAATAATGTGGAGATTTGGATCAAGGAAAATCCATCAACTTAAGTATGATAATACAAGAGCACAAGGATGCTACATGTATATGTAAACATTTATGCATACATAAATACATATAAATATATATATATATATATATATATATATATATATATATATATATATATATATATATATATATATATATATATATATATATATATATATATATATATATATATACATATATATGAAATATAATAACAGAATTGCAGCAAACGAATAGCAGGAAGCCTGATATAATAGAGATCAAACCGAACAATAAAATATGTGAGATCATCGAAGTGACTATTTGCTTTGATTTGTATATGTCAGAATCATACAGAAGTAAATTTATGAAATATCAACAACTGAAAAACATATTAGATCAAAATGGGAAAAGAACAATGATAAAAGTATTGTGTTTTGTGTTATATAAATATATGGTTTATATAAATATATAAATATATATGTATATCTATATATGCATAATATACTTTTTTTAACTGTACCTTCCGATACTTGTAGCCTGGCGTTTCCACACCTTTACAGCAAACATACTTTTTAAAGTTGTATCTCAAGCATGATGCAGTATTTGCCCTTAAAAACAAGAACTTGAAATTAAAAAGTAGTTAAATATTAAAGTGAGTTTGAGAGAAATACTATATCCTGTGGCATTAGGATCTCACAACACCGAGCAGACATTTTAGCCCGGTGAAAGTTTCAACTGGGCTGAAATCCTTCTTATAATCAGACCCCTGAGTGATCTTCAACAAATCGCACACCAAAATTAGCAAAGAACACACAAATTCGCTGGAGAAAATCATTTCGTGTGCTGCCTAGCAACTATGAAACCAATTTAGTCTCGGTGGATTGAAAAATCATTCAGTGGAAGTAAATCTCCTCGAAAGAAAATTTCATTACAAAGAAAAAAGTAATGATGGGTGTGCTATAGGATCGCGGTTGTGCAACAAAGAGGAGGAAACCCCCAAGGCAGAAAACTAGATCAGTTTTCATCATGTTTAAGAATTTTCCAAGCCACAAATTTGACTGAACAAGAATTAGAATATTCGGGTAGGAATCAGATTAATAATCGATGGGGTCAATTAAAGAAAAATCAATATGGGTGATATCGACTATACCACAAGACATAAATAGTGGTTGAAGTTAAGCTGTATTTGCCGTTAAAATCCACCAGAGTTAGCAAAGGATTGTAAGAAATTTGACAAACAGAGAAAAATAAACACAATGTATTCAAAAACTTCCTTGGAATTTTCTGGTTTCGCTAGGATAACAACAGCGGCATCTTTTACGAAAAGCTGACTGCTATATTTGACGACGACAATGAAGATGACGGTGATGAAGACTTTTGGTGACCATCAAGTGGCAGAACTTGCTCTTGTTGCTGTTGTTGTTGTTTTGATGTTGATGATGATGAGGCTGAGGATGATGATGAGGATGATGACGATGATGATGATGCTAATGATAATGGTGGTGATGATGTTAATGATTATGATGGTGATGATGATCATGACAACGACGATGGCGATGATGGTGACAATTATTAAAGAAAAGATGGGAACTATGATTACGATCATGACGATTGATCAAGCCGGGGTGCCATGACGGGGACTTGGGGGGCTCAGCTCCCTTTGTTGAAATGAAGAGAGTTTTTTTGGGGGGGGCTCAGTTCCCCTTCCAATAAGCGTATTTTAGTTAGTTAGTTAGGCAAACCCCTAGTTTGGTAGTATGAACCATCAATTAATCATAAATTTTGCGCAACTTTGTAGGTATTTACACTTGAGCACCTAAGAATGAATTGTTGGGTGTAGTCATGGATGTGGTCCACAGAATGGCCTGCAGCACAGCTCCCCTTGTTAAACTTTCTAGAACTGCACCACTGTGATCAAGGTGAAAGCAATTATAACGATGATGAAAACAACACATACTGTTCGTGACTACCATGCAGTTCGTGCTGACACGGGCTATTATGCCAAACATCATACTGTGACCCCGTTAGCACGATATCAGATTCATTTCAACCCGATATGTTTTCATACTGTACTGGCCATCCGTTTACACGAAGACGATGATACGGTATGATTTCAATACGCTTATGAACACAGTAAGAAATGAATACGGTATCGTGTAAACACCCCAATCCGATATGATTTCATACCGGAACGATAGTGAGGCTGTTCTTTCTATTATCTCTGAGGCTGTTCTTTCTTTCTTCCCTTATCTATTATTTCTTTCTATTAAACATCCCTCAACCCAATTCACATACAGGGCGGATTCATACGGACATTTTAATTGACTAACATTGCACTTCTATTAATGCACGTATCATAAGACGAATAAATCAGGCCTTATACAATGCATTATTTTAAGAAGAAAACTAACCTTCGCTCCGAGCTCCATAGAAAATAAACCGCCAAAGCTAGTATGACTATAGCCAAGATGACAACGGTTGCGATAGCTGCTGGGTGCTTCTTTAATGCTCGACTTCTTTTATCTCCTGGTAACTGCGAGGGGTTACGATGTCTGGAAAAAGAAGCAAAAATAACAGACTGTAGACAGGCCTTAACACTAAATAATATAGCAATGCCCCTGAAAAATCCCACGATTCTAAATAAAGGTAGCGACAAGTCTCATGTACAATTAGTACCTTCGGGAGTACCTGGTACCGAGGATGCTTATCCTAAGCCATCGAGCTCGTGAAAAGGGAGGTGACCAGTTCTTTTCCTCACCACTTCCATCTCCCCCCTAATTCTGGTATTAGGCACAAACCTGCTGTTGACTGGGACAGTGAACGAGTATCCGAACTATGGTTCAAGGTGCACCTTGAACTATCAATCTCAAATGCGCAGTAGGGCAAATTCTCCAACCGTTCGCCTACTTGCCCTTATAATCCCAAGTAAAATATAAAGCATTGAAGTCATGCTATGAGACAATAATCTAAGGATAGATGACCTGGTCAAAATATGTTCTTTACACTTGATACGCATGCAGGAATAATAGAGATGAGTGGTTAGTTGAGGTAGAGACCAACGGCGGGGATATTAGAGGGGGTGGGAATACAATTGAGAATACGGCATTCATCAAGCATTGAAGGCGTGCTACAAAAAAAATAACGGGAAAAAGAGGAGTATAACTAGAGAAACAAAAAGACTCACTCTTCTTTGCAGATAAGTTTTGAATGAAAAATGAATAAATAGTAACATTGATTTTCATCAAATGATTTCAGGATCAGTTTCTTGTCATCTTTATCATCATGAACACATTTGATAACAATTCGTACTCTTGTGTTTGAGCAAGAGCCTTTTCCGCCCGTATAATCGATAAACACATTCGTAGAATTTGCTAAAAAAACAAACATTAACGGAGATAAAGGCGAAGAAGCGTCAATGTCGTAGTGCTTATATGTGATGAAAATCTTCTCACTTGTAACCGGATAATATCCACTAAAATTATTTTACAGATTTGCAAAGATAATCTAGTTTCATTAGTCTCCCGTTAAATACTTCACTTGTCATTGATCACATATTGTCATCTATTTTTCAAACATATCCTACAAAAAGTAAACCCAATAAACAATACCTCGAACGGAGAGTATGTGGCTTACAGAACTAGATACACGATGTTTTCAAAAGAACCTAGTTGAAAGCCTAGTTCCTTGTCTTCTGACACTTCCTCCTAACCACATTGTAGACTAACAGTTCCGTAACAGTTCGCTAATCTTAACTGTACATTTATTGCCCTGATAATACTTACAGAAGCTGGAAACGAATTGATATTTGGAATTTTACAATGCATTGTTGCTTTAAACTGTTGCTGCTTGTACTACACATAACTCATCCAAATATGACTGCAATGAATGGAACTTGCTTCCTAAAGGTCCATTTCCACTTACATTTGGATTTCGCATTTCGCATGCGAACCCATTGTTCCCAGTTCATATGCGAATGTTTTGCGATGTGCGAACGTTTGGATGTGGACTGGGAACAATGAGTTCGCATCCGAAATGCGAAATCCGAAAGTAAATGCGAATGGGCCTAAATACGCGATAATTTGACGTGATAACAAGATTCACGCAATAGAAAAGTTCCCTAGATATTCGTTGAGGAGTACAAGTTCCATAATCCTTTGCCCTCCCACATGAAGGTTCCTTGCTAAATGGCTTCTTATAAAAACATGTACACACCTGACAGCTTCTGTGTCGAGACGGGAGCTAAGACACGGACCTCATCGCCTCTTTTTAATGTTCTACAGACTGCCGCCGTCTTAGGGCAGCCATGCGATTCATGTTTCATACCCCCAAAGAAATTCACCGTGTACTTGTACAGGATGTCTTCGGCGACAAAATTCTCATTGTTGCTAGAAAACTGCTTCAAACTGAAATGAACCCCATTAAATTCCGTGACCAGCGGGACAGCAACTGGGACACACACGACACTTGTTCGCCAATGGAACGAAAAGAACCTCAAAGAGTACGACTTAACATCAGTGGTAAGTCTCGGTTGTCCGTTTCCAATCAGTTCATCACATTCGAACGATATCATTGATGTCTGCGGCTTTTCCCCTGCAAAGATATTGCCAAAGTTCATGGGGGAAAATAAAAGTGAAAAGAAAGGAATAACGCCGCATCTTATTTTGTTCCCTTGCAATCTAAAAACACCATCCCATGATTGTTACCACCACACACTCGTAAATTAGATATTAGAAGTTTACAAGACAACTAAAAGCATTCAAAAAGGAATTAAGATCCAGCACAATAAAGTGTGATTGTAGATTGTGCAAAACGTTTATATCTAGGCTTGGCTTTATTTAACCTTGTACCGTTTGGTTTAGTTATTTTATCTACTTATTTTCATACCGATAGTTTATAGCTATATCATTGTAAGCTAACTTAAAATAAATAAATTGTCATTATTTATTATTATAACTTCAAGCAGCCTAAACAAACAGAAGACAATATAGGAAATAAATATAGGAAATATGTAATATAGGACTTGAGATTACACCTAGAATACAAACCATCAGCATCTTGGAGATACTTCAAAAGCAGCGAATTAGTAAGTCTATCGAAAACGAGTCTCTGGTATTTCACCAACCCAAGGCTTCTATAAATTGTTTTTCCATTCGTTGTTTCGCTTCTGCAAACGCCAGAATTCGTACAGTTTTTAATAGAAGCTGATGCCACACCACAGACGTTCAACAAATAACTTATTCCCGCATACTTGCTGTTCACCTTTTTAAATAGATTGAAAGAAGTAACTAATCAGTGGTTCAAACAAACATGAGCGGTTTCGTTCACTGATAAAGCTTATTGGAGTACAACTTGTTCACAATGTTGCATTCTGAACACATTTCAACAAATTTTACTAAAACATTTCATAAGAAAATCTACAGGGTCCACAACTGCACTCAAGCCCATCGAGGGTTGTACTGGGCCCAGGGGTAAATGAAAAACGAGGCCATTATTGGAAAGTTATTGAATCATCAAAGAAACATTTGATAACTTTTGACGCCCCTCTAAGGTTTGGGGCACTAAGGAAACTGTTTCCTTGCTCTGTTCTCTCGGCAGCCCTGCCCAATAACCTAGGATTTTATTTCATTTTTAATTATTTATACAGGGTAATATCTTTAGTAATGGAAATAAATAACTGACTTACAATGTGATCTGTCTTAAAACTACTTAAACAATATACCTACTTTACAAGAAAAACAGAAATTAATATACGACCTACTTTGGTTTGAAGAAAAAGGATTGCAGTTGAAATCGATCTTGTACAACATTTAGTTTTTCAACGATTGCTTCAACGAATCCTTGAGAATAGCCCTAAGATACCTAGAAGATACGAGCGATAACTTGAAAACGGCCTACTGCCAGTCTGTTTTCCATACCTTGTATAGTCCATTGTTTGATTTTCGCAATGGACTTAGGTCATAAATGTGATTGGAATTTTCATCTTTAACTGTGCATTTCACTTCATCAATCTTTTCATCCTCTTCACATGCTTCGTAGGTTTTCCATTCGAAATTGCAAACGCAATTATCACAGCTTTTCAGCACCGGCTTCCCCTAGCCAAAGTAAATAATGAACAAAAACTACTTCTTTATGATAATCGTGAAGTCGCATATCAGATAAGGGCACAAATCTACTGCTTAGTGGTAATGTGCTCGACATACGAAGTCTACGGTTATGTGTTCGAATCCTAATCCTGCGATGATGAACTCTGAACACAACTTGGGAAAAATGATAAAGCAAATGAGTTATTTCGAAAAAAGCTTAAAAAGTCCAAAATAAAAAGCAAAAACTTTATAAATCATACAGGGAAATACAACATTACTTTATCCCAACGATGCAAAGGGCCAGTTGTCAATTATTTTTTTAACTTCGCAGAATAATGCAAAGCTTTACAAAATCCACCTCCACATTCCGCCCATCAAGGTGCTGACCTAACACAGCCAAGCCTCAGCTACGATAACGGAAACTGGATAAGCAGCTTGGCCACTCGCCCAGCCTTACCAGAAACTAAAATGTCTGCTTTGTAAAACCCTAAAATCTCATTTTTTGTAGAACCCTCTAGAGTGCCGAAAATTCAATAAGCATCCTAAAGGTTTAAAAGAGCTTCTACTTAGTTGTAGAAACTAGGACCAAGGGGCGGTTACCCCCAATAATTTCAAAGAACAATGGCATTTTCAGGGCGTGCTTACAATAAGTTTTCCACAGAGCTTCGCCTCAAACTCCCACAGTCTGGCTGCTCCCCCTCCCCATAACCAGTCGAATGTCTGGCATGATTATTATCAATTTACTAAAACATTCTTTACAATTGGTAATATATACATATATAGGTACAATGGCGTAAGGAAAAGGAACTAATAAAAACCAACTGCAACTAAAGTATTAATGCGATATAAAGAAAAAAGACAAAAAAACAACACTATATCTACATAACCTACAACCATAGTTTTCTCCTACCACTACTTTTGCAGTATTTCAACTGGCACTGAGGACCATACCGTAAATAATAGGTCTGAAACTTTTAGGTAATTACAAATAGCAAGTAAATACCTTTTTGCCATGCTCACAAACGAATTTAATAATTGTTTTCCATTTCTTCGAATTATCTGAGTCGCAATTTTCACCATCATCGTACGTCAGTGTCACTGTCTTATCTTCATTCATCACAGGAGGAGCTGTTACCTTTCCAATTATCTACATTAATAAAATGAAAAAGCCGTCACAAAATCATTTCCCAAATTGAATATGAAGAATAACAACAGACGCGAATGGCGGATAAAAGCAGGCGCCCCCCTATATTGGTAGAAGAAATGTCCCACCCCCTGGTCTCAATGCCTATATTGGTAGAAGAAATGTCCCACCCCCTGGTCTCAATGTGGCCTCCGCTTATCAAATTCTCGAAACTAAAGTTACTGAGTTTGAATTTTCTTAATCTACGCGGGCAAGCAGTATTCTAGTTTTTTTATGAATGTCATTATCATGCTCAGATAATGAACGAGAGCTATTAGCAGTGCTCTTTATCTCTCTTTGTATGATCACCGATTGGTACAAATTAGATCCATTTCCAATCCCCCTACATATTTTGCTCCCTCCTCCGCTTATTTAAGTGTGGAAAATTTTCCAACTCCACCCCGGCAAAATCTCGCATATGATTAACAAATTTACCTGAGCTAACTTTTTTCCTTTGACTGTTGTAACTTTACACGCAGCGACTCCAACTGGGCATGGGCTATTCTTGCTATATACCAAACTTCTACAAATATTGATGTAATATTTTGTGGCTGGGGACTCCGTTGAAACCTGAAAACCCAAAAAATTGATTAATGACGTCAAACATGAAAATGAGTGTCTGATTCTTCGATTTATTCTCAATTAGCTCAATCATATTTCTTCTTTGAATCATATTCAATCAGTCATCACTGGTCCGCCGAGAGTTCGCATGGGACCCAGGCCACTCTGTCCCTCCTGCTTCTCTCGGTGGGCCTGTCAGTCATCACTGGCCAACTACAATCAACCTGTCGCCAACAGTACTTATGCTAGTAAATGTAATAGTTCATGTGATGGAAAAAGCGAAAGATAAGGCAAGTATACACTTGATCTAGACCACATTTTCCGCTGAAACTAGTTAAGAAGCAAAATTTTGAAACTTGGCTTACAAAATGCAAAAATATACCAACCCTAAGAGTCATGTACAAGCTACTACACAAGGAGCTAAAAAGACAGAAATTTACCTCAATATTACCATCTGATTTTGCCAAGTTGCCAATACTCAATACCTTCAAATTTCCAAAGGCTGTACATTGAACCTAGATAGCGACAAGTCGAAAACCAAATCACTAACAAGTTATAATGAATGAATGAATGAATGTGGCTTTTAATGCAGTCGAGGAGTGTATCACTCATAGAAAAAAGTACGAGATTTTTGTGACTTTTTGCGATTTATTTTGCGATCCTTTGCCATTTCTACGGTTTTTCTGACTTTTAAAGCGAGTTTTATTCTTCTTCTGTGACTTTGTTGCGATTTTGGTGATTTTTTGAGACTTTTTGTTATTGATTTCTGTGATTTTTGCGATTTTTTGCGATTTTCTGTAACTTTGTCGCAGATTTTACAATTTTTCAGAGAGATATGCCCATCGAATACAGTGGTCGAACTATGCTCTATTTACCAGCTATCAAGGATAGTTGGAAACCGATGAACGTCTTTGGGAAAATAGCCATAACAAGTTACTAAACCCTATTGCATAAACTAATCCAGAACTTTATTGAACAATAGTGATTCCTTGGCTATCTATGTTCTACGGCTTTACAATGACGCGAAAAAGCGACATGACTGTTATACGCTGTAACCTATAACAAAGTTAACGAGGTCACGTGTGTGTTGGCCACGTGAAGATCAAATTGCAAGAGGAGTCTCGGACCAGCACAAATCAACAAGAAACTCCTATAAAAAGGCAAAAATAAGAAGTAATTACTAGTGTTGCTTACTAATCTTGCTCGCCAATGTTGCTTACTAACGCATACTTTGCATTTGCTTACTCAATAATTGTGTGCATATTACGCTGTCTTGACACCAATCTAGATTAAACTTAGATTATTACACTCAGACATTTTTAAGAGCAATATAACGAGACCTTACTTCTTTCTCGCAGACGTGGCTTGTCCTCCAAACAAATATTTGAGTACAATCCTCAATCTGTGACATCAAAACAGGGTGGCCATCACCTTCTTCAGGCGCACATACAAAAGTTATTATCGTTTCCCTGGGGCAGCTGCATTTCGGGCAAACATCTCCATCAGAATATTTCAGCGTCAGCACTTTGTCGAATATAATTTTTTGATTAAAATTCCCTGAGTTCACTTTAGATTTGCTATCTGAATCTACCAATCTACAAACTCCTGAATTCTCTCCGCATCTTTTACGCACTAAAGTAAAGAAAACACCCCAAATATGATTCAGATTGAAAACAAAGCAAAAAAATCAATTTTACTTCTTTTTTCTCTTTCTTTCAACCGTTCTTTACTTCATTTATTCTTTCATATACTTTTCCAGTCTTTCATTCTTTCCTTCCTTTTTCTACTGTCTGTTTTTCTTTCCTTCTTTCCTTCTCTAATCATTTCTTTCTTTCCTTCTTCACTCCTTTCATCTTTCCTTCCTTGTTTCTTCCCTTCCTCATTTCATTCTCTATTTTTCCTTCTTTCTTGTTTTTCTTCCTTCCTTCCTTCTATCTTTCGTCTTTCTTTTCTTCTCTTTCTTCTCTGCTTTCAGAAACTCAGACAGCTTGCAATCAGATATTTAAAAACCAACCTATACAAAACTTACGATTTTCATTCTTGAATGACGAGCAAATTCCAATCATGAAATAACCGCCTCTGCCATCATCCACTTTTACTTCGGCTTTGGCTTTCAATACTGCCAAATCAATAACATTTCCAGTCAGTGGGTTAACGACTTTACAATCTGTTCCAGATGGCTGCTTGTTCTTGTTTATTTGTTTTGCAGCTGATGTAGCCCATGAAAACACATGACTGCATTCTTCAACTCTTGTCAAAACAGGCGCACCCAGTCCCTACCCGGTAAATAAGCAAATACAGAGTGGCACAAATGATATTCAGCTAGTAGAAATAGCAAAGGAAAGTGTATTGCCAATGAGAAGGCCGTGGCTGGTCATGGTGATTGGGACAATTACGTGGAATGTATTCAGCAGATTATGGTTGAATTTGATTGCGATCATTCGCTACGAGAAACTACTTGATAATATTGATTTGTATCTACCTAACGGCAGATGCGAGGCTGGTGATTAATCACAAATAACGACTGGAACAAAGAAATCCAAATTTCATTGACCAATCACACATTAAACTGGTAAGCTAAATATTGTGACAACATTACAAGGACCTTGACTGACTGACTGACTGATTGACTGACTGATTGAGTGATCGACTGATAGATGATATTTGATGAGTGAATGAAGTTGTGAGATACAACAGCATTTAAAGATAAGTAAGTAATTTGCTACTCAAGTGAATATAAGCCTACTCAAAGAGTTGTGGGTCTCAGTGCAATTTTTTAATCACTTATGATTAAACTCAAACCAAACACCCAGGCTAAACCGCAAGAAATAATGTTGATATGTCTGGCCAATTACTCATGAAACTAGAAAACTCGTGCTAATTTCATAAATTAAAGCCAAGTTAATGAGTGCTGTTTAGCCTCACTGCAGTTAGGTCTTGACATGCAGTGTAAATGAATGGCTGAATAATCAATCAAACCTTTTACTCGTCATCATCGACCCAATAATGATATACACCAGGCGTGTCAAACTCGCAGCGCGCGGGCCACTTGCGGGTCCATGGTGAAAGTCCGTGGCCCGCAAGTGAATATGACAAGCAAACGTAAATGCAACCCATGAGTTCCATTTCAAGGGAACTTTATATTATTGTCATGTATTTGGGCATATTTGACTTAAAGTTCGATGAGTTCAAGGCTGCCAGTTTGGATTCGATATCTGAGTTTGAGACGCATGATATAAACCACTAAAGATAATTCCCGTGATATTATTTTCAGTTTTCAAGAGCGAATTCTAATACAATAGACTTACCACTTCATTGCCGTTTGACGTAATCCGTATTTTAGCTGAATATCTCCTACTACCTTTACATATATCCCCATTTGCATATTCAAGAACAATAGCATCACCATCTTTGTAAGGGGAGCGCATCAAAGAGCCAAGGTTCAACCTGGAAAAAAAGTTGAGATGAATGAAGCATCAGTCCAAGCAAGAATAAGAGAAATGACGTGCTGCCACACAGATGGAAACAAAGGATAAAATAGGACAGGATAAAGTAATTAATTCTTTGAAAGGAAATCAAGACTTGAAATTGATCATATTAATAGTCCTTGAATCTTTATTGCCATCAGATCACTGTTCCTTCTTAACACCGGGCTTTTGTGATACCTTATATTAAAAAGTAATCGGTGTTGCCATAATAACAACAAGAACACAGAGTCTCCTCCTACTTTCTTAAGTTATAATGTTCTACTTCCAATTCCACCATTGACTTTTCCATCCATATCCAAGAGAGGCTTGCTTTTCCAAATAGAGCTAATATTCCTATTATATCAAATCGCTAACAAACAATGAGATGGGTAAGTGCTAATCAAAGTCTCACCTCTCAGCTCCTCTGATCATGCATATACCAGATTCATGGGGACAATTCTCAGCCCCATTTCTGTTCACAATATTTCGACACACGTTTATAAAGATTTTCCGATTAACAGGATACCCCACTCTATCAGTATCGATCTGCGCACGCCAGTTGTTATCCCATCTGGATAATACTGACAAATCGTACATCTCATCTTCATTCTTTCCATTCAAAAACAAACTGCATTCGACGTTATAATGTGGAAGACAAGCCACTGGCGTTTTCCACTCGAATTCATACCTGAACAGTAGGAAGAAATTTTGAATGACATGAGGGAGGAAGCAACGACTGTTCGCTTGACTTTAACTCAAAAATCAAACGCCTAAAAAAGGTTGCCATGCACAACAGCCAATAAATATTTGAGAGCTCTCATCAGATCTATTCTCTCCCAACCTATTTGGCCAACCATCATGCAGGATTCTGACTAAGCATGAGTTCCACAGCTAAATCTAGGCCAAATTAGCATGATGATTGGTCAAACAGGTTGAAAGAAAATAGTTCTGATCAAAGTTCTCAACCAGTACCAAACACCTAGCGGATATGCTATGCCACGCTACAGCTGTCTGATTAATGATTTCCACAGTTACTTACCCATAATTATTTACGTAATTGCATACATATGGGCGAGTGGCCAAGTGGTTAGAGCGCTTGACTACTGAGCAAAACATCGATGATTCGAGCCGAGCCCTCGGATTATAGTTGGAATGTTCGCCCACTGTCCACCCAGCAGCAAATGGGTACCTGGTGGCAACACTGGGGAAGTCAAAGGCGGGGAGGAAAGGAACCGGTCACCCTACCTCTCTATGCCGCCAGTTCAGGATAAGTGTGCCTCCAACGGGCACTCCCCCAACGTACGGAATCGTATATGGGACTCACCTTTACCTTTATTAATTACATACAAGCATACTTTTTATATGTTTATTATACCAGTATTCTAGCAATAATCCAAAAGTAGCCGATGCGCACCAAGGACACATTTAGGCCAAAACTAATCCGAGGACACTCAAAGCTACTCAAACCGCAACCAATAATTACGGAGTTACGAACAGAATGAAAAGTGAAATAATGAAATAAGATCAAAACCAGTCACCTTTGCAGCTGCATCAGGCTTCTGCCATTCGTACTCGTAACAAACGACAAACCTTCATTCTTGTCACATACAAATCTAACTTTTGTCGTTATCTTGTCATTTTGATACTCTATGTAAAGGTCACCATTTAGTAAATGCACCATACCATTAACATTACCGATGTTCCGTGACGTAGTCCCTACAGAAATAATACTTATTGACAAGATTGGAGCCCACATGACATAATTTTTACAACAACAAATGTAAGTACAGACAATTAAGAACTTGCATACAGAACCAATTACTACTCGACGATAAAACTGGATGAGTTAAGGTCATTTATAATATGTAAACGGGTAGAAAATGTTTGCCGATCATTTCTCACCTGACTTTAAACAGGCCCCGAAGTTTCCACAGTCAGTTTTACCACAAGTACTGATAATGAATTTTGTTGAGTTCACGGATATTTCTCGCGTACTGATTTTCGACAAATCAAATGTATGTTTATAAACTGGATGCTCAACTTTGCAGTTCTCACCATCTGCTTTGGCTGTGGGGCAAGCCGCAGGAGTGGGCCAATTAAACACATAGCTACATTCATTCGTCTCAGATTGAAATATTGGGGATCCCTAAAACAGGTTGATAGCAAATGTCAAATTAATCTGGGTGTGTGTATGCTACGAATTAATATCTAACATATATGCTTCTTCCTTCAAGAAAACTCCACAAACAATACGAAAAATCCAAGAGACCTGAACTTGTTAAATTTTTGGATTTTCATCTTCATCATTTATATTCCTCTCAAAAGTCCTCGATGCAATTATATGGAGAAAAACATACCAGGATAGGAGAAAATGTCAACAAGGAATTGATGATACCTCGTCTGAACTGCAATGGAAAAAAATCTGTACGCTTCTGTTCTGTTTACCATGGTGACAGTACTCGCCATTGCGATATTGAATTGATAAAGTTTTATCTTTAACTTGAGGATTACTTGTTATGTAACCAATGGAATGGCCTAGATTGCAACAGAGTATAATAGACCACAATATATTATAACAAATTGCAATAGATTGTAATGATTTTTAAAGCGCTATAGAGTATAGAGGACAATAAACTGAAACAGGCTACCATAGATTGCAAAGAATTGCAAAGGTTATAAAAGGCTGTACAATGTATACAATACATTGTCATAGATTGCAACAGATGTTAATCGATTGCAACAAACTGTAATAGATTGAAAGAGATTGCAATAAATTGTAAAAGGCCTCAAAAGGCTGCAAATATTGTAGTAGGCTGCAATAGATTGTATAAATGTTAAACAGACCGCAAAAGATTGCAAAAGTTTGCTAGAAACTGGATTAGATTGCAAAAGATTGAAACAGACTGTAAAAACGTTGATAATAAATCTTCAATCAAGGTACAAAAATACACATCAGCCAACAATGAATCAAAGAACTGACAATCACCTGCTTAGCAAACTACCAACCACGCGCAAGATGAAGATGATTCCATAAAACGCTTTATTTCACAACTTCAATTTGTGAAGATATAATGCAACACAAAAATTACCTTTTTGGCTTTTTGAGTTATAATCAACTTGGCATGCAGCAATAGCATCTTTCGGGCAGGCCGATGGACTCTCACTCAAAGCTTGGCATACATTAATGAAATAATGATGCTTCTGTCCGGATGTTTCCCTGTTCAAAGCCGTCCAGTAGCCTAGGGGAGGAAACAATATTTTTCAAAACATTATTTGATACTACAAACATGGGCCAGTACGTGAAAACAAGCCTCCGGGTAGTCAAAGTCTGCTTTGTTGTTGACTCTACAACAGGTAGATGTCCGTGCTCTCTCAAGCTTGAGTAATACAGCACCCCCTAATATGCACTAAAGAATCATTAAAAACTATAAAGCAGGGATTGCTCTAAGCAAAATTTGCAACCCCAATTAAATACTGAATTCCTGAGAAATTTTCTAGTTTCTTTGAATTGACTGCAATCGTGAAAACTGGATCTTCACTTCACAGGAGAACGATTGTGAAAATGTGTCTGTAATGATTAGAATTAAGTCGATGAAGAAATTTCTGTTACATTCAAGTTTATCCTCCACTTTCCTTTCAGTTTTTATCTAAAAGTTCTTCCAAATTGATCGATTTAATTTCCAACTCCAAATACATTTTCCCAACTCCAAGAAAGGAAGGGAATCCAGCATTGGATAATCCCCACTGTAAAGAATATGAAATCTTTCTGTTTCAGTCCTAGGATATACTCTGCCTGGATTGGTAGACAACCAGCCAGTCAGTCGTTCAAACCTCACGAAATCCAGTGGCCTTTATCCCAAGATAAGGTAAACAACGCATTCCATTCTAATAATAACAGCAATTGGCAATCTGTACAAAAACAGAAAACAGCAAACTAGATATAATTTCAAACCTTTCGTTTTGATAAGGGGTTCCAGGTTATACATGATATTCTTTGGTCCAGCAATTCTACACTGTACCGGCTCAGGGCTACATGCGAGAGACGTCTCAAATTTAAAGTAGAATGTATTCTTTTTAATACTGTCAAATGAAGGTGTGCCGAGTGGTATATTTTTATTGCATATAAACATAATGATAGTTTCGTATTCATAACCATCACTTCGCCTTTCTCCATTACTAAAAGATGCAAAATAATGTTAAAACAACGTTATGCTACACATAGAGAAAAGAATTATAATCCTACAAAATGAGATGAGGGAACTAACCTAGACTATGATGAGACCTCCAATAAAGTCCTACTCAAGTACATACATCACATAATCGTTGTGTAGTAGAGGTTGGTCTCCAGTAGCTTTAGCATGCTATTCTTAGACGCTAACTTAGAAGAAATTGATTATATCAATAATGTAAAATAATATAATATAATATGATATAACATAATATAATATATTATAATATAATGTAATATAATATAATACAATGTAATATAATGCAATGTAATATACTATAATCTCATATCACATCATATCATATCAATCATATATCATATATCATATCATATCAATCATATCATATCATATATCATATCATATCATATATCATATCATATCATATCATAATATCATATCATATCATATCATATCATATCATATCATATCATATCATATCATATCATATCATATCATATCATATCATATCATATCATATCATATCATATCATATCATATCATATCATATCATATCATATATCATATCATATATGATATCATATATCATTACCATAATATACACCTGGATTCCGCATAACACAGCTTTATTTGTCTACTGCATAAAATACACTCGAGGTATACAACAAAAGTCCTGAAAACGCCATTAAGAAAATAAGTGCGTTAATTATGTACCTGTATTTGAGAGTTATTTGTCCCATGCTGTATGTAAGTTGTTTCGACAAGCTTCCAATTGTCGGGCTTGATTTACCTTGGCCGTTGAATTTGCAGGCAGCGGCTTCAAATCCGGGCCCAAGCTTGTTACAGCCAGATCCAGAGACATTTCCACAGATATTGATAATGTATGTATCAGCGCCACTTTTTACTTGATAAAATCCACTGCTTCTTCTCAAGGGTGACAGATTGAATGTGTACTGAGACACAGGGTCCTTGACCATGCAGGTTCCTTTACCACCACTTGTTGATCCACCAACTGGACAGGCATAAGAGGTTTCCCATTTAAATACTAAATTGCATTCATTGGAAGCAGATGCGTCAAACTCAGGACTGCCCTGAAAACATGACATTCAGTGAGTTTCACCACAAAAGACATCTAACATAGTCACTTTACTGTTGATGGAGAGGAAACAATGCACTTTGTGTCATGGCTGCTTTTCACAACTTAAGGATGGCTCCTGAATAGTAGGGGAATACTTAGGCCAGACACCAGCTACCAAAATTCCTTATCAACCATACTGTTGGGCCGCAAAGTTAAATTGAGTAAGAACAAAACATACTACCACGTTGGCCTCAAACATAACAGTGCCTCTTCACAACCCAATTATCAACTTATCAAACTAAATTAGGGAGTCTATCAGATTCGTTCAGGATGCAAATAAAAAGTCGTGAATATTGAATATGGTCTGTCTTTCGTGCACTGTGTTCCTGATACGATATCATTAAACTAACATCAAAAACTCACTTCACCGCCACCACTTTTGCAAATAAACCGAATCCGTGATGTCACTCTCTCATTCTTTGCACACCAGCTACCATTCTTATAGACAATGATCAAGTCGCCATTTGATTGAATCGCAGGCGGTTGAGAAACAACGCCTAGGATTGATACAATTAGCAAGAATGAAAATCCATCTCAAGCAAACACACAAAAGGTAAAGTAAAAGCTACATTAAACTGGTAAAAGCATCATACAACTGAAGTTAAAGAGCAGTGCATTGACTTTAGCAAGAGTTGAAATCAGACCATTACTCTTTATTCCCTAAGATGCTGGTGCTTAATGGTGAAAAGTGTGCCGACTTAGCACCAAACTGAGCCCATATGTATTGATAGGTATTTCTTGCAATCCACTAAGGAGATTGAAAAGAACCAGGAGGTCACCCAAGCGGGTTTCCCTCTCTTTAAGGATTGGCCTGTCGTGTTTCCGTGCCCTTTTTCCTCAGTGTGTTGGCATTGCTACGAGGAGTCGATAAATGAGTACAGACAAGGAAAGACGCGTTAAGAGGAGCTCCCACAAAATGCAGCGAATAAAAGAAAAGACATTTCAGAATGACGGTGAGAGTATCATGGCATGGAAGCTGTTTTGGTGGTCTACATGAAGAACTTTAAGAATGGACTGTCGACTGTTGCGTTTGCATACTTATATTGAACATTAAAAAAAAGATAAATGGTAAATGTTGTGTTTAATATGGGCCGCACGCAATTTCCACAACAGTTATCAGTAGAAAAATATTGCTGTTTGCAAACCACCCCATGAGTGATGTACCTTTAGCAAACATGTATGGGTAGATTACTACTAAAAGATACATGCCTCAGCGTAGAGACATGCGGTCAATAAAGATACCAATGTGCAAGCAAATACGACAAAATAAAATCTGTTTCATACCTAAATCTTGGATGAATGTTTCGACGCCTCCTTTACCAACCTGAACATCACATATAGCAGAAAATATTGAGCATCCATTTGGTCTTTTTGTTAGTGGCCGGCAGACGTTTATGTAGTATTTCCTATTGCCATTAACTGCCTGCCATCCATGAGGACTTGACAGCTTTGACAAATCATAATGACGATTCGTAGTTGCATCAAATGCATTGCATTCCACTATCTAAATGGGACACATATTCTCACACTGATTTGTATCAATACTGAAATGCATGGTACATATGAATTCACTTTTATAGAACAATGTTTCTAATACACAGTCTTGAATTGTCTGTTTTATATCACTTATTGCATCCTAAAGATTGGTGAAGAATGAGTCACAAGACAAGTAGTACTGTCGATGCAAGAGTTGTGAAGAACTGATGCTACTCTCTTAGGTGCAGCGTAGTCGAGGAGTATCGGTGAGGTGGCCCTTTTCCATGAAATACGAGACAAAATGGTTCACTTTGACTTGTTACCATATGGCAAGAAACGACTTCAAAATCTTGCCGTAACATTTTCATGAGCAGATTGAATATCCTTAAAGAACTTGTCTGTACATCAGACTAAAGAACATGTCTGTAATTTCAGCTAAAATTCAGACTATGGTTGTTCTCATATGCTATAGGACAAAATTTTAATGTATACATAGAAATATTATCTGAGTCCTATGGATTGTGCGCGTCTGTCAGTATGCGTGTTTTGTGCGTGTTGTTTGTGTTCATACGTGCTTCTATACCATAGTAAAGGGGCTTCAAAAGTTACATCAACCCCACTAACGTATATTACAATAACCATGAATTGATGGTTATTCCTTCCATAAAGAAGAAGCAGGAACGCGTACCTTTGAATGACAGGCGTGTTTTGTATACCACAAGAAATTGTAGGTGCCACAAGCAATCTCCTCTTCAAACTGAGGCGTGCCAATTCCTGCATTTTCGTCACAAATGAAAGTAATATGCGTCTCTCTGAATTGACCATTACGACACTTCTCACCATGCAGATAAGTCAGTTTTAGTAGACCATCAAAGTAAACAAGGGTGGAGGCTGCTTCGCCCAATATTTTTGCCATCTTTGTGGCAGGTTTGTATTGGCATGCTCCGACAGACTTTCCATTCGCAGAGCATTTGGTCTGGCTAGAACCTTCGCAAACCTGGAAAGAAAGTTCGAAAGTTCAGCACAAATCATTAAGTTTGCTTAGTTGTTGCTTCAAATGGAGAAAGAAATCAAATTACAATAACAAGCAAGTATTTCTTCTGCACTTAGCCATTGCACTGATGATACAAACAAACTTCAAACGATCCTGCGTGACAAACAATCCGAAGAATATTGTCTGTAAAATGTCTTGAAACATTCTTGATTTTCAATGACATGTAGTCTCATAGTCGAATCCCATTTTATTTTAGCATTAGAGCCCTGACACATACTAGGTGGCCGTCTATTCACAGTATTGGTTTTCTTCCTAATCCTCTTGGAAACATGTAGTTTTATTCTATCATCTAGTCTCTACATGGTGTGTCCTACGTACCGGGCTTCGCATGGCAATGACAAATCAGTTAACTGCACAGTACATGGAAAGACAACATAACACAACTTCTCACTGAAAACTGGTATCCAGAAAATGTGATCCCTGCTTGTTTTAAGGAAAACTAGGCAAATAGTTTGGTTCGCAGGGGAATGTAAGTTGGAACAATAGCGAGTGGGAGAGATGCGGAGGCTGTGAAAGAAGTGATTGAGGGATGAAAACTAGCCAGAGAATAAACTTTAATCGTGTAATACAAACCATAAATCACAAAAAATACCTTGATTTGATATTCATACTCTTTCTTATCATCAAAGTGGCTGAAATAATCTTTCCCACTAACTGGTCTAGCTTTTGACAATGGGGTGAGGTCAAATGAGTACCCAGCGACTGGGTCTGACACACTGCAACTTGATCCTATTCTTTTCCCGAGAGGACAAGCCACGGCTAGAGCAAAGAGGAGAACATTTCATGATCACCTTTGCTAAAGAACAGCAAGGTAAGAATAGATGACGAATAAGAACTATCACATTTTCAATGACTTTATGCAAACCTACCTGTCTGCCAAACAAACTCGTAATCACATTCATCTGGTGACTTGCTTATTAATACAGGAGCATTTGACAGCTGTCCTGGGTGACATATGAATGTCACGACTGAGCGACGACGTTTGTTTGTTCCACACGTTGACCCATTTGTATAGACGAGTCGCAATGAGTTCTTAGTATCCGACACGAGCTTTGATTCGAATTTTCCAAGGCCTATCCCAGAGCTTCCAGACACGATGCAAGCAGCATTATCAGTGGGGCAGTGTCTTGTTACACTGTTTACGTTCAAAGTCCCACAGACATTCATGTAGATACTATCAAGTCGACTTGTGGTACTGTCTTCAGCACGCCAGTTCTCCGCATCAGGTTTGATGAGTGCAGTAAGATCATATACTTGATTTCTTGAAGTTATGACACGACATTCGTTGCCAGTTTTTCTTGCTCTGGGGCACACTAAACTCGTAGGCCAATCAAAGAAATAATTGCAGTAATCTTCATGATTAAACCTTGGTGTGCCTTGGCTTGCCGATTCATTACAATAAAACCTTATGATTGTAGATCTTCGGAGTCCTGACGCACACGGCGCTCCATGACTGTAAACTAGCATTAACTGTGCATCAACATAACGCAGTTTCATACCCTTTGAACTGCCGGTTTTCTTGGACTGTCCTCTGCCTTGAATTACCTGGCAGGCTGCCACTTCAGTTTCTGCAGTATCAAAAGCAATAGGAATTACTTTGAAATGACAGGCTGGAATATCAAACTGGAGGCTTGGTATAATATGTTGGTACTACAGAACTTCACTATAGCTCCAAAAAGCGGGAAGATTCGTTAAGCATACTGAAAAGCTTTTTCTTCCGACACTCGTCAGCAGAATAGTATGAAACTTCTGATAGCGACCGAAAGGGGAACCGAAATATATAGCCAAATGAGGATGAACGTGATATGATGAATAATGCCTCTAGTTGACCCTATGATTGAAAATTGGCACCTATTCACCTTTGTTTACTTGAAGAGTCCAACTGAGAAAATGAATTCTGTTTGTATACACAAGATTGGGTTTTGAGTCTTAATGTAAACTGATTCCAAAACATTTAAACGAAAGGACGATCTTGCTTGCCCTATGATCCGAAAATTATCATCTGTGTATGTTTTGGCACATTCCTATGGACGAATCATAATTCATTTTAGTATCATTGTTAATGCACATACAAGGTGGCTGTTCTCTCATTTTATTGCTTCTCTTCCTGATGCTCATGGGAAATTGAGTAAGAGCTACATACCATCACACTATCATCAGAGCTACATACCAGTACACACCACCAGAATGCATTTAGAATTGCAACAACAGGCTATATGTTCACATTTTCAGGTGAAATGACTGTTTCCCTGTGACTGTATTGCTATAATGCTCAAAAAAATATAGAAATCCCACAAATTCAGTGTTATCCCATCTGCTACACTCCCTGGGATGGAGGTACCTAGCACTACAATTAAATTGTACAGTGATAGTGTAAAGGTATGTAGCTCAGACTCAGTCAGAGTACAGCTAGCTCAAATCCCACTCTAATATGCTATAGGCAATAGCCAATAAAGAATTTATATGCACTCAACTGTCAACCTATTCTAATGGCATATTTCTTGCTGCTTATCAGTGTATAAAAGCAAGGCAACTTACCACCTTTTCCACAAGGAAAGTCCCTCATCTCTCCACAGACATTAAGAAAATACTCATAACTTGAACTGCTTTTTGGGTCTGTATATGGAACCTTATAATATTTCCCTGGCTCGCGCTTCAGTGGCCTGAGATCAAATGCTCCATCTTTTGTTGCAATTGTACAGTTATTGGACACTTGGTCATTGGATGGACAGGCATGTTCTGTTTCCCATAGTACTTCATAATGGCATAATGAAGATGATTGTAACACAGGGCCATGACCACCCTACAAAGTGAAAGTTCATTGTTTTCAAAATCTGCTTACACCATTATTTTCTAACAATGTAGGATTCAGCATTGTATTTACTCTTATACCTTGAATAATACCCCCTTCCTTCTTCATTACCATTCAAATTTTCACTTCTTTAGCTATAGTCTCCTAATGTATTAAGACATTGTGCAAAAGTTTCAGGCCTCCTTGTTCTGTTCTTTTATTATCTGAGGTCTAAGAGAGTGGTTATTTACATATTTCAATAAGTTGCTACTTCTAGCACCAAGCTCTTCAGGTAGTGTTGAATGTCCTTCTCCATTCCTTCTTATTCTCTGTTAAGCACATAATGAGTAGTATATTCCTATTGTATAGATTCAGAACTTCTTGATTATATCCATGGGATATTCATATTGGGGATGATAATACACAGAAACATCTCTGTTGTTTCACCTTCTATGGTGATTATAATGACTTAGGCAGTTGCTATAATCATTCTACTCCTATTGTATCTCTATCTGTTGCTGTCCTCATTACAAATGTTGAACATTTCTACATAATTATGGAGACAATTTCTAAACTGTCTCAGATTTTTGCATTCATTGTATTGGATGATTGTGTGTCATGTGACTTCTCTGCTATTGTATTGCATTCTATTCTTCTGCTGTTTAGTAGATGAAATGATTCAGCAAAGGCCAAACATGTGACATCTTCCTGAATGTTTTTTCTCTGTTAAAGCACCAAAATGGTAACAATAATTTCATAAAAAAGCTGTGATGCTCAAGGTCAGAATCAATCCAACAGGTATATTCTCAAATCAAATGTGCCCATATTAAAACAAAATTCATCAACACTTACTATCTCTGAAACAGCTTTTGGACATACAAATGTTATATTTGTAGAACACCCAGAAGTTGCATTTGCATAGCTTAGATGTATAGTGTAGTCATTAACCATTTCCAATTTGGAAAAACCAACAATGTGACCAGTATCCTTTCCATTTGTACAGGATGATGAGCCTTCTGGACAATGCTTGCCTGGTGCAACATCACCTGTTATTTCTCTGCAGACATTTATGTACAGGTCAGGTACATCTGATGATGCAACCTGATGTCCACCTGCATAAAACAAAGAAATGATATCAAAATTTTAAGTTCTACTGAGCTGAATAAAAGGTTTCATTTTTTTATAAAATATATGTTTATACATACATAAACTGATATGGAACATACATAGCAATGAGAGAATCAAGTTCCTAGAATTAAAATATTTTATGCTTAAAGCATTACTAGTAAACAACAATTGTACCTCTAACTTTCACAAGTTGTGTTAAATCTCTAATCTTTTTGTGTCTGTCAATGATAGCACATGGAACTTCATTTACCCTCTTTGCAGACTGGCATGCCTCTGTTGTTGTGAATTCAAATATAAATTTGCAACCATTTTGTTCAATAAATTCGAGATTCCCCTAAATCAACAAATAGCATTGATTTCAAATAAGTAACAAAAATATATGCTCTCAGTCAATAATTTGAGTATATTTTAAATGCTAAAAGAGCCTAGTTTTTCTTGGATTCACCAATGTGTATATGAAACACCAATAACATCATAAAGGCATAAGCTCCTTTGATGCAGACCTTTGATTGTGATTTTATGAGCAGGTAAGATACATGTCCAAATTTCAACTGCTACTATTTATCCTCACTATTTATTGCATATGAGCTTAGTAAACATAGTCCCCAATGGTGATAAATTTTTAGTGTCAAGTCATATTGATTAGGAACCATAAATGTAGATAGAAATGGATGTGGTAGTATTTCTTAAGTGTGTCTTTGGTGATTATCTTCATCTAGATTGGATGCTTAACTCAAAGTAACAAGGCGAATCATGTGCAATCAGTAGAAACAGCTCTGTATAATAGAGCTTCTACTATGACAACCAGAACACTACCTAATGCACCCTGGGTCAAAGTTGTCTTCTATATTGTTCTTTTCTTTATAAAATGCTTTCATTATGGTCTAAGGGACCTCTGTGTTTACAAATTGTAAAATGAAATGAAAAATGAAACGAAATGAAACAAGAAATTAAAAATGACAGCAATCTACAGAGCAGAGGGATAACAAGTTGGAATAAATCAAACCAAACATACAAGAGTTTTCCCACATATGAAATATATCTCCGATGTATAATTTTTGGTAGTATCAGCTGGGCAATTATTTCCACTCTTGTAAATTGCGCTGAACCCCGACTTATCAGCCGCAACGCTTAGCTGAGTTGATGTATCCTTCTTGCCTAGGTTTGTCTTGCTTGTAGGTTCGGTGCCTATTCTGCAGACAGCTGCTCCGTTACAGTTTGACTGCTGCTTACAAAATGATACACTATACACAGTGTTACCTTCAGGAACCGACCAGACCCTAAAATAAAACATTAAACGGTAAATTTATGAATATCGCAGCTTATCTGATAATGAAGGTCTTGCTTTCTGGCAGCTCAGAAGAGCTGATTGAAAGCTTATCGTGCTCTACATCCACTACAGAATATATTGGAAAAACACTTACCAATCCGAAATTGAGAAGCTTCTATCTCCAATTGTATAAGTACAAGTCCTAATACTCGCTATACCAAAAAAATTCCACGAAAATACGCCTAAAAGGATATAGGCACAGCTCGACCATTTGGCAGCCATGTCACTTACTCATCACAAGGGTAAAAACAACTTAAATTCGATTGGCACACTCACGTGACTGACCTGCCGCTTCATTACAGAATTGTCAAAAATAGACTAGGAACAACAACCCTCACTGAAAGACAAACGCTGATTTGCCAATACTCCTTTAAACTTCCATGAATTAGGTACAGTCAGGCCAGTTCGAACAGTGAGATGTGGGCAGCATGTCACACCCCAGCTGTGCCCCAGGCAAAATATCTAAAGTTGCAATTTCTATCGGCCAGCAAGTCACTCTAATTTATCTGTATTTGATAGGAACCTAAGAAGAATTTTCGTGCTGCGGGGCAGCAGATAGGTACACAATTTGCCGACGAATTGCACGTACATTCTGTAAACATTATTTATTAATGGGACCTACCTCAATCTTTTACATCTACAACTTGCTACACGGTTAATTGGCTTTGAGCCATTGCCTATTTAAGCGTGGTCTTGACCACACTTGGTGATCTTGTAAATCGAGGGTGTGGTCTTGGACCTTGAAGTTTGGTGAACTTTTGGTAATGTTGAAAGACTCCTAAGTTTTCTCTAGTCTGTTTTTACTATCATTCCTTACAATAGCCTTTGGTAATACTTCATGATGAGCCATGGAGGACGTTTAATACCATTAAATGTAATGTCAAAAAGTAGAAACGCAACGTCTGACAGTAGAAACGTAACGCAAACACCACTAAACGCAACATGGAATAGCAGAAACGTTACGTCAACCAGCAGAAACTTAATGTCAACCACCGTTGAACATGATGGGAGGTGGCCAAGTTTCACCAATGCATAGTGAGGTCATGGAAATCCTTCTTCAAATAGGTAGACTGGTTGGCGCAGATTACAACTAGAAAAAGAGCCATAATTCTCTCTCCAAGTAATATTTGCATAAACGTATAAAGGTGCTTTACAATGCCGACACCTTGCACTTAAAATAAAACGGTTGAATATTTCAATAAAGACAACTCATAAAAGAGCGTACGAAAAACTGGTGCTTTTGTAGAAGAACCAATAGTCTCCAGTCACAAAACTGTGATAGGGCACAGGCATTTCGCGACAGAAAAAGGCCTCTGATGTATTTTAACATGTTCCTGAGTTCGATTAGAGTATTCGATCATGCTCTTGAAACAAAATACACAATTATTTACTTAGATCTGTGAAGTCTGTTGTAATCAAAGTGCTGTAACTCTAATAATTACAGAAGCTCTTCAGAGGGTAACTTTTCAACAGTTTCGAGTTAGGTATCTATACTAAATTGGGTCCTCTAGTCTTGCACCCTAGCAATCACCAGCTTTACAAAATCGAGCACCTAAAAAAGTTTACATTTAAACTGTAACTAAAGCTGTAAAGCTATCGCGCAGTATGAGTTTCCTCAAATCAATCAGACGATGAAACAGATGACTCCTTTTGGCGACGTTGCATCGACTGTAACGCTTTCTCTCGTAGCTTCTTTTCCAATTCAACATCGTCATCACTTTCGCTTGCATCAGATTCGTCCTACGAAAGAAGAACAACAGGAGTTAATTAAACATCATAGCACCAATGCAAATCCAATAAAATGCCCACATGTATTCGGAACTAAGTGTTTAACTTCCAAACATCACACCGGGGCAAAGGACGAGAGAGATGCTACAATACTCGCCAAAAGTCCTGGGACACTTCCCACTTTTTGTATTCTGCAACGAACTTTCATCCCCCTCTCCCCCTGAAACAATGCTGGTTTTCTGGAGAAGTACCTGCGATAATGGGAAAATTTCGCGTGCACACCAACTTAAAGTGTCCCACAAGCGAACCAACATTGTTCTGGGGGGAAGGGGGGTGCGTGTTTGTAGCAACTATGACAATAAGTAGAGGAAAGTGGTTTTTTATCTGTTTCTTCTAAGTGTCCCAAGGACGTTTGGCGACTATTGTAGGTCCAGCAATCGACATATAAATATATAAAAATACAGAAAAAGAAAACAGGCATAAATCCTTAGAACAAACTTTCTGCCTTTACCCGGAATACTTTTAAAAGATTTGCAAAAAATCAAGTCATTACGACGTTTTCTTAAAATGTTTCAACTTTTAAAAAGCACCAGCAACACCAACAATACCAACAACTTAGACGAGGCAACTGCGAGACAAGAAATGAGATGTTTTCTAATGCTTGTGTCTTGTAAAAACGTGCAAGAGCATATCCTACTTAGTGACAATACTAGAGTTAACGACATTGAAACGTCATCCAATAAAACTGTTAACATATGCGTCTATTACAACGGGTTTAAATGCAACCTAACAACAGAATGAAAGAGAACATATACTGTAATTTCCCATGAATTACTTTTTTGTCTTTGCTCGAATAACGTAAGGACAAATTAACTTACAGGTGTAATATATTCATAGCATCAAAATGAGTAGAAATCATCTTGAATCAAGAATGTTTGAATACCTTCTTTTTATCTTTACGCTTCTTGTGCTTTCGTTTCTTGTGTTTTGATGAACCATGCGAGTGTGCTTTCTTGTGTTTACGATGCTTTTTCTTCTTCTTTTCCTTTGTTTCCACATTACTATCCTGAAAAGAACATCAAAGCAAACCTTAAGTCCACAAAATATTTGAACAGTCAATAACACTTACCAAAATTACTAGACAAGTTTCAACCTGGGTATAGCTTGTAAACAACTTAAATATGACTAACTTCTCAAGCAATCAGCTTATTTACACTTTATTGCTTCGCTCATCCTCCTCCCCTACTCTTTCATTTGATACTTTTATTCTCTTCCCGTCTCCCCCCTCCCGTGCTTCTGATCTATATTCCTTGCATTAAGGACAAATCAACTGAATCTTTAACTAAATCTCTTTCTAAGGGGGTTAAATTGAACAGGATGACAAAGCAAAATACACAACTTATTTGGCAATGCTATCTCGAGGTACAAGCAAAGAAAACCATCATAATTTCTATACATAAACTATCTCAGTATATATTGCCAAGACAGTGTAGTTAGGTAATAAATACTAACCTCACTACTACGATCAACCTCCATTTGATCTTCCTCTTCTTCATCATCATCGTCATCGTCACCATGTCTCTCTCCCTTGCGCTGCGGCTTTTCTGGTGCTTTCTTCTTCGGCTTTTGCTTCTTCCTATCTCCTTCGCTTTCTGATTTCTCCTCACTCTCGCTCTCCTCTGATTCACTTTCCTCTTTTCTTTTGCCCCTCTTCTTCTCCTTCACCGCAGGTGATGTCTCTCTTTCTGGCTTACGTCTCCTCTTCTCCGCTGAGGCCGTTGTTTGCTTTCTATCATCTTCCGACTCAGAATCTTCAGAATTTCTAGGAACAGATTCTCCTTCCCTAGTTTTGTGATCTTTCCTAAACTTACTAGGTGATTCAGGTCTGGTGACTGGCCTTCCACGCCTATCCTTTGCTTGAGCAGGTATGTCTCTCCGTCTTTTGTCGGTTCTTTCTGATTCCGACGGTTCCTTTTTCCTCCTCTTACGAGCCGGATCTCTTCTATCTGGACTTGGAGATTCTGATCTTTCTTTGCTTTTTGTCTTCTTTTCTACTTTCTTCAAGTCTTCCTTTTTCTAGTTAGGCAAAACAATCAAATAAGAACAAAAAAAGAACGAAGATATAACTACTAACATCTATTATCAATGTGAAAAATTGAAAGCAATAAACATGTAAGAGACCAATAACATACATAGTTAATCTGAATATTATTAAACTTTGATTGCTAAACTATCTGCAAAAGTCCTACAATTTGAATGATATTTTAACATGTCAGTCTGTAGAGATTTAGAAACACCAGCTCCAACCCACCTACATTGCTCTTCAAACGCAACTTATACTTAAAATTCTACAAATTTTTATAATTATAATTATTAAAATTATTGCAAATTGCTTACTTTATCTTTGCGATTTCCTCGTTGCTTCCTCCTATGCTTTCCATCACTTTCTGAGCCCGATTCATCTTCTGACGTTTCTTCTTTCTTTTCCTTCCTCTTCTTTTTCTTTTTCTTCTTTTGTTCATCATCTGAACCGCTTTCTTCTTCACTTTCAGACGATACCGGTGTTCTTTTTCGCATAGTTACAACACGCTTAGGTTGCTTTTCCTCATCCTTTATTCCCCCTTCAGATTCTGACTCGGATGAAGATGGGGATCGCTTCCTTTTCCTTCCCTTCTCCTTCTTTCTTTCTTTCAACGACTCCTCAATCTTTTTCTTCTCTTTTCTCTGATGTCTCCTCTTCGTTTCCATTTCGGATTCTGAAGAGGATTCTGAGTGTTCAGATCCACGAACTCGACGTCCTTTTTCCTTAAATAAAACAATATGAAACTCAATCAAAAGATAACTTCATTCCCTTCCGAATTTTTTCCACAAAACCACAAAATGACACTACCAGCATTAGCAACGGATTTTCGAAAATGTGACGGTAGCACGTGCCGCAGTAGCTTCTGAATACATTCCCAACTGCAGTATTGCTATATAATTGTGAAATGACAACAAAAACTACGGATGGAAATAAATAAATGAATGAATTTTCTTAGCAGCAATTTATCGCCAAACTCGTTGTGAAGATTTTACCTGTCTTGCTGGTGGAGACGGCGATGGTGACCAATCTTCACTTTGCAATCTCCCTCTTTTCGGTGGCGAAGGTCTTTTTGGCCGGCGTCTTGGCGATGGACTGAAATCTCTCCTTCTTCTAACTGGCGACTGACGTCTCACTGGTGAAGGTGACCGTCTCCTTGGAGATGGGGATCGTCGTCTTGGAGATGGAGATCGTCGTCTTGGAGATGGAGATCGTCGCCTTGGAGATGGCGAACGACGCCTTACAACTCTTCGTGGGGGTGATTCTGACGGTGAACGAAATCGTCTCTGACGGTGAGGAGAGTCTTTTCGATAACGACGAGGGGGGGACTTTTGGGGTGATCTTCTCCTCTGCGCTGAACCATAAAATGGAGAACGATTCCTGGAGCCTCTAGGAGGCGACCGCCTTCGCCTTGGCGATTCCGACTTCGATTTTCTATCACCTCTTTGATATCTTCGATCTCGAAACTTACCACCGCTGTTTTCTACTTCTTTTTCATTGTCCTTTTCTGGAGATACACTACTTGATACTGATCTACAAAAAGAAAGAACCATCAAACCTAAAACCTTTGAATATGAAATCGCCAAATCCCCAACTTATCATATGACATAACACAGATGGCAAAAGAGCTCTCTGAAATGGCAGTGCAACAGTGGATGATATTGGTGAGTCTGATAAATTGAAAATCGCAATTGGCTTCAACGAGGTACTAAATGCTAACACAAATTAATCCCAGATTGGTCAATCTAAGGGAGCAGGGCTTCCTATCAGGTTTATGGTCTGTTAATTGGTGGTTTCCAATACAATCGTCTTCTGCTTTTTGGGGCAAATTCGATTATTTCATATCTGCGCTTCTCTCTATGATACACAAATATAGGCCTACTCCTTACCTCTTTGTTCTATAAGTACGACCTTGTGCCTTTTCTGCTTTATGATATTTTGGCGATTCCAATTGGTCTTTGGAAATCGGATTGACAGGTGATTTTGATCCATCTTTTATGCTCTCTTCGGATGAGCTACGCTCATTCCTCTTTGCAGGCACTTCCTTTTCAACCTTTGCTTGCCTGCGGTGGGTGGGTGGTGGCGATGCTGATGCCTTCTTCTTCTCAGGAGTGGGTGAGCGTGATGATGCAGAACTTGGTGATCGTCTCTTTACAACACGGCGAACATCCCTACCAAAAATAGAATTCTTAATGCTAGTTTCGATACAAAAATAAGCTCAAATTAACGGCTCATGATTCAAGTACCTTTGTAGTTCCTACTTTTCAAAATACTAACTCAAAGATATTTTCAAATCTCTGGTGCATTAGCTTCTAATTTTTCTTTTGCAATTTCTCTTCTCTTCTACTAGTAATTGACACTGGATATGGCAATAAATTTTGCAGTCAAATAGCAGTGCTTGCAAGAAAGTAGGTGGAAATAAATGTTTATGTGCACGCATGAATCACTGTACATGCAAACAAATGCTAATCCATGTAGAAACATGCATAAACAATGAATTGTCACCGAATAAACACATTAAATTCACATATGAGGAGTGAACATGAACAAGTTCTACCTTCCACGTCGCGGTGATCTTGAGGGAGAGCGTGAATGTCTTCTTGGAGCAGGCGAGTACCTTCGTCGGCGTGGCGACCTATATCTCGGAGGTGAACGAGATCTTCGACGAGGTGAATATGATCTTGATCTGTACCTCCGTCGCCTTGAATTAGATCGCGACCGGCGACGAGGAGACCTGTCCGGGGATCTCGAATGTGACCGGGATCGCGATCGAGAGCGTGATCGGCGACGAGATCTGCTTCGCGACCGTGATCTTGATTTCGACTGAGATGGGGACCGTGACTGACTGAAATGTGAATCAATTCAGAAATGTGAATAAACAAATATATTCGATGAAGAATGAAATTGTGATGAGTAATTAGCTTTGAAAGAAATGGAACGATTTGGTTTTCTGTTGGTGCAATTGCAACAAGATAATGTACAGGCAGCTCACGGCTACACATTAATGGAACGTCTTAACTTTTCCTCTTTAACATGGTAACCTATGGCTCCGCCATTTTTGTTTTAAATATTTCGAAATCCATAACTGCTTTGCTCGAGTTCTCAAATTATCGAAATTCACGTAGTTGTTTTAGTTCTGTTTTGTGTGTTTTTTCCAGTCCTTTGTTTTCTGTTTTCTTCCAGTTCGTCGTCATTGTTCTCTTGCTTGTTTTCGTGCTTTCTTTCTGTATTGGCCTTGGGGTAGTCATCGTATACTGCTTATCACGGTATCGTCTTTGTAGTGTTTGTAAAGTAACATGAGAAATGTTTTTCACTGTAAATTGTATTTTAGTAGTTATACGAATGACAAAAAAGTTTTCCTCCAATTTTAAAACATTCTATTCACTATGCAAGGGTGCACTTATGCAAAGTGTTTGTACAGATTTATGACAAAGTACTTCTCTCTACCTGTCTTTGGTCCGTCCTAGAAGAAAATTGGCGACAATCAGTTTCGTAATACACTAACAACACAAAGAATACGTTAAATTTTGTGCATCCAAACACAGGGCCTAAATCAGCAATTAAAATTGTCAATTACTCTCAAACCGATAATGTTTGTGGTAGATCTATTTCTAGATTTCATAGTTATATATTCTAATGTAATCTGCATTCTATTGTTATGTTCTACCACACGGTGTCAGGTATGAAAATAGAATTACCTCTAGGCTTTCCTTTATCTGCCTTTAACTAAAAGGAAAAACACACAGCAGTTAGTCGCGCAACATCAACAATATCGACCCAAACATATAATGAAGGTCTTAAGAAAAAAAACACCCGAAGGCATTTCAATTATTCTGAAAATCTGACATACAATTCATAGCACCAGTTGGGTAGCTTTTTCTCGGATTTTTCCGTGTGTTAAGATTAATTACCAAACATATTGAATCGAGTACTTGTCTCGTTCCACCTTCTACACTACAATCGTCCTTTAATTACTTGAAAATAAAGTCGTTATAGATACTTTTCTTGCATATCATCATTAATAACCGCAGTGATAAAAAACCGCTTAACAGCACTGGTTCCATCTGTTCTCTCAAAATGAACAAAAAGTGGTATGGTCCAACAAGGCAAACCTCAGAACAACAGGCTGCGCATATACCAGTTCCGATTACAGTTGTCATTCTGAACATTTGAATAACTGATAACAGTCGTACTAGGGTAAGTTATTGTCAAAAGCGCTTATCAGTATCATTTCAAACGTGAAGCACCATGAATATCTGCAAGGAATGACTCTTCATCCGTCTTCCAATTACCCATGTGACTCAGTACAATCTGGACTAAACTGGGCATCAATCACTTGCTCTTTCGCTGTTCTTTGGTCAATAGGAAAGATCAGCAATACTGTACTGTCTCTGAGAAATTCTTGAAATGAACCGCGCGAATAAACTTGGACAATAACCTTGATTCAGATTTCCGAGGTACAAAAAATTAGGCTTCCAGAGTATGAGGAAGAATGAATTCAGAACTGAAAGTATTAAGCATGGAGAAAAAAAGAGAAGAGAGTAACAAATAAAAAAATCATCCCTTCAGGCTTAAAGTTTATATTTAAAATCAGCAAATTCAAAGATCCCAACAAAAATAGTGTGAAAATACGTACATTATTTAGCTTATCCCGCAGGTCGCTAACAGCAGAGAACTGTGCATTTGTATCCTGCGGGAAATAAACAAGTCAAATTTTATGTTTTATTTCTTTAGTTATTACCACTATCAGCAAATGATGGATGAGGGCTCTCTACAGAAGAATGCAGGCCAATTTCATAAAACCCTTTGAAACGGATTTTCTGATTTGCTACAAGGATTAAATAATACACAAAAACTTGTTAACTTGCACCAATGATTAGAAAATGGTATTAATGATCGGGCCACCCACTGACCACGGGCCACCCACTGACCACGGGCCACCCACTGACCACAGTCCACAGTGACCATGGATCTCGATACTATGGACAAAAGTTGCTTTGCATGCAAGCTCTCATCACTATCGATTTTCAAGAAGAAACATAGAGGCCTATCTGAGGAAACATGATAGGAAACTATAAAGACGAGAATGAGATGCAGCAATATTGAGCGGAAAAAAACATGAACGGAGAGTTTGGAGATACCAATTAATTATGATGATGATTATGATGAAGTACCTCGTTTTCAATATCCTCATCACTGCTCAGAATGTAATCGATCTTTACGCCTTGCATCAACTTCATAATCATGTCATAGATTGATTTGGCGAACTTTTCATTCCCTTTCTCGCCCAGATGCAAATAATCTGTGTAATACAACTCGGTACGGAGCATCCCATTAGGCAAAACCCAATCGTTTTCTGGCTTTAAAAAGTATACATTCCTCTGCGAAGGAGACTGACACCATCTCTTTAATTTCTTGTTAACACTTCGGATACTCTGTCGTCGATATCCGGGTTCCAAGTCGCGAGGAAGAAGGCCGGTAATGATAATCTTGGCGTTGGGTTTTGCTGTTTGGAACACGGACACGATGGAGGTTATTCCGTCCGTTATGTCAGAAGGGGTATCTCTATCGATGTTGTTAGTGCCACAGTGTACAACACAAATATGTAAGTTCATTGGGATTTCACCGTTTTCAACCCTCCATAAAACATGCTGGGTGCGGTCCCCTCCAATACCAAAATTCAAAGCACGCAGCGGTCCGAAATACGTCGACCACACGTTTGAATATCTTGACAACCCGTTTATGAGTGAGTCTCCAACCAGCAAGATGCCAGCTCCCCCGGTTTGCGCAATGTGTACGAACTTGTCGTGCTCTGCATACCAGCCAGGTTTGGTGTTCCGACCGACAGGCGTCGAGGCGGGGGATGATGTATACCCAGATAAGTCCTTTTTGATGGTTCGTTGTGGCGTCACCATACCCGCACCGAGGACAGTAATGGGATTCTGGTCATAGTCATTGCTCCTCCTATCTCCCTCGCGTGAATGGCTCTAGTTATAATGCAGTATTCAAAACTGTTAGCTCAAAAGACGCGCAAATAATTCTGAGAGCAGACTAGCAATCAGGGTTGAGAATGCAAATAATATTCAGAAAAAAAACAAACATAAGACACAAGTACCAATGTCCATCAACAAGTATTACTAATATCTGAAAAAGTTTTACGCCATATTTAAGTTTCCAAAACAAATAAAGACACTGGACTAGATTGATAATTTTTGAACTGGAAAGGTATTGTTCTTTAAGGCAAAGTGAGGGGTATGTACATTGAAAACAACAAATTTCTGACGACTCTATATGTGCTAGAGTCTGACAGCAACTGCTCTGTACTCTTCATGATGTTCTGAACCATTCACAAGGCTACAGCACGACGCCAAAGTGGCACCAATAAGGCTATGGCACGGGGTTAATAAACCAACAATGCCAGCAAAATTAGCAACCAAGCTTTCTACAGCCAGCTACATGAGAACACGGACAGCTAATATTTAGCAAGAACTAGGACTTACCGAATCTTTTGCAAGCTTTAAAGCTTGAGCTTTGACAGCTGCTACTTCAGCTGGAGTGAGAATACTGTCCCCTGTTTCCGGACCTGGTATGGTGCTATCTGCCTCCGCAACCAGTTCGCCAGCTGAGCGTCTGATATGCGCATTTATACGGTCTTGCTCAATCTAAAGATGAAAGAAATTGGTCTAGATTAGAGTATCTAACTGAATGAAGATCATAACCTAAGATGACAATCCATCTAGAAGGACAAAATATGCATTACTGAGGAAAAATGGATCAAAAATGAAAATACAAAAATCAGTCCTAAATTTCCTTTACGCTTTACCCTGATCTATTGCCTATGTACACAAACATGTAGTTGGGAATGGCCTAGGCCTGGTTATCAAAATTGTATGGATTTGGCTACGGACAACTGCAAGTTACTCAAATCTTGAATCTAAAGTTTTATAACAGAAAAGTGGACAGCAGTGGGGAGTGGGTTGTAATGGGGAATGGATGGCAGTGGGGAAAGGATGGTGGCAGAAAATGAGTTAAATATTTTTCCTTTCATTTCAATTCATTTTTACAGAAAAAATCCTTTAGCTTGGGCAAAGTAAGGTAAATTATAAAACAATTTTGTTCAATTTATGCGTGTTAGTAAATAAAACTAATAATAAATGGTGATCTTCCTGTGGGGATCCTAAGGCATATGGGAGATCTAATTCATAGGAGTGATTTTCTAATGACAAGAACACCATTAGAATAATGGAATTGTTCTAAAGAAAGGTTAAAAAGATATCAATCACTGGCATAGATCAATATATTAGGCAACAATATCTAATCCTCTTAGGATTAGCCAAACACCTACATTGCGACCAAAGTCTGCGTAAAACTACATAAAAACCTACCATTACTCAAAACTAAACAACAATAAGATACATTAATCTAATAAATACCAAAAACAACAATCTACTTTTCACCCAGATGATGAAAAAATATCAGCAAATGCTAATCACCTCTACTGAAAGGGCAATTCTAATTTATATGAGCAACTGGAAAGGGAAAGCTTCATTTGTCAGGACATTACAAAAGAAAGGCATTTGCCAAGATCAAGCAATTTGCTGTTAGAAATATGGTTGAGTAACCTTAGTACAAACATATTTGGAACACCAAAGTCTTTGATGCAACAGAACTAAAGAATCATTTAACAAATCACTCTTCACTATTGCGACATTTTGGTTAACATCAGTCTACTTATGGGAAAGGAATGAAGCGCATAACCCACAGTAGGGCACTATCAAATCTATCAAAATATTTTCAGTTGGTACGAAAAACTAATTAATTTAAGGCAGGGTATTCTACGCTTGATATTGCCCTTAAGGATGAATGTAATACTAATAAACTATAGTTTTAAGTATCACTAACTGAATAAGAAGTGAACTGGATGAGAGGATGCTACTAATGGTTATGATTATCTAAGGAAGGTAGGGAATATAACTTAACCTGTGATATGGACAACGACACTGAGAATACAAGATTAATTACAGCCACAAATGTAATACAAATACTAGTATTCAAAGTAGGAACATATGACATAAATGCCTGAAAACTCATAATCATAAAATGATATGAATTCGGATAAACAGAGACTTCAAAACTATAAAGGGATAAGCAAATTCAAACAACAGAGAAACTTCTAAATTAATGAAACCAAGATACTTTTAAGCTTCTACAAACAACTTAATATTTTACACATGATACTTTTCTACTTTGAGATTTTATAGATCCTCAAACAACTTAAGCAATTCTTGTCATGGGTGCTTGGCTCTTTCTTGCCTGGTACAAACAGACCAGTTTACAGACAAGTTCATTTCACAAGGCTAATCCTTCAAAACTATTTACATCAATATATATACATAATGGGAATTTAAAATGACTTTTCAGGTCTCTATTTAATTGCACTAGTTTCACTTTTGGGATTATTCAGAAGGACTGAAATTAGCCAGCTCAGCTCAAATTTCCACTTATAACTTCAACAAATATTAGATACTAGGGGAATAGAAAGAACTGGTCATAAGAAACGAAATTTCTAAAATTGTCTATTCACTTCCTATCCTGGTATCTACAGGTATTTCTTCTTGGTGAATACTACATAGCTGGGTATGCAAATAGGAATAAATTAAAATGCTTCTATAGTCAAATCTAACCAAAACCACATACAAAATCTAATCTACTTGACATTGCTATATATTTAATTACTTCTTAAATACAATCCTGCCTTATTACTTACCACTATCCAATTTGAAACTGCAAAATGAATAAACACAAGAGGAAAATAGTAACTTCAAACAACACTCTATTGAATAAGGAAGATATTGATATTTTAAAGTGAAGCATAAAATTTCTTGCAAGCAAATTATACTTTCTGTATTTGAAATTAATATATATATACTGAATAAATGCTTATAGGGCATTTTTAACAATTAGACAATAACAACAATTAGCAGACTCATCATTATTGATATTACTCTTAAAAAACATTACATTCTGTAAAAGCCAATTTGGCAGGTAGCTGCTAAATGATCAGCTAATTCTCAAAGAGTATCAATACCTATCTAATCTTAAACAATTAACATAAAAAAGTGATCACTAAAATCCATGCATTAACTTTTAAGAAGAAACCCAACAACTTAGCATGCTACACCTGCTTACCTTCCTCAATCTGATTTCTTCCTTTTTCTTTTCTAAGAAAGCAGTTGGAATCCCACCTATGTTTTCTTGGGCACTGACAAGCAATTCCCATAATTCACCCATGAAAACTCTTGCATTTTTTCCTTGTAAGAATCCAGTAAGTGTAATCTGTATATTTTTTGGATCAGGGTGCTACAAACATGTAAAATTTTTCATTTATTACTTCAAACAATAAACCCCTACAACCTTGCTGCCAAATTCATCCATATATACTGAGTTATAGGGAACTCCTTGAGGATTCTGACAAACAGTATTATTCTTCAACTAATGAAAAATGTAAAAAAGGTGTTCAATCTAGATACATACTTTCATAATACTTTCATAATTACCACATTCTTTATATCCATACCAAACAATAATTATATAAATGTATAAAATATTTAAGCTTGTTATAGTAATGTGCACCAATCTGTTCATTTCTGCCAACAAATTATTCTCAATCCTTGTGTGAAGGTACATGTGTAGTAATTTTCAGTTAGATTGTTTCATGTGTTACATGCTGATGACCTATTTGACATGATATAGATCTACTATTTTCTTCCAAAGATTCCATTTTTAACAGTATTAGCAATATGTCAAGCTGCAACTGAGTGTTCTTGGATATTCAAACCTCAACAAAGAGAGAGAGAGACAGAAACCTATATGTTAACTGAAGAAACAGCCTTTCATCTCACCCTTTCATTGTTCAATAGCTCAAAAATCAAACCATTAACAATCTCATCCTCCATTCCAAGAAGCTCTGTAATGCGTTTGGTTATCCAAGGCCTTATGGTATCAAGATTCACTTTCTCCATATCAACCTTGAAATGGAAGAAAGTAACTAATAACCTAGTACTTCTAACAGTCTGGGCTAAAAATCAATAACCTAATGATTGCAAAGGGCACTGAAATTATCAATAAAATACAAGACGAAAGAAGAAGTAAATGATGTTCAGCGACCACATTGTAGTAAATGGCCAGTGGACTTTGAATGTAATAAAGTATTTCCTGAAATCATATCCCAAAGCAGTGCACAGCGCGTGAAATTTTGCCCAAGTCCTAAAATACGCTGTCAAATCAATAGCAAAGTACATAAGTATCTTTTACCTACAGTTGGGATTTCTCCAAAATTTCTCCCTTAATATTCCTTACGTCTATGGGCTTGGTCTTGTCGACAGAAATCTGATATGCACAACCTGCTTGCATTTATCAGTAATCTCCCTGATAATCATGATTTCCATAATAGCCTTTCACATGCATAACATCAAAAATAAATAGAAAATAAGTATCATATGGTCTTCGAAAACGAAAGTGATAGTTACCTTCTTATGAAGGACGGACTCAAACTTCATGTGTTTCATCAGTTTCTTCTCTTTGTCCGAAAAACGGCTGTCTTGATCAGCACTAGTCCCCTAGAAATAAAGCACGTTAAATAAATAACTGCGCCACACTTATAAGGCATAAGTCGATAAAGCAAAGATACTTGAGAGTAGCTACCAACCCGAAAGAATCCAGCATCCATCTTGGCGAAAGTTGAGTAACAACGTCCGACCAATTTGGAAGAGGCATGTGCTTTTAAAGAATTAACCTGCGTATTTCCTGAGGGAAAACCTCGGGAACGATGCTGCATTTGCTGTGCAGGAGCACTTCCTATATTATTTCAATATACAAAATGGCGGGACTTGTAGATTATGCTGCGAACAGCGATAGCGACGAAGATGTTGCAGAAAAACCAGATGAAGACACCAAACTACACCTGAAAGATAACACAAGATCAATCGACGACATGAAAAGTAATATGAAGCTAAACATTAGACCAGATGTCACATCGAAAGTAAGGAAATCATGAATCAAAATTGAGCCCCTCTACTTTCCGATATTTAACTGCTCAGTCCAACAAGACCTGGACCAATTGTAGGAGCACTATTAGACTGTAGCTACCGTATATAGCTACTCCTTCCTTTTTTGATTAAATCTGGCCATGTGTGTGGTTTCCTATAAACTAGATCAGGCTGGACATTTGATATTATGATGCCTCGTTGTAGCACTTTAAAATCCTTCTTCCTATCTTTCATATTTTTTTGAAATCATATCTGGTATAAAAATAGCACATTTAACATGATTTCAACAGAAAGCCTTAGGGCCTTAGATTTTTATGAAAAAACTGACTCTTGATGTTGTGCAGCTTTTGTATTTATATTGATTGTTATCTATTTGCTAGAATGAGCATGACAGCAAATTCCTTGTTGACCCAAAGAGTAAGGAACTTTCATATAATCCAAAATATGAAGAACTGTTTGCACCTGTGGTAAGTATTTTGATAGGCTTTTCTGTTTCACTCTAAACTGTGGACTAGCTTGCTGAGTATACAGACTGCTCACACAGGACAATTTGCATCAGCAGAGTTCTGTATTTAAAGTTAGGCTTTGCATGTGAAAAGTTAGGTTTTGCACACTGACATGCCAAAAGAAACTGTAGAGGAGAAAATGGAAGAATGGTAGAGAGATGGCAGAAATTGCATGCAACTACATTCTTCATGCTATATAGGTACTCTGGAAATTTCCTCTTACATGTGAAGATCTTGTTGAGTTTTGCCATACACTGCAGATTGAACTATGGATAAGTAACTGAGTGGTTGGAACATTAAGTGGCCATGCTTTATGCTTGTGGTTCAAGGCATGCCTCATATCTTGTGGCTGTGCATGTACTTTCTTCTTATCTAGTTTTGAATGGGTGCATAGTGGAAACATTTGGATAAAGGGGGGGGACACACCTATATCATATGACACTGACCTGTACTTATCTGGACTAGCTAGATACTTGTCTTCTTGGAGTGTAAGACCTTTGTTGTTATAATGCTAAATTAAGATTTTACCATTTAGGCTGGCCCAGAAAATCCTTTCAAATCAAGGCAACAGAAGGCAATAAAAAACACTCTGTCAGGTATTTACTTGTAGCAACTTATTCATAGTATTTTTATCATTCTATGCATTGATAGATTGAAATAAATAAACTGAAACTGAAACTGAATAGACTCTTTCTTACTTTACGCTATCAGTGTTAAACAGCAATCAGAAATCTGCAGCAAATGTTTGTAGACAGCATGATTTGATCATATTATGGTGCTTATATCTGAGGAAGAAACAACAAGAAAAAAGTACCATGCTATTACAGATCACTTTCATTTCAGCACACCGATTACTTATAATAGGCTAAACTTATTCAGTAGAGATTTCAGGCCATTTGTAAGATCCATCATCAGCGTGTGTGTATAGTGTATATCCTACTCTTCAGTATGCAATTTTGAGCACATCCTTGAGGATTTTTTGGCAAGTATTCTATGATATTAGCTAGTCTTTATTTTGAAGGTATTCTAATATCAATATCTCCTTACCTGATACTTCCTCATTTGATAATAAGTAACTAGTCAATAATTGTTTATGTAGGGTTTCCAATTTATTTTTTGCCTAGGATTTGTAGAAGAAGCACATATTAGTGATTTTCAATTTGATAATCAAAGAAAGACATTTCATAGTTATGGTGAGTATCATGGAACCCTACATATATCCTAAACTTTGCCCATTGCAACTAGGGCAGCTTCATATTTCATAGAATTTCTTTTTGTATTGTAATGCTGTTTTATTTCAAATGGAATTTGTGGCACAAGAAGTGCACTGGTTTGCAGCCCAATTGTAATATTTTCTTATCACATGGAATGTATTTTTTTCACTTAACAATTATTATCACCAGCTTGTGCTATATTGTTCGGTTCTGTATTATCTAATCTTGTGAGTATATACTTTGTACCATATATTTATATTATTTGATATTTTATGTTCTTACATATTGCATCTATTTTACTGCCTAAAGCAGTGGTTCCCAAACTTTTGAAATTATTTTGTATGGTGGCCCCCTATAGCATACTTTTTCAAATCAGGAATTGGATAATATGTATCACTAAAGAAAATTTTGTGCATATTGGAATTTTAATTTACTTATAATGTTCTGGTTTATACCAATGTTGTTAAAGAATTTTGATGTTGTTGTATCTAGATCTGGAATAAACATGCCCTTGTATGTTAACCTCAATACAGAGTTGTAAATAGGTTTGGCTTTAATTTCAAAGCAATAAATTGCTATGTTATTAGGGGCACACTATTTAATTTTCAAGGTTATGCAATTGACCCAAGTGAAGAAAATATTTCTGGAGAAAGGTATGTTGAGAAGATAATCAGAATATATAAAACTGGCCTGATTGCTCAGTTGGTAGACCACTTAATGTACAATGTCAGGGGTCATAAGTTCAAATCCTGCTTGGGTTGGTTATTTTCTTGCACTTTTACTTTTCACAATCAGAATAGCACTGCAGTATGCTCTTTTTGTAGAGAAGCAGATAATTTTTGCCTAGGCTCAATGTTCTTACTTTTTAGTGTCAAATGTACTTAAGATTGTTCTTATTTCAAGAGCCAAATGTACTTAAAATTGTTCTTATTTCAAGGGTGAATTCTTTGCAAATTATATTGAGATTGCATGCTGTATACAGATTTTAAGACATTTGACTGGACTGCTTTTGAATATAAAGCAACAGATGCAGATGGTTACTGAATTCATCAGAATTGATTTGCAAAAAAGAGTGTGGGTAGTTAAGCAGTTGTGAAGTTTCTCACATGTTCTAACAGTGATCTTATCTTTTTGGCAGATTGAGCCTTGGTGCATTTTTATAAAGTGTATCTGGCTACTATTTAATCCTAAAAGATCATAGTATACATGTTAAATGTTCTAGGTGTTTCATGCTGAGTCCACATATGATTATAAAGGCCAATTCTAGAACTGCAGAGGTTGTTGCAGTGTTCGCAAATATATACATTTTCATCATCTGCATCCTGACTTGTTTGTGACTGTTTTCTCTTTTGCCTGTGCATCTCTAAAATGTACATCTATAAACTGTACTCTTGTAAGAGATAGTGTATCAATAGATATTGTAAAAAGACTGAAATGCAGCCCCTATGATTTGGTATAGATAAATGACTGACCAACTGACCAACTGACCTGTTGCCTAGCTGACTCATTGGCTGTTTCATTAATCACTTACAGACTTACTGACAGACTGCCATTCAGTGGCTAGCTACTGGGATGTCTGATGGGCCAACTGACTTTCTGACTGACTAGGTGATTGGTTGGGTGGTTGACTGTCATACTGACTTATTGAGTGAGTATTTAGGTGTGCTTTCTTCAATATATTTTTTATTATTATTTTACATTTCTTTAAAGATTTGTTGGAGATCAAGATAAAGCTGTTACATTGAAGGGTAAATGTTTAGATATCTATTTGAGTCTTTTAGATTATACAGTATCTGACTCTAAAACTATCAAAAGCCCAGACTGTGTTGTTTTTATCAGGTGGAAATTCAGAATTTAAACTTTGCAATTTATATGGTCTGTTAGAGGTAACAGTTGTTTCTGGCATACTGATATGTCAGCTATACTATTTATATGTTTTGCTAGAGGTAACAGTTTTTGAGGACATCAAAGCTAGACCTGGAGATAAAAGAAAGAGAGAAAAAGCCAGTGACCCATCTGATATAGAATCATATAAAGGTGAGGATTGTCCCAGTCTGCTTTTGAATATGAGACCTGGTGATCAGGTGCTGATTGTTCACTCCTACTAGTTTGGGTGCCATATTTTTATGTTGATAGCAGTGTTGCTTACATTCAATTCTTTTGCTAGACTCTTGCCATGAACATTTGTTTAGAGAGAGGCATGGTTGTTGCATGCTTAAAAATAATTGCATGTACTAATGCATTTTTCCTTTGTAGATTATAGGTTATAAGTAGTTGTTAAATGGAGAATCATTTGAAAATCTGCAAAATGATTTTCTGCTTTTTTTAGGCCCATGGGCAAAGTTTGTTGATGAAGCACAAATCGCCAAGCCTTCAGAGGTAATATTTGAGAGCTTTTGACATTGGCAATTTTGCATGCTTTGTGTTGCAACTATCTTTGCTGTATAACTGTGTACCTTCGTTGCTTCTAGATTGTAAATGTCTCCAAGATCATTTATTGGGTTGTCTTTTGTTGGAGTTTCTACTAATTACAGTTGTTTTTCATTCACTTTTTATACAACATTTAAATCAGTTTTTCCAGTTTGCACACAGAATCAAACATATCTTTTATCAAAAGTCTATATATTTTATATTATATAATTGCAAATACAGGAAGAGCGAGAGATTCTTGAACAATATGAAGAAGCAAAACAGAAAAAAGGAAAGAAGGAAGAAGAAAAAATCGAAGAGAAGACTAAATTACATAGTGAGATATTTCCATTAGATTGTTTGGCATTGCCAATATTCAGATGTTACCTTAACATCATTATGAGTTCATAAGTTCTCTACTTTATCCTACTTGGCCCAACTTCATTGCTATTTTTGCGTGACGAAATTTTCTAGATTTCTTTAAATTATGTATAGTCTTTTTATCGGGGAGTTATTTCTCAAAGAAACCTTCTTTTTACCATCTGCATTTTCTACAGTCAATTCTTTGGGCCTCCCACAGTTTGCAGAAAGTTCATCTAAGAGTTTGATTATCAAGTTATTGGAAGAATTTGAAATAGTCTACTTGTGTCATTGCAGTTGCTGATGCATATGATTACCAAGGACGGCCATTTCTTCATATTCCGCTTGATCTTGGTATCAACTTATTATCAGACGACCCCCCAGACAAATGCTATCTTCCCAAGAAGCGAATTCATACTTGGTAAGAGACATTTAATCCGTCTACTGAGCATTCTGCATCACATGATCGTGGCAAATACTTCTTCAATCGACATTTGATTGCTGTTGGAACTGTATTCTTTTCCACTTGTTTCACTAGGATATAGAAATACTCTTCAAAATAGTCCGAATACATCTTTTATATAATGGCACTTTTCCCTCTCCTTTGTCATACTCCCCGCATGCACATTTATCATTTATTTATTTTTCAGGACTGGCCATTCAAAAGGTGTGTCAGCTATTCGTTTGTTTCCCAAATCTGGTCATCTGTTACTCTCCTGTAGCATGGATTCAAAAATAAAAGTAAGACAAATCTTTTCGAATATATTTTCTGCCGTCATACACTCTGTCGTCAAAATATTATTGTTTTTCTGTGACTGTTATCAATGGGATTTGTGCGAATAAACGTCAACCATATACGAGAGTCCTGAACTGTTTTGTCCGTAAGCAATATATCAAAAATGCTTTGTACATCTTCATTTTGCGATTGTAATCTTCATTTGCTAGGGTAAATAAAGGAATAAGTAGATCATTTTCAGTCTTTTGAAATATGTTGTCTTGTATTGTACAACGCTTTCTGCACTTATTGCCTGATTTCAGGGTGGTTAACAGTAATTAAGGCCATGTTTGTCATTTTTCGTTGCTCCAATGCTAGTTAACTAAGCACTTTTCTTTTCATAGATTTGGGAAGTTTATAACAAGAGAAGATGTATAAGAACTTATATAGGTACGCGCCATTAGCATCGAATTAGAACATTATGCATCTGCGACTGAATTTTTCGAGAGATTGCACCCTGTATGGTTTGTATCAAGTTCTTCCAAAGGTACATTAAAGTGATGAACGAAAATTCATCACAGCAGACGGATCCGATTTCAGCTTCTTGGAGCCTCAAACAGCTCTATTTTCCAACAACTACTAATAGCTTTCTAATTCCAGTTGTGAGTTGCCCTGTCCTCTGCACTCCTTTGGTAATTTATATCTTGAATCGGCCGTCTCTCTCTCTGTTTTAAGACTGAAGCATTTCTACAGAACTTCTAACCGTGGGATGCTATTGATTGATACATTTTAACTCTGTCCTGTGCCTTATTTGTTGTAGGGCACGGTAAAGCTGTTCGAGATATTTGCTTTAACAATGATGGAACCAAATTTCTAAGTTGTGGTTACGATCGATGGATAAAATTGTGGGATACGGAAACTGGTAAGTTGAGTCATATGAAGTCTAAGATATTTTTTATTCATTCAATTGAACTTCTATGTTAGAATGAATCACGATGCTTTGTTGTTTAGAAGAGTTCTACCTTCTTATTCCTGCAAATTGCTTGGTTTCATCATACTGACGTTTGTACCGTGAAGAATGCTGGCGAAAAAACTTTCAACATATTCCGTCCATGTTTGCATATTTAAAAGAGGTTTTTCTCTTTTTTGCCACAAGGAGATTGCTTGTTTGTTGGTTTGTTGTTGCTGCAAAAGCCTGAACGTCAATGGGCTCAGAGTTGACTCCTTGTTTAGGGCATACGAATTCGTCGAGTTCTACGGCTTTGTTGTAAAGTTGAAGTATACTTTTTGTGTAGTAAAATGAGGTTCTTAATAGCAGTGATGTTTCTTTACTAGGAGAGTGCCTTGGCCGATTCAGCAATAATAAAATCCCTTACTGCGTAAAATTCAACCCAGATGAGGTTTGTTCTCCATTACCTTTAGAAATTTGGCTCTAATATCTCTAGTTGCTAACACAGTTGTTTAAGGTGTAACTTCAGTTTGTCAATAGAAATTGTTTAAGTAAAATGATATTTTAGGATCCATTTCTCAAAACAGGGTTGTTAAATCAGCATTTCACCAGCAGTGACATTCACAGCAATATTTTACCTGCTGGAGCTCTAGCAAAGTTGGAAATTTTCTTATGGGGACCCTTATAGTGTACACCTTTAGACCTGAGAGCTGTGAATCATGAATGTATTTATATTCATGGTCATCAAGTACAGGATACCGGTGCGTTGTTAGGAAAAGTCCTTCCGATAATTGGCACATTGAGTACATCATAAAAGAATCCCATGAACTGATGAACCAATCTTTAAATATGGGTGGTGTAGCACTCCCACACCTCCCGAAGGCTCCTGCCACTTAGCACGAGGCTGTCAAAAGATATTAGGATTCAAGTGAAGTTGAATGTTGAAAAGGTTAATGCTGTTATTATGAGCATCAGTTATATGGCTTTCAATGCAGATACTAGGCGTTCTCTTTATTATTGTTCGTCGAATGATTAGTAAAATTTTTTATTTCCAGGACAAGCAGCACCTGTTTATAACTGGGATGGCAGATAAAAAGATGATAACGGTAATGTTGAAATAGTTACCTGTGTTGATTATTCGGCCTTCGTGGCTGTGTTTACCGGACATTGATAGGTTTATTTAGTTTTATTTGATAGCTGCTCTTATGTTCTAAGAGAGACGAAATGTTGTTCCTTAAATCTGCTACCGTTACTGGCAAATTGATGTCAAAAATATTCTCTATATGCCATCCTGTCAGTGTACTTATATGAAAGGTGTATCCTACATTCTAGAGGCATTAAACATTCTTCTCGAATATGCGATGAAAGACGTTAACTTTCTTTACACTCGATTTACCTCTTAGCTCATTAAGTGCTATTTATTTAACTAATAAATTTTCCTTACAATTTTAGTGGGATATTCGAGAAAATGAAATAGTTCAAGAATACGACAGGTGAATGATATTTTAGACATTCAAATCAGTTTTTCAAAAGTGTTAGTCATTGGGTACAGATGCAGATGGAAAAATATTCATCTTTTGATATGAAACAAGATTTGTGATATGATCTATATCTTCGTTTAGAACATCAGTCATATGTTAGAGAATCTCTATCTCTTTTTAACTGGCCTCATTTTGTTCATCAGACATTTAGGCGCTGTTAACACAATAACTTTTGTTGATCAAAACAAACGGATTGTGACAACATCAGATGATAAAAGCATTCGAATCTGGGAATGGTATGAATCGTGAAATCTCTATCCTTATGCTTGAATGAAATTTATGTTGCATGAAGTCTAGTTTTTCGTGGATTAGTGTATTTTTCATTGTTTTGCTGATTTGAAATGCCTCATCAGTTGTACACCCATTTAGCTAGCATCCACTTTTCGTGGATGATACGAATTTAGTTTTAAAGGCATACTTGGAAATGGTTAAGGAGCAGATCTGAGGAGCAGATTGGTTGATGAAGAACAGATGAAATAGCCGGGAACAAATGGAATGAATGGAGCTAACAACCCTATACTTTTTGCCAGAGCACCAAGCCCAAATATGTTTAAGATGCTTCGATAATTTTGATCATGATTCTATGTATCTTCTTTAGGGATATTCCCGTCGATACGAAATACATTGCGGATCCTGGCATGCATTCAATGCCTTCTGTCACGCTGTCACCGAATCGTGAGCATTTCAATAACTTTTATTTTTATAGCTAATCTATGCAAAACTTTTCAGTAATAGCTGTACCTCTAGTTTTTATTACTGTTGCTGTCAATCCGAATAATCTGAATATTAGGGAACAATACATCTCACCACAGACAGTCCAATCTCTCCTGTTACTAATTGGATCTGTTCTTTATGGGACATCCATTATGAGTTTGCTTTGTAACATTTTTCGTATTTTTCATTGAAATTTTGTTTTAAAGAAAAGTATAAAAATGATGCACGTGCATCGTAGTTAAATGTTTTTATTTTAACCGTTTGGGTTATATTCATATTTCTGTTACCCAATGACTTTAAAGAACGCATGTTCCCTTGGCTTATAAGTGTCATTCCTTTTGTTATAGAGAAATGGTTAGCATGCCAGTCTATGGATAATCAAATCGTCATATATGGTGTTCTTAATAAATTTCGACAAAACCGGAAGAAAATTTTTAAAGGACATATGGTAATGACTCGCATACTCTTGCAGCAAACATATTACTCTCTGCTTGCTCGCATCTTTTCACTTTCTTATTAAACACATGGTGCTCGTATGGTTCCGGGTGCTGAGTATTATCTTACTTACATTATTAAAGGTTGTGTTTGTCAGTACCCAATCTTATGCTTCTAGCCTAGGGTTTTGGTCATAACAGTCCGTGATATTGTTTATCCGACTATCCAGTGTAATGCTCCTCCCATTGTTGTTAGTTAAGTGGTTATTACTATTCTCGTGGAATCAACGACAAGTTTTTCACCTGAAATGTCTTAGGCTTTCATTATAGTAGATAGCGTACCAACTGGATTAGCCTGTTGATTTCCAGGGAATTTTCTTCATTCCTCATTGTAAGTCTTTCTTTATCATGTCACACATGATGCCAAATATAAATTGCTCCATCTCGGACATATTTAGGTGTTTTTTCAGAGAATGCTAGTCGAATATGAGAATGTGAATCTTTATTAATTGCCTGTACTATTTCTATTCATATGTAGATACTTACTCAGTTTGTCATTCATACTCTTACCTATTATCTGTGTTTATTGCTGTTGTATCTCAATAACAATTTATCAGCTCTTTTGTGTTAAATATTCCACATTTTCAACCATTTCTCTGTTCTTTTGTCAGAACGCTGGTTATGCATGTCAGGTCAATTTCTCTCCTGATATGAAGTGAGTATTATCTTTTGCCTTTTTCTCTCAGCTGTATTGCATTTTACAACAACAGTTGTGTACCATGAATCATCAATAATTATTTGATATATTTTATAAATTTTTGGTCTCTTGACACCATCCTATTTTTTTATTTGTTTCTAGATAATTTATGGATACAATATTTCATAGCTTTCTTCAACACTTTATTTTGATGATTGCTAATTTACTCTTTTCGTTATTTACGATCATTTTCATATACCTTGCATCATCTCTCCTAGTAAATCAGCAATTCATTCTCCAGAGAAGTCACAATTTAACATTTCAGACTTATCAATGAGCTACTCCTAAAATAGAACTCACTAATAGAGACCATTCTAACGTTAAAACGTTGCAAGCTGTGTTTCTGTTGGTAACCTTCTGTAGTATTTAGTTATGACAAATGGTTATTTCCCCGTTAGTGAGTTCATTTCTATCCTCAGGGTCTTAATATGATTTCTTCTTATCAGCTATGTTATCTCTGGAGATGCTGATGGAAAGCTAAATGTATGGGACTGGAAAAGCACGAAATTATATTGGTAACTAACCGTTTTTACTTTCATTTATTGATTTACCTATGCTTTTCGTACTAAGAATTTTCAATACTGTGCTAGAAATGGGAGTATCTTTAGGTATACTGAAAGTTCTAATGAGAATGTGAAACATCAGATAGTAGCCGGACGATGAGACAGAGAATATTGGATTCACATCATTTTAGTCATTCTTCACTCCTCCTTTTTCTGTAGGAAACTCATATAGTCAAGCACGATTTTCCTTGTAGTATTGGATAAATTTCAAAGATATCTATGAAAACAGAAGTCGTTCCAAATTGTCGATTACTTTCGTCTAAGAGATCAAACTAACGGCTCAGTGACATTTCTGCATCAACGAAGTTGAGTTGTGATTCTTGCTGACTTTAACCTTAAGTGAATTTTACAAATTTCCTTCTGATTTTTTGCTCAATAATTGTTTGCAGCAAATTTAAAGCTCATGATGATGTCTGCATCGGCTGTGAATGGCTACCCCACGAAACGTCCAAGATTATCACATGCGGCTGGGATGGCTTGATTAAGTTATGGGATTAGTGCAATTTGCTTTTCTTGGAGATCATAAACTGTCCAGGCGACACTTTCCTAGATACAGATTCAAAGGAATGTAAACTTGGAGTAACTTAAAAAATATGTGGTGTCCATGTCAGCTCATACGAGTATTATGTAATTTATCACTGTATAATTTTTGAAATATTGGAGATTATAGGTGACTAAAGTAGCCGTTGAGATATGTTTTTATATTTCCAACGTCTTTTTTCTTTTTCCCCCTGCGAGACCGTTTTGTATGCCATTTGAAAGAAGAAAAAGTAAGGAGGCATTTGAAATTATGGTATTTTGCAAAAAGAAGTGACAACTTATAAAACAGATCTCATGCAGGAGTACTGTGCAGTGAGCTTCCTTGTTAATATTGAAGAATGAACCAACCCCTTAATTATGGCTTTGTGTATTTAATGCAATTAGGTTTTGAGTCTACATTGGGTATTGTTATGGTCGTGGTCCATTGAAGTAGCTTACAGCACAGCCCCCTTCTTTGCCTTTTGTGACGGTACCCCCGATCTCATTTATTTATTGCAGTTTGGTTCCTTGAGTCATTGGGACTCACTGCACAGTTTAATTTACTCGGTTGCGCATTCACTTGACGTACACGAAGTACCCATAAGCGCTGTTAGTGTTGTTGCTGTTGATTTTCACGCCAGTTCGCGGGTTGTTCAAAACAAAATGGAAGCAGTGATGATAAATGAATTGTCCGAACAACACCGGTAAGATAGAGTCAGCAATGATATGTTAACAAGACATCTGCCAAAATTTGATGGTTACTCAATCTTTTGATTTATCTTAATGTTTTTTAGTACAAATTAGTCTATATCCCCAGTTTTTCGAATGGCTGTCATTAGGGCCTGGTGGACTTTAGTTCTTTATCATTATTTTGAATTCCTAAGGTGCTACATTTAATGTGTTCCTTTCAGCTTGTTTTTATCCATAAGCTAAGTTAAGGCATCAAGAAAGAAGAAGAAAGCGCTTAATAGAATGTCATATTGCAACATAGCCGACGGTGACGTGACTGAAGTGTTGGAGAGCATTGGAGTTTGGAGATAGGCCCTTATGGAAATATCGCGTGTTCAGCTTGTTAAAGGATCTTATTTTCATGCGTTATTCAAGTGCTTGGACGCATTGGGTTATTTTCTCTTTAAGACTGTTCATTACGCTAAAACGGCTTATTAGGTGCAGCATTGATACTTGAAAACATTGTTTATATCTTCTGCAATCTTCGTTACATATCCCATACGGCTGATAAGATTTATGTTTGATGAAATACTTCATGTAATTATATCAAGTGAAACTGCCAGCAGCAGAATGACCTGTGCAGAGCTTGAATTTGGAACCCTTGACTTTGTGTGTGCAGTGATCTACCACTGAGCTATTAGGTCACATTTTCAAGCATACACATTCAAGGATTGAACATTTACTTGCACTGCCCTTCTCCTAACCATTGTGCGTATTGGAGCTATTTGAGCTCCATTATAGCATTGATTGAACCTTCTAATGAGAGAGGATTGCCCAAGCCAGGGTGCATCACAGTGCCATTGATCAATTAAATATGGTTAAAACAGTGGCTCCCAAACTTTTCAAGTTATTGTTGCATGGCAGTCACCTGCACAATACATTCTCTAGGCATGGTCCCTTGGAGGGACAACTATATATTGTGACTACTCTACTTTCATGAAACTTACTTACCAACAGTGGTGCAGGCTAATAAAACGACAAATCCAACAAGCAAAGACAACATCTCATGGCCTAATAAAACCCTTTGCAGTCAGCACGAAATGCTTTGTGGTCCTGTATGGCACTACAGACCCCTAATTGCAATCCACTGGATGAGAATGAAGAGACTTGCTTAAGTTTTACATAATCTTGTACTTGCACTTACCATATATTTCCAAAATCCTGTTGCCTTTAACTTACTATATATTTTCATGTAATTTTCTTCATGGAAAAGGTGTTAAGTTATGCTTAATAGAAAGGTGATTGATGATTGGGGAACACCTAAACCTGCAACTGAGCGACATTCCTTTTTACAACATCTCTCTGGTCACACTATGAGGAAAGGGCACAGCAAATTTGGTACTGATATAGGTAAGCTCAATTTTCATAGTAAATCATCACACATTTGGAGAGCATTATTGCTAGGTTTTGTGGTTATTCCCCTTAAGAATCCTACTTGAAAGTTTCTTTTTAACAGCTGAAACTAACCTTGATATGGCCTTCATCTTTGTTATTCATGTGGTTGTTTATTGTAGCTTAAGTTGAAGTATTCATTGAAGTTTGATTTCATAGCTTTGATTTAAAGCAATTTCTTGCAAGAAAAAGTGCTGTCATATAACAACTCCAACCAGACTTTTAAATATGTTATGGAGCAGCTTTATATGTTGTACTGAAGGGTTTTTGAAGCAAAAACTTATCTAAAACTTTTTCTAATTTGAATTGGGGTTGCCAGTTCAATGAACTTAAAAAGTAAAATGAAGTTTATTTTATATTCTAATTTTCCCACCCAAGAAGCAGAAGTTATGAATAGCTTTTTTTGGAAAGAAATGAATGTACTATCTAGAGAACATTTTAGTCGGCAGTGAGTTTACTTTGGATGATGTCAAATAAGATGGAAATATCATTCTCTTCTATTTTCTAAAAATTATGATTGATTATACAGAAAATTTATTATAGCAAATCTTGCTGAATCTTGGGGCATATCGCACAGAGCCCTTTAAGAAGGTTTTTCTAACCATACCTTATATTTTTGCTTTTGATGTGAGCAGTGGTATTTTGCTACAAAGTAAATAGACCAAACATTAATCAGTGATTGCTTTTGATTGAGTATTGATTAGTGATTGCTATTGATATCATGGTTTTTTCTATCAAATTATTACTTTACACAACGCTATGAATACAATTTAAACTAAGCCAATTGAAGCAGAAAATGGTACTAGGTATTTCAGGTATTTCAGTGCATTTTTTAGGAGATGAGTTGATGTTTTCACTGCATACTCTTACTTTTTATTACTGCACAAAACCATTATATTGCTGCACAGATTGGTTATCACTGCAAGCAGATAGTAGGTAGGCTACAAATGAGCCATTATATTAGTTTTTTATTGTTGTCATCTATTTGTAGGTGACCAAAAGACAAGGATTCCTCCTTCAGATAAGTTTAAGGAGAATGTTATTGACAAATCCTTTGATATGCCTATCTCACCCTATGATCCAGAACAAGCAAAGTTTTTTCGCCCAAAGTCAAGTGTCCACATGACTTCCAAGAGCAGCTTAGGAACCAATGATAAATTGGCTGTTAACAGTATGTTGTTGTAGATTCTATTCTCAATATGGTCAAAAGCTATCCTGTTTCATGTGGTAGTGGAATTCAAAGGGAATGCCTAGCTAGCTTGCAATCAATATATGCAAATCTATTTATATATACGCAAATCTATGTAAATATATCCATAAATATATATTCCTTTGAAAGGTCATATTTTGCATAGCAGTATACTTGATGAGGCACTGAGGATTAAAGTTGATTGGAAAATATTTTTATGAAAATCTAGGAAATAATAGTTCATTAATGATTATTCATACAAGTTTTTCAAACCAGCATGGCATTTAAAAATGTGTAATTCCCTTTCTACAGGGCATTAATGTTCTAGTCCTGCAGTAATTCTGTTTGCCTTTTTTGTCACTGTGTTTCTTTCTGTAAACAATGACTCTCAAAAGCTCTTGTAGTGACCTCTAACATCTTTATCAAGATTTATCTCTTAGGATATGATGTTGCTTTTTCTTCAAGGTCTAACCTCTGATGTTTTCTGGGCAACAATGAAGCCCCAGACTGTTGAAAAGAATATCCCATTCAGCAGCATGTCAAATAGCAAACCAGCTATTGTACCTGAAAGGAGCAGGGAAGAGAAAGTTATTTACAAAAGTCCAATTTATGGAAAAAGACACAACCCTGTTAGTAACATCACAGATCGCCATACTTTACACAGTCCATATGGGACAAAAACTCTGGGTACAAATGCTAGTTTAGGATTGACAGGTATGGAGCTGCAGCAGCCGAATGAAAAACCAGAAATAAGAAGTGCATTGTTGGGTAGTAGCTACAATGTGCTGGATTCAAGAAGGCATGCATATGACATCAATGCCAAGTATGAAAGCAATCAGGGCAGTGCTACAAGACTGACAGTTCCTGATCAGTATGTCATCAGTGCCAAGGAGTATTCAAGTGTAGATTCAAATCCACATTCATCTCTTAAGCATATGAGTGCAGTGCCATATGCCTCAAGTTTGACACCTGTAGTGAGTAGAGAGTCTTTTAACGGTGATGGGTCTGGGAAATGGGATCAAGTTATCAATGCAAAGGATAATTTAATACAAAAGAAAGATAACATTATTGAAAGGCATGTCAGTTAGTTTTTGTTTCAATTGTGTTTCGATACCATTTTGTGCAGTTTGCTTTAGGGAAGTTTGAAAATGTGCTGTGAAGATTTTGTCCACTATTGAATAGTTTGTTGGTTAATTGAGTGGCTGGCTGATTTGTTCAGTTTTTACTCACCTGCATAATCGTCCCAACTAGAGGTGGAAAAATTGCGCGAAGCAACGAAGCGTCTTCGCAGGAAGCTCAATGTTTCAAATGTAAGAAAAAAGGAATGAAACGAAAACAACAGATAGAGAAGAAAAAGAACAAAAAGAGGGGGAGGAAAGGAGGAATCAAGGAAAGAAAGAGGGAAAGAAAGACAGAAAAGGAATGATTTACTTAGATCTATAACATTGGAAGGTCTTTTTTGCCAAAATACTTATATTATATTTTTCTTCTGTCCTATTTATGAACTCCGAAGGGACAACATAAATTGTAAGGTTTATTCCGGTACCTATTAGTTAAAAAAGAAATAATGGAGCGCCCAATGAAACATTGGATAGCAGAGAAGCAGTGAAAAACTTAGTAAGCTAGCACACATTTGTGTTGTTGCAGCTCATCGGAACTTCAAAATTATTATACTAGAAAATCTAGCAAATCAATAGAAGGAAAGATTGAACCTTGAAGTAACTTTGTAGGAAGCTAAACATTTTGTCCACCTAGGGTTCCAGTGTTGTTTCATCTACCTTGTATTTATTGTTGTGAATGTACCATAGTTTTTCATTCCATCTTGCACTTCTCTTGAGCTGTCTTCATTTGTATCCTATCTATAGACTTTGCGTTGCTTTCATTTATTTCTGTAAATATGCAATGGGACATCATCGTTCGACCGTTTCATTCTTTAATCCTTTTCACATGGTAGGTATTTCAATTGGGCTTATTTTTCCATACCAGCCAAATGTTATATTGAGCACTTAAGCATTGCTTCTTCTTGTACTAACTCCGTTTTCCACCCATGAAGGCAAAAGCACACGATTGAGCAGTTGCAAAGTCATATCATAGTAATTGAAGAGCGAATCAGTCAGAACTCTTTAAAGCTAAATGCGCAAATTAAAGAAGATGAACAGTGCAGAGAGAAGTTGGATAGTTCAGAGCATCTGATATCACATTTGAAAGCACAGTTACAGCATGTTAGCACCACGAAACAAGCAGAAATCGAAAAGCTTCAAAAGAAGCTTGGGTATGTTTAGATTAACATAAGCTTCGTTGTATATCAATCCATGATCTGTTTGTCTGTTGTGTGCATAGCTGTACAACTGTACTGTGTTTCACTGTTGGCATTGCAGTGCTCAGAGGGATAGAAATGGCTCTTAACCTCCCTTATGAATTTTCGCAATTTCTACAATCTCCATTAGAAATCTGGCGATTTTCCCCATCCCACCTTAAAATTTTGGTGATTTCTCCCTCCTCCCTTTTCCCTTTTGTAGAATTTTGGTCATTCTCCCTTCTCCTTTATTCTATATCTGGTAGACCTCAGTCATATTGAAATGCATATAGATTTTCTCGATGTTAAAGAAGTTCTGCCTTGTCCCATTGTACCACACAGGAAGCTTCTTTTGAACGATTCAAGTACTTTCATTTTACACTGTATTTCTGATATCATTTCATTGTTCCTTTGGTAAAAATCCAGTCCCTTATGTGAATTCAAGCCCATAGTTTGCCTGTAAACAAGCTAGTTTCTCATATCTGAGTTTTTCGATGCATTCTCCCTCTTTCAACGAGAAAGAATCTATCAGTGTTGTGTGTCTGTTTCTATTTTTTAGAGAGACAGAATATGAATTGCAAAAATTGGAAAAAGGATTCAAAGATGTTGGTAAAGGGCAAGCCAAGGAGATCCTTGAGCTTAAACGTAAGGTACGCTGCTTTGTGGAATACCACCATGGAAAGTGTACCAGAAGAAGTTTATTTGCCTATATTAGCATGTTGGGTGTTGTTGACGAATTTGAAGTATTGTATTCACATTTGGCTTCTAGATCGAGGAACATGATCACTTAGACCGCAAACTGAAGAGTTCTTTGGATGTTGTGCAAAACGCTCTGAAAGAAGAAAGGTAACGGGCGTTTGATTTAAGCGCTTAGTAGTTGATTTGAGCGATTTGAGCGTGAAGGGCATTTGATTTAAGCGCTTAGTAGTTGATTTGAGCGATTTGAGCGTGAAGGGCATTTGATTTAAGCGCTTAGTAGTTGATTTGAGCGATTTGAGCGTGAAGGGCATTTGATTTAAGCGCTTAGTAGTTGATTCATCATCCTCCTTTGCTAACGGACTGTTTGATTCCTTGTATTGTTTTATAGTTTGAGAATTTATTACCATTGTGATAAAATAAAGTGCGTAGTGAATTGTTTTTATACTGATTGACTGATATGTCACTCTCGTTTGTTCGTTTGTTAAATACATGTTTCTATTGGCA